>JADLZN010002659.1:0-124002 GCA_018155175.1 Sinocyclocheilus anophthalmus | reverse complement strand
TTTCAGTTAGTGTTTTCAGCTTGTTTATTTTCATATAAAAATACGGCATGCAGTTGCATCAAACAATGGTTTAAACATCATTCAATGAACATTGTGATAATCGTAATTAATAATCGCAATTACAGTTTCAAGGGAATAATCGAAAATTATGATTTTTGTCATAATCGTGCAGCCCTACTTGAACTGCAGTGCTCTTAGAAATTCTGGGTGGTCTGAAACATGATTAATTAATATTTCCCGTGCGTATTTCCAAGGACAACTTCTACCTGTCTGTAAATGCACTTTATATTTGTTTAGTCGTGTTTGTTTACAAGCCTATCTTTTGTCTGCGAGCCTTTAAAGAGTGTGTCAGTAAGAATCCTCTGCTCGTTCTCTCTCACCCCGTGTGTTTGAAGTGCCTTTGCCTTCAACCCTCTCCTTCTGTCTTCATCTCGGGTAATAAACACGCACCTACTTCTAATGAGAACCATAAAGCCTCTTCCATGTTATTCTTGCTCAAATTAGGTAGCAGTACATTTTCTGGCTTCGTGAATGTCCCTGTTGGTGCTCTTAATAAATTTAATAACCTCAGTTCTGTTTCTCTTTATCCCCGTCAGGTTGGTGTGGAGTTTTGTAACAAAAGAATTCCTGTGTGCACTGGAATATATCAGCCGAAAATGAGGAACTGTTGAGCGTGAGTATGATTTCATGTGTTCCCCAAATATTGTGTTGTATTATGAGGTTTGTGGAAATCCGCCTGGTTTACTAAGGCTGTTTGTTCGGTATCATTCAGATTAACCTCATTCTTGACCTGATTGTAATATGCTTAATAATAATTTAATTAGATGGGACATTGTTTAATATGCAGCTCTCTGTTGGTTGGTGTATTATTGTGGACAACATGAAAGAACTCAAAGTTGTCCGTGAGAAGCTAGAGACAGATGGGGCAGTACACACACCTACGCTCACATACACTCATCTCTTTTCAAGGAAAATACAGTCTGTTTAATAGATGAAGACAGGAGGATTAGGCTTTCACCTGGTTTTTGGTCGATATTCTGCTGCTCTTAAACATGCTATATTTTTTTGAAATCAGTCATTTATCTTGGTTTTCAGAAAATATTTCCAAACATCCTGACAAGTTTACTTATGAAAAATTGCATGAAATTAGTTGACTTGCAAATTATTTTGGAAATATTTCAAGTTGTTATCATTCATATGGGTTGCATGTGAAAATCTTTAGACAATTGTTCAAGAAACAGATTAACGAAACCTTTTCCCCAAGTTTTTTCGTTTACCATCCTTTTAAACAAATGGTAATAATACATACCGTAGAGTGGAAATACCGTGGGTTGTGTCGGTATTATCTGTAATTATCCTATCTGGAGGTTTTCCCCCCTAAAACCTAGATTAAAAACCACGCTGTGCAGTGTAAATACACCCAATGTTTTTATTCATAACTTTTAATCATTGTGTAAGTAGTAAAACAAACCCCACGGTGCTAAATGCGGTTTTTAATTGTAGAAACATGTTGAGGTCTAACCCCCTCCCTTTTGCCTCACAGTGGGCATTGCCGAATGCCTCTTTGTCCCTCGTCTTACTCACCTCTAACACGAGTCTACGGTGAGAGAGAACACAGCCAATAAGGCGTCCAAGGCTATTTTATTCACTTAAACATCGGGTGAAGTGATTATTTTCTTTTTAATACAGATGATGCCAATGTATTTTTTTCGATGAGTCCGCTATGTTTTACATAAAACCCTCCACCTCCAAACTTACCCACACTAGCCGTGTTTCTAGTGGTTCCCCCCCCCTGTAAAAATCGCATTCCGGGGTTAAAATACACGTTATTGGGGTCGCTTCAACCCACAGACATGAAAAACAACCCACGACAACAGTGTTAAAGTAGCCCAATTCCACAGGAAAACCACGGACCGTTTTTTGGCAACATTGTGACGGATAGTAATGTCTACAATGGACACGAGCGCTGTCGCGGCGCGACCACAACAGCTTTTAAGTTGTCTAATTTGGCACGGTCTCTCTGCTGCACTAATTGTAGTAAGCCATTCCTCTGTGTATACATCTGTCCCCCCCCCCCCTCCCCTACATTTAGATGTAAAATTTAACCGGACTCCCCCCTGGTCAAATAACACTAGTTTATTACATTTCTTAGAAACGGGATTGTACCCTCTGTACACGCCACTATTTTACAAAATAAGTATAAATTTTCCAGTTTTTTACAAAAACAAAAAAGAAACATTTTAATCTTGAATTTAAAATAAAAGTGAATTAAGCAGTGAGCAGTTTTTAAACATATGTCCTTTGAAAATTAAACTAAAAGATATTCATATTCGAGAATTTCATTCGTTTTATAAGCCCGCCCCCACCTGAAATGTGATGGTTTTTGCTCAAGTAAAAATTGCCTTTAAGGATGTTTTAGCACATCATTATGTTAACTCGAACATTTCGGCACCACATTGTGTCAACCTATTAGGACAATCCAGATGTTCACGAATGACCTCCAGTTGTGTTTTGTAGCCCTTTAGGCGTAGCAGCTATCAACATGACGTTGCCTTGTCAGACAAATAGTCAGGTGTCAGTATATAATTGACGTCTACTTTTAGGACTCATGGATGGCCCGCTTGGGGCTTTCCGCTGCGCATTGTTCTGTGTACCTCCTAGGATCCGTGTATAGTTGGATTACTTGTCCCCCCTGGCACCCGGAGGCATCAAGCTGGATGTAAGGATCTACCTCTTGACACCACTTGATATAAGGGCCTTTTGGTGTCGACTGCAGCCTCGGCACACTCCTGTGCTTGCTCATTAAATGTTCACTCTATAGTAGCCCTTCCTCTAAACGCATCACGCAAACACCATCTTTCACTGCTAGTGGGTCCCTTTGCAGTGTCGTTGTGTTAAGACTGTCGAGTTGATTTGAAACACTTTTAAGTCTTTTTCCAGTTTTCTTTCCCTGTGCTTTTTGAAACCTTCTGTGGAATAGCAATGTTGAAAATAGTGGGTGAAGAGCCTATTCTGAATCTTCCTCGTTTCTCTGTATAATTTGTAAGTTTTTCAGTGCAGTTTGTAACACAGCAGTTACCCTTAGCTAAACAAAGAACATTCGGATAATGAGATGTTACTTGGGCTCACACTATACAACCAATCATTGTCCCTAGCTCCCATATATTTTTAATACACATCCTAATCCCTACGCAGCATGGAACATATGTCCGAGAGCACTTTGAAATAATGCGCATGTAAAAAAAAACATCCATACATAAATCCACACAATGTCACTGGAGAATCATCAAAAGTCCAGAAAATCTGACGAGCAAGAAATTACTAAAACAAAAACACAGTTGTAAACTTGAGGAAAAAATTCAAACAAATCAAAGAAATTGGCCGCAACATAACGAATCACTATTTGTCTCGTTTTTAAACAATGTCTAGAAGCAAGGGGCAGTAGGAATGGTGGGGGGGTGTGTCTCCAAAGGGGGTTGGGGCCATATTATTCCATTTCCCCAATGTGACTCTGAAATTAATTAGGTAATGTAACATCTCCACATGGTATGCCTAGCCCTGATTTTTCCAGAAAGAAGACCGTGCGGTTTACACTTTCTATTTTTTGAAGTCCCCTTTACGACAGTTCCTATAACTATACGTACCTGTGTAACTACTGTTTCCACTAATATCCTCATGTAATTTGCAACTACGATTTCTAAATCTAACTCCTCAGATTTAACGTTAGGGTATGTTTTTTAGGGGTTTCGTAGAATAAGTTGACGCAAAGAAATTTTAGACCAGATATTAATCCTACCTAGTCATTACTACTCTACTAATTGCTAGTTGACATGTAGTTGTAATGTTATTTACTGTTAATAGAATGTCTAATTTGGACTATCGAAATAAAGTGTTACCAAAATATTTCCTGGTAACTATAGTAGGATTTAACTGATAGGTTTCTACGTCTCCTAAAGTTAAGTCAAAACTAAACTCTTAAAATGTAGTGATTATTTCCAAAGTATGAACTTTTATTTTTTTAAGATATTGCATATGTTATAATGATTGCTTTGTTTTTCATCTGGTTAGAAGAATAAAGGTGTGACACTGTAATTTAATTTAGTAAATTTGGGTGAAATTAAAGTTGTGATGTAACAGAAGAGCATTTCTTCTGTATTGTGACACATTGTGACTGTATTGTTGTGATGTTTTTTATTTCATACTGGCCTTAATAAAATAAAATAAATGGCAAAAGTTCCGAAAAGAACATGGGCACGCATGAAGGCAAAAGACTCATTGAGAAAGAAAAGCTGATGCTTCACCTTGACAATAGTTCTTCAACACAGCTTCTGTTTCACATTTTCCAGTATGGTTTTGTAATGTAATTTCTCTAGACTGGGATATTTGACATGGACTTTGGAGCGAAGATAAACTCTCATAAAGGATGAAGAGAAAGGACTCCATAAATAAAGCATCCCTAAGTTCAGTGACAGAGCTGCATTGAAGTTGCTGGCATTTTCTTAAAAAATAGGCCATGTTTTGCCATTTATGTGTGCTGTTGCCCATCTTTTGTGAGCGAGAGCGAAACAAGCCGTTTTTGGCACCAGCGAGCATGTCACAGCAGAAGGTGAAACACGTGGTGGGAGATGCACTTTCTCAGAATGGTGGCTCTGTGTTGCCTGTGGCAAGAGCTCTGCTCATTAAATTTTCAGTTTAATATCTCCATATTTCCCCTCTTTTCCCATATTCTGCTCCCCGTTTAAAACCGCTTTATCTGATGAGAGCATGATGAGAAAATTTGATTCAGATACTACCTGAATCACAAACAAGGGATAAATGGAAGTGAGAGACATTTGTGACCCTCATTTTTTAAACGCCAGCTATGCACTGGTGGGCATATGATGCTCACGCTGAGTACAGATGACGCATTGTAGTACAAATCCCACTACTACATCAAAATGACAGATGAGTCAATCATTATTGATTCTCCTGAAGAAGAATATCATGGTATCCCCAAATATAGAAATAACATGTGCTGTCATTGGCTGTACATCTTACTTTTTGTGTCTCTTTTTAACTTTTAAGTTGTGATTTAAATGTTTTTCCTGCAGTTTCATATGCATGCATGTCTTGCATGCACTAGAAGTTGATTAGCCTTTCTTGTTGGATAAGACAAGATAACTTTACGTAATGTAAAGCATGACATTATAAAGTGTACGTAGTGCATGTAACTCCAGGATATGCTGTTGAGACACTTAATGGTTATTATGGATATCTTCATGCTTACATTTTTCTTCAGGCAGTAGTTATTCAACATGCTTTCAGCACAGAATCACTGCAAAACCCAGTCAGCTGCCTCCAGGTAGGCAACTGAATTGTTATCCCAAGATACCTTGCTTTGGACATATTCAAAGGTAGCATTGCATGTACCCTAAACGGTGACGGCAATCTCAGAATGCACTGAGCTGAGCAGTTTAAGATGGTGGATATGAGAGAGAAAACACTGAAACAGTGATTAAAGTTTAAATTAATTTAAAAACCTAAATTTGTGTGTACGACACTACCATTCCAAAAAGTTTTTGTAAGTTTAGTTTTTTTTATTATTATTATTTTATTTATTTATTTTTTTTCAAATAACTTAATACTTTTTTTAGGGATGCACCGCTACCAGTTATTTTCAGAACCATCTGGTTTCGATCCCAAAAATGCCGGAGCATCAGCCGATAACCTATCTGATACAGCTCGTTTTTTTTTTTTTTATTATCGTTGTTGGTTTCTATTGTTGCACTTGATCCTCACCTCTTTTTGTGTTAAAACACATCTACTAAATGAGACAACGTCTAAACAAATGAAAAATTATATATAATTTAGAACAAAAAACATTAGAACTAGATAGTGGAGAACTCTGAAGCAAAGTTACTCAAAAAATCAACGGTGCACAACATTTTATAAAATCTAACATTTTAGTGAAAAAACCATTTTTTGTGGGGGCAAATAAGAGTGAATAGTGTAGGACTAACTCTGTAAAATGTTACACATCTGACAAACAAGTAAATATATATATATAAGTATATACTATAAAATTTAAATACATTTCTTTTAAATGTATAGCACTGTAATGAGGCAGCAACATATGATAGATAGAACAAGAAAGGCTATTAATAATCTATCATTGTGCAAAAGTATTATGATATGAAAGGCTCCAATACAGAGCGGCAAAAAGCTCTTATGTGCATCCTGTGCACAGAATGATGCTCTTGAAGCAAGATGGAGTCACAGTGCGCAGCACTCCACAATCACATAGAAAAGTTCAAAGCACAGAGATATTGATTCGTAGTGTATTATATCTGTGCAACAGCTATTGAGCCTTTCTTTTAACAGTTTTAAAATTCAGTTACTGTGTACGTTGAAAACAATTTACATAGTGCCTCTACCCACTGTTGTGATCTAACGACACCCGGAAAAGTAACATAATTTAGAATAGCACTGGGGGGGGGGGGGACTCCATCAAGATAAACAGTCTTTACATATAAGTATAAGTATAGGAACATTGGTTTTTTTATCGCCTGCTTGTCGTACCATGCGACACAGTTTGCATGCTGAATGGAGGATGACAGACAGCCTCACGGAGAGAAGAGTTTTGCAGTGCATCGAATTAACACTTATTCATTCTTAACTTCTCTGTATTTTTCTCCATGAAATGTATGAAATCCCAGTATACATGCTCCCGATAAATATTTGTTATGAAAGCATCAACATTCACAGAACACTGTTATTTTTAGCTAAAGCAAGCGGCTGCTGCGTGTATGGTTTGGCATGGCAGAATGCCAGCTAAGGGTGCTGTATTTATAATCTCTAAAAGACATCTCATTTCATCGCAATCTCACGAATCTCTGTTATAACACAATAAATATATGCATAAGGAATCTTTCATAATGTCTACAATTCGTGTGTTATAATGAGAGGATTCGTGAGCACGCAAATTTCAGCACTGCATTGCTCAACGCTGCAAACACGTGTTATAGCCTAAATAAAAACTCTGCATACGCTTGCACATGTTAATCGTTTATATTTTATATTAGTTCTTGCTGCTTTTGTGCAATAGATTGATAACAATTTATTTGTTTTATATTTTATGTTTAGATATTTTCTATTTTGCGGGAGTCCCGCGAATAATTTTATTCTCCTGCATCCTGCTCACACACGAGTGCCTACCCGCTCGCACCAGCACTTGCCCATCTTGTCCCGCGCCACACTCTGTTGCGTCGGGTCTCGCGGGAGCAGGTCTCTAATCCACTGTCACTTGACTCGACAGTGCATTGCTACATACTTTTTACAATCTCTAGATTATAAAACACTGCATTCTGTCAGCAATGTAATGCGGCAGTAACGTATAGAGACTTCGGCTTGTAACTATACTCTATAATTACTATTTTGAAAATTATAACGCGTTAAATTACTCCGTTACTAAAAAAGTAATCAAATTACAGTAACGCGTAACGTACCAAGTAATGTGTTACTGACCAACACTGATCATGAAGTAATGGCTGCTGAAAATTCAGCCTCAGAGGATTAATAAATTCAAATTTTATAATTAACATTTGTATATATATTAAAGTGGAAACATTTACATTTTACATTGTAGTAATATTTCCCAATATTACTGTTTTTACTGTATTTTTGATAAATGCAGCCTTGGTGATCATAACAGACTTCTTTCTCAAAAACTTAATATTTGACTGACCTCAAACTTTTGAATGGTAGTGTATGTATATTTGTGTGTGTTGTTCCTCTGTCATCACCCGTATTGAAATCAACTGTGAGTGAAATCTCTCTTGCGCTTTACATGAGGAGCACTACATGTATGACGCACATGTATGAGTTGCTGCCTATGTAGAGTGTTCCAAATCAGTCACTTAGGAAGATCTATTTCAGTTTGGATTCTGTCATAGACGGCAGCTGTGTATGTAGGCGAGCGAGGCAGCTCACTAGGTTTTGTAACAGACCCAATGAATTTCCTTCCTTCCATAAGCATCTTAACAGAAAATTTGGCCTTGTGATGATTCACACTCATTGTTATAATTTTAATTGTGCGTGTTGACTTCATATTAACATGGCACTCTCTTATTAAGCATATCCTGTCTTAGCAGCTCATGGCAGATCCTTTGCTACACGGCACCAGAAATATCTCCTCGGATGAAAAATGGTTGTGCATTCCATGAAACCCCAATGAGAAACAGTCTCGCAGCAGAGACTTCCTTTCCCCACCATTACTTCTGACCTACAAACACATGTGTGAGTCAAGCTAGTAGTTACTAGTGTCACTGATTCAGTGCTCACATGTGAGACACGAGCGCTGTGAGCACGTCCTTTTTCTCAGAATCAGAGGCTTTATTTGACAAGTATATGCTGATGTTTTTTGACTAACATCACGTACAGAGAAAACCTCTAGACACAGTATTGAAATTAAAGTAACACTTTAGATTAGGGAACACATTCACTACGACTACGACTTTTGCCTCAATAAACTCCAAATTACTGCTTATTTATAGTAAGTAAGTTAGTTGTTGTTGTAGTTTAGGTATTGGGTGAGGTTAAGGGATCTAGAATATGCTCATGCATTAATACTGAATGTGCTTTATAAATAGCTACTAATAATCAGCCAATATGCTAGTAATACGCATGCTAATAAGCAAATAGTTAATAGGTTTCCTAAATTCTTTTTTAAAGTTGTTACCAATCTTATACACCTATTTTCAGACGCTGGCATCATTAGGATTTGTTGTTGTTGTTGTTGTTCCCTCATTGATCAAAAGTGAAGACATTATATGTTACAAAATATTTTTTTTTTTCAATAAATTCATTTTCCTTTGACTTTCTATGGATCAACAATCCTGAAAAGAATGTTACAAGGATTCCACAAAATGTTAAGCAGCCCAAATGTTTCCAACATTGTGCCTTTGCCGACTGTTTTTTGAGGCACGCAATCATCATATTAAGAATTTAGAAGTGATTGTTAAACACTTTTGGAGTATAGGAACCACCAATTCTCACTATGAACTAGTTGCTTATTAGTTGCTTATTAGCATGCCTATTATTAAACGGGTCATATGATGTTGCTAAAGAACGTTATTTTGTGTATTTGGTGTAATGAAATGTGTTTATGCAGTTTAGTTTAAGGTTAAAAAAACACATTATTTTCCCACATACTGTACATTTGTTTTCTTCTCTATGCCCCGCCTTTCTGAAACGCGCCGATTTTACAAAGCATCATCGGTCTGAAAAGCGAGTGTGCTCTGATTGGCCAGCTATCCAGGGGCGTTGTGATTGGCCGAATACCTCAAGTGTGTGCCGGAAATGTTACGCCCCTTAACATACTGTGATGCCCTGTCAGGCCGGAGCGACGAGACAAAAACATTAACCCATTATAAACGAGGCATTTGTTCATCCAGTGGGGACATAATTATTGATTCTAATGACTTATATTGTCTTTTTACGCGTTGCGTTGCATCGCGCTGCGAAAATATATAACCATGTCTGTATTTGTGATCGGAGGAATGACAAACAAGCGCTACTCTACACTGCCCAAAAACTCGCGTTTGAATCGTCAGTGTGGCAAATTCTTTAAATATAAAAATTGTACTTACAGTCTGTGAGTCAGAACGCCATTGTAGTCTACTCTCACAGGATCAGGCAACAGTCCTCCATAAAATGCGCTGAACACATCTGAATATTTTGGGTTGAACTGTTTCTGGAACAGTGTGTAAATACAACTTACCCACTGATTTCTAGTCGTGTCCTCTTGGAAGGCCAAACAAAGTAGTTTAGCTTTCACATCGAAACACACAGTGCCTTCACCAACACAACACGAGGCCTTGGTGAGCGAGGCCTGTGGGCTAGAGTGGGGCGACGCACATTTGACTACCCTGGGCTGGACTCCGCTATCGTCCACGGTTGAAGGCTGGGATCTGGCGACCCATATTGCAGAAGGTGTTGAATTATTCCTCACGACCACACGGATCATCTCTAGTCAGCTTAAGCAGATAGCGTCCTCTTTTGGAAGGCCAAACAAAGTAGTTTTGCTTTCACAACGAAACACAGCATCTTCACGACATGGCGGCAGCAACAATACTACAGCGAGAATAAAAGTTATGCCTTCTTTCTTTGCTTGAACATTTGGGCGGCATTATGCTAATGTTTTCACATAGTGATGTAGACATGTGGGGGGCGTGTTATAACGAGCCGTTTTAAGTAGGCGTGGTTAACTCTTAACTTTTAAAAAGAATATCTCTATGGATTTGAGACTTTAGTCTTTGCAACTTTACAGATCTTCTTTATGCACCAAGAGATTGTAATACTCCAAAGAGAAAGGAAAAATTTAAATTGCATCATATGACCCCTTTAACATATTGGATGCTTATTAGTACATATAAATCACATATTCTGCATGACCATATTCTACATCCCTAATCCTATACCCAGTACCTAAACTCAACAGCTACCTTACTAACTATTAATGCAAGTATTAGGAGTTACTGGACGTAGTTGTAGTTAATGATTTGTTAAAAGCGAGAATTGGACCTTAAAATAAATTGTGAATGAATGATGAATTATTTTATTTTATTTTATTTTTTAAACACTGGTTTGTAGCCACTTTATTGCACTTTGTTATTCCTCTAGTTATTTACCTACATTGGCTAATGAATCAGAAGTCTCACACATTTACAGAAAATAACTTGCTTCTGAGTTGAAAAATAAGGCGAATATAATAACAGGAGAGTTTGTGTGTTTTATAATGTCTGTAAACCAGGTAACTTATAAAGTAACCAAGTGTTCCCACCTTTAAAAAGTTGATACTGACAACTTTACAGCTCAAATAATAAAAGGGCTTGTGCTGAATTATTCATGTAAGTGCTTTAGCAAAATATCAGCCTCACATTTGTTCTTTCAAAACTGTTCATAACACAGTTCCAGTGTGAAATAAAAACACTGTGAAAACATAATGAGGTTGTTCCCTCTTTTCCATCATTCGGAAGAATCTACAATTAAGTCTCCACGCAAAACAAAGCTCTTCCAAACAGTGACTAGAATTATTCCCAGTTCAAAGGCTTCTTACAGACCTCATTGGCATCAGATTTGAAAGCACTGCTGAATAACACATTCAAGAGACAAATTAGAAATTACAAAGCAAATTAAAACAGCAGTTCCTCCCCAACGACAAGAGAGCAGAGACTTTTTCTAAGTGTGAAGGTGCAAATTGATGAGTGTTTCACAACACTGTTACTGTTGGATTCAACAGAGGGTGTCATTTTAGCACCCTGTAAAGGAAAGTGTGCCGAACATGGGCAGTAGTACAGTAGTACAGCCCAGGCCACCTTGTGTATATTGGGGGAGCTGACCAGGGTGCTGAAGTTAGAGTCTGATGTCTGTGTGAATGTGGGAGCTGTCCATGGTAGCAAGGACTGTTAGACATGCAATATACAGTAACTTAGTATGCATTTCTTTGGTGACTGTGTCTCATTACATTTACATTTGTGTAACATAGTTGTCATAGGTAGAATTAAAACAAGACACCCATGTACATCTCATTCCATCAACGTTGTTAGATTTCCCACAGGACTTTACAGTCTTACAGTGCAGTTTGCATCTGTTAATGCAAATTGCATTAACTTTTATGTTCCCCCAAGTCATCCAACTCAAGGCACTAAACATTAACAGAGGACATTTGCATCAGGAAAATGTGAAGAGTGCAACCGTTTGATATTTGTTTGCTTGTTTCTTTTTTCACTTCTTTGTCTCTGTCTGTGTGTGTATGTGAGAGAGATAGAGATGCACATTAATGAGACAGTCATAGCCTGAAGAAAACATTTCATGGGGAATGCAAGTGGCTAATACCAGCTACATGTGCAAGACATTTCCCCAGCTGAAGGCGCACTCCCTCGTATATCCTGTGGGAGTTTACATCAGTATGTACTGTCCTTGAACTGTGAGAGTCTTATTTTAATCATTTGCAATTATGGCAGGATTACAAACAAGGAATGTGCGGCAAATGCTCCAGGACCCCAGCCTTGTCTTATCTTACCATATTTTATTTTATTTTATTTATTTTGCTATCAGGATAGAATTACAAATTAGGCATGTAGTGTACATATAGTTTTTGGCAGACATTTTTGGTGTGGTTTTTTTAATTTATTTTTTTATTAAACAATACAAACATTCATAAATAAAGACAGGAATTTTTGGTGTAGTTTTTGTTATGTTCATAAATGACAACAGTCACTTACCTAAGATGTTCTGCATCTGAAAAAGATCAGAGGGGTACTTGCATTCTCTTTAGATCATAATTTCAGTAAAGTTCTTGGATATCTTTAATATATATCTTTTAATTTTTTTTTAGAAATCAGGTACAAAACGCGAAGTCAGACTTAAACTCAGTGAACGTCTTTACAAAACCGAACTACATTATGTAGCATTTCCTAATATATTTCAATATAATAGATATACTATTATATATATATATATATATATAAAACTTTACTTATTCTTAGTAACTTAGTACGCAACTTAGGGCTTAGTGAAGCGATTTTGGATTTAAAAACCAACCATTCTCTTTTTAACAGGTAGAGATACTTACACAGTGTCATAATCGCAAGAAAATATGTTTCACATCGAGGGTGTCATGTGGCATCATTGGTGGGTTATGACATTTGTGTCCCAGGGGCCAATGATCTTTTGATCAAGACCTGTTTGCAGTGATTGACGAAAAAATTTGAAGAGTAATGGTCTGACAGTGATCCATGGGGACACCTGACTAGGACTGATGTTACACCTGTAGTCTGTCAGGAACCTGTCATCTTGTGCTCTTGCAAATCTGTTTAACGACATGGATTTTAGTGTAATTTTAACAAGCCCACACTTGAATAACTGAATCAGTCTGGTTTACTTGATCATCTGTCTCCATTGCACATATTACTCATAGTTGTGAATCAGTTGGCCATGTTTTGGATTTAAAGGACTATTCCGGGTTCAATACAAGTTAAGCTCAGTCCACAGTGTTTGTGAAATAATTTTCATTAACAGAACAATTTTTTTTTTTTTTTCAAAAAAAAAAAAAAGTGGGCATATAGTGCTATTTTAAAATAGTTTTAAAAAAAGTTTTTTTTTACAGTCTAGAAATCTTTACTGACAATTTTGATCAATGTAATGCAACCTTGATGAATAAAACAATTAGTTTCTTTAAAATATATATATATACTTTAGAAACTAAATATTTTAACATTTTATTGGTCCCATTCACTTTCATTGTAAGTACCTCAGTTTAACCCAGATTTTTGAAAGAAAAGCATTGACAAGTGGTAATAATACTCCTAAGACTTGTCCTGACGAGCTCAAACCATCAGGAGCAAAAACAGCTCAAACCTGCACAACTCGCCCTATCCTCGGCCCAGCAGCCTTTCTCCTCAAAGCATTGCCTGAACACCAGCTGAAAGGAACATTGCAACATAGTGGTGAGGAGTGGATAAAGAAACATTGCATCTCCTATGCTTGGTTATCTCTCTTCTCCATGTCTCTCCTCTCTCGCTTTCTCTGAAAGAGAACTCTTTCTCTGTCGTCTCTCTCTCAAGCCCACGCCTGGTGCAGGCTCGGTTGAATCATGGGATTGAGTGGGTGGGAATGTGCTTCTTTTCGCCCAAAGACACACGCAGACATACATACACACTCGCGCACACAAACTCGCACACTCTGACGTATCCCAGGCGGACTGGAGGTGCAGTCTGTGGCTCAGCTTTCTAACGTTTCTCCTCCCTTAACTCTTCTTTTGCTTTGCATTTCCTCATTTTCATGTGCTGATACATAATGGATTTCTGCGTACTGCCCGATGCTTGACATAATGAGCCAGTGCTTGCTAACCTTTTGATTCCATTAAAACTGCGTTACAGATGCCTTTCCTTCCCCCACTCTGTGATTTATTGTGCACGGCAGCTGAAAAATTGATGTGCGATTGAGATTGATGTGAGAGTATAAACAGCATTACTCAACATATGGTTTCATCAGGACAGCCACCATATGCAGTTATGCAGACTCTATGGAATGATGATTTTGATCGGCCATTTGTGGCATTCTGCAGTCAGATATTTGTGTATAATGACACTAAACTGTAGACTTGCCTGTTGTCCCTGGCAACGAATTTCCTACACTGTGTTTCACTCCACAGACTTTCTTCCAACACACTAAAATAATTTCAACTCAGATAATATTTCATGCCCATTTTATTTATATAAGTTGCAGTGTATTTCCTTAAGCATGAAAATGTACAGTCAGCCAGTTTTTATTATAAAATAAACTCCATAAAAGACCCGTCTGCTTTGCATTTGGATCCTGATGATCTTGTCTGGTTTATTTAGCAATAACGACCATCACTATAGGTTCGTGCTGGGCGGTATACCGGTTCATACTGAATACCGGTGTTTATTTTTGTTATGATATTAATTTTTTAAAAAATGCAATACATTTTATGTCGCTTAAACAACGTTTGGATCGCGACACTGTTTGAAAGGGGTCCCTTTTCACTGTTGCTCTGTGGTGAGGGAACAGCTGTTTGTGTTACTAAGCGTGAAAGTTCCGAAACTGAAGCTGTAGAACTAATAGAACGTGATGACACAGAAGAACTCATCCACATTGACCTCCACAAATATCCACCACCCCCTGCCATCAGCTCCTGCGTCTCACACTCACATACGAGTGCGACTTTAGCACTAGATTTAGCAACTTTCAGACCCTTTTAGCAGCTTTTTTCCATAGTATATTCATACTGACAAACCTAGCGATTTTTCTGGATAAAGCTTAGCTATGGTTCATTTGGAGGATTTCTCCAGTGCTGTCCCACGAACGCGAGGTCTGACTTTCCCGGAGAAGTGTCACCTCTCTCGGCGTCTGTTCTGTGCAGTGAGCGGCAGAGAAGCAGCGCATTCAGTTGGCCGCACTGCACAAAACAGCGTTTCCTAGCACCTGTCACTTACTGATTGTTTGGAATTATTAATATGAGCGTAGTTCGTCTGTTAATATCACATGCACTTTTTTGTTTGTTCTTTTTTTTGTTTGTTACTCAGATGCAGGCAGTGCGCTGCATGAGACAAAAAAGTAATATAGCCAAAACAACCACGTAGCCGCTCTTTAGTTTAGATGCATGTTGATTTTATCAGATGATGCCGCGATTATAAATGAGAGTGACTCCTGGTTAACATGTATTAAAAGGGGTCGTGTTTAGTCACTATTAAGTGTGGTATTTTTTGACAATATTCACTCATCATGACAGTAAAATAGGGCATTCTAAGTCAATATACTGCAGTATTTTCTCTCTCAATCAGTAGAAAATATGGTTAACACCCAGTCATGCATGAAAAAAAAATACCGTCATGTACCGTGAAACCGGTATAATTTTGAAAAATACCGTGATATAAATTTTTGGTCATACCACCCAGCACTACTATAGGTTTCAGATGTAAATTGCAATTAAGCTTGTCTTTTAGTGCATTCAATTATCATTCAAATCCAGTTCATATTTAAGATGATGTAAAAAAAAAAATACACAATATTTTTTTACTTCTCTTCTTCTAAAAAATTATGAATAAAGAATTTGTCTTCTAAAAAATGATGAATAAAGAATTTGGATCTGGTATGATTTAGCTTTTTTATGTTTTATTGCCATGGTTTCTCACTGCAAGCCTTCACCTCAGAAACTATGATCTTTCCAACATAACTTGAATGATTTAAGGTGAAACTGAAGCTTATAATGAAAGGCACTTCCTTCTCATTACGGGGTCAAAATGTGGCTAGTTAGCATGGTCAGGTTAGTCCCTGCTAGTAAATGTATTGTACACCATCTGGGCCCAAAAAGCATCCTTTTCATTCAATCAATCAAAAGTAGCCATGCATTTTGTCTAAAGAGACTTACAGACTTAAGCATTAAAATACCTTAGTATGAAATTCAGTGCTGGTCCAGGCTTGTATATGCTGGTTTAATGCTAGTCTAGCTCGTGGACAGACATTCCTTCTGGTGAAGCTATTTGACTAAAAGTCTAGCTGGGTAAACTAGATTAGCTAAATCAGCTTGGGACACAAGACTGGTTTATGAAAAGTGTAGAAATAAATCAGGGAACACATAAGTTGGCAGACTGGCGTTTGGCCTAGAGTTGTTTCCTGTGTTTCTGTGTGTCTGTGAATGGTATAGCTGCCAAAGCATGGGTGAATCCCACTGTTTGATCAGCCTGCACACAGATAGCCTTTATATCAATACTTATCTGCTTGCTGACTGAACACCTGAGACTTCCTTTTTGAGTAGGAGAGTTACACTATATGGACTTCCTTCTGGAGATACTGTGATAATGAAAAACCTTAAGAACCTTCATTTTTCATTCTGAGGCATATTACTCAAGCACAAATTAAAATATTGTAAGATTTAAAATGATTTTTATAATACATTTATTTTCGTTATAAACATATTATCAACATAACAATTTGAGTGAAAGGTTTAACAGAAAACTTTAAATAATTTCAGAATGTCTTAGTATTTATTATTTTAGCCTTTTGCTTGTATGATAGCAGCACCCAAGCTATCTTAAATAGCTAGAATAAGTAATTTTCTTGAATTTGATTTATTTTTATAAAATTTGTTATATAGATATATACTTTAAAAAATTTTTTTGATTTATTTTTATAATATTTTGTTATATAGATATAATACTTAAAAAAAATTTATTTCGTAACAATAATTTTTTTATTTTCAGTGTGGTCTCAGATTTTTGTACCCTGTAGTGTATTTCTAGATAAACTACACTTTTTGTTCTCTCTTGTTGTCGCTATGACAACAGCATGCTATTGAGACTTTAGGGATGGTATTTAAACAACTAAATGTGACCTTTCTTTTTCTATGAATATCTACTTGAATTACTTGAAATATTTATGTATGTTTTCAGCCATCTTTACACCTGAGTTTCTGTTAACATGTCTTTTCTTTACTTGAGAAAACTCAAACTTGAATTCTCAGTTGATAGGTTAGAGAGGGGTCTTTGTGGTCTGTAGTTCCCAGGCTGTAATCACAGCTTGATTTAAAGAAAAAATGGAGTAGTGTATGCTGGGCCCAGAGAGAATGCTTAAGCCCTGTGGGACAAGCGGCTATAATCAGTGGAGGATGTGTGTTGACAGATAACATCTGCACTGACTTTAAACAACTCTCATGTGGACCTCACTTCAATTTTGTCAGATAAAATAGCTTACAGTTAACATGATAAAACACAACCAGGCCTTTCTCTTTGCTAAAATTATATCCTACTGCTTCTTTTATTGTTTTCCACTTTTAATTTGCCTTGTAATACCAATTCAGAGAACAACACAGTCAAAATGTAGATTTTTTTTATTTTTTATGTAAAGGTATAAAGGTAAAGAACCTGTTGCCATAATAGTAATTTTAACTTTTGTTGCCAGTTGTTGTGGTGGGTGGCTATGTAATTGAATTCAGTTCATTTAAACTCATTTTAGTTATTATAAAACAAGACTCCATGGTGCTATTATATATATACTGTATATATATACAGGGGGTACGGAAAGTATTCAGACCCCCCTAAAATTTTCACTCTTTGTTTATTGCAGCCATTTGCTAAAATCATTAAGTTAATTTTTTTCCTCATTAATGTGCACACAGCACCCCATATTGACAGAAAAACAAAGAATTGTTGACATTTTTGCAGATTTATTAAAAGAAAAACTGAAATATCACATGGTCTAAGTATTCAGACCCTTTGCTGTGACATATATTTAACTCAGGTGCTGTCCATTCTTCTGATCATCCTTGAGATGGTTCTTCACCTTCATTTGAGTCCAGCTGTGTTGATTATACTGATTGGACTTGATTAAGAAAGCCACACACCTGTCTATATAAGACCGTACAGCTCACAGTGCATGTCAGAGCAAATGAGAATCATGAGGACAAAGGAACTGCCTGAAGAGCTCAGAGACAGATTTGTGGCAAGGCACAGATATGGCCAAGATTACAAAAAAATTTCTGCTGCACTTAAAATTCCTAAGAGCACAGTGGCCTCCATACATCTTAAATGGAAGACGTTTGGGACGACCAGTACCCTTCCTAGAGCTGGCCGTTTGGCCAAACTGAGCTATCGGGGGAGAGAGAGCCTTGGTGAGAGAGGTAAAGAATAACCCAAAGATCACTGTGGCTGAGCTCAGAGATGCAGTCGGGAGATGGGAGAAAGTTGTAAAGTCAACCATCACTGCAGCCCTCCACCAGTCGGGGGCTTTATGGCAGAGTGGCCCGACGGAAGCCTCTCCATAGTGCAAGACACATGAAAGCCCGCCTGGAGTTTGCTAAAAAACACCTGAAGGACTCCAAGATGGTGAGGAATAAGATTATCTGGTCTAATGAGACCAAGATAGAACATTTTGGCCTTAATTCTAAGCGGTATGCTGTGGGGGTGTTTTTTGTTTTAAGCGGTCTGGCCAATCAAACACACAATATATATTCTGTTTTTATATTTAACAAATACTCTGTAACCCCCCTCAGTTAAAAAGCCGTATGAGGACCCATGAACCCTTCCCCCCAGATTGCGTAACACCCCAGGAAGTCGAACATGCTTCTTTGTTGCATGGCAACCAACGCTGATATCATTGGGTTTATTGGCCAAAAGAATGCAAAGCATGGAAAATCCCTGCATGTCCCAAGGAAAAGCAGAGTAGAAATGGAATGTGTTCTAGTTAATTCATAGAAAAACCGTTAATTGAATGAACACACATATTTCTTCAGGCCATTGAGTATATTATTGTAATTGTGTATTTTGTCTTTGATATTCTTAGGCTATCTTAGTATGCTTGTGAGGGAACCCATTCCTGATCATCCCTTTCACTATATGTAATCTTACCTTGTTTTGTATCTATGAATTTGCCTTGTATGATCGAAACCAATGCGTGTATATTATATGGTGGTCCATAGGCAATATATATATTAGGGCCCGGAGAATCGTTAATAATTTCGATTTAAGTCCATTTGCAAATTTCCATGCTTAGAGAACAAAGGGTCGTAAAACCCTCCAGCAACTGCCACCTCCCGCTAGGAAATTTCCATTTCTCTCATTGGACAAGCCCATCTTGAAAGGCGGAGATCTTCTCCGACCTTAAAGGCCCGGCTCCAGGGACCCGCCCCAGTCGGTGGTTCAGGGAGATGCTAAAATGAAGATGTGAGAAACGCTCCAGGATACCAAAGCTCGTGCCAGGCTCCGGCCTAGTACTTTTCAATTCACCAAAGATTCTCTGACTCAAACTGGTTCTTTCTCATCAACCAACTTCAGCAAGATCTTGGGGCCTTAAGATTGCATCAGGAATCTTTTTCAGACATACGCAAGTATCAAACTTAGTCGATTTAATTGATGCATTAAGTATAAGTTACACCTTTTTACAAAGGTGTGTATGAACTAAGAATCTGACGTTTTCCCTCAGGTTTTAGATCTGCTGAATATGCAAAATGGTTCCATAAATGTCATTCCTTATGTCTCTTTCTTTAGTGCTAAACTTTAACCCTTTCCTATACCAACTGTATGTGTGTGTGTGTGTATGTGTATGTTAGACCGGGCTTAAGTGTTTATGAGTATGTTAGACTAGTTTAAGTGTTTATGTAGTTAATAAAACCTTACTTGTATCACACTTGACGTGTTCAGTGTTTACTCATAACCGGAGTCAATAATCATGCAGATTTACGTTACAAGCTTTTGTAGAATTGTACAGTAAGAAGTTATTTCCTTAACCAGGAAATTAACGTTCTTAGAATAAACAAGACGGTTGACCCTGAGTGGTCAGCTAAATATTTACAGTGGATCTAAAATATTAATAATCATAATTAGTTATGGTTAATTATTCATATTTCCCATGAGCTGATTCGCTACAGATTGGTGGAGAATGCGGGTATGATAAAACGAAAGTTATGAGTTTAAACACTGGCAACTTAAAAGTGTGTGCTTGATAGCCAGGTTAAAATAGGACGTGACTTCAGATGCCCTGTTGTGTCCCTATTTGCTGGCTTGTTGAGATGCAGATAGAGAGGGGGTTTGAATTGGTACCGCTATTATAATTGTGAGAGTCTTTATGTATTTCATGCTTAATGGTATCAATGTAAAGTTAATCTGATTTTAGCAAAGAAACCCTAAATTTCAGTATTAAAGCATAAATCTGTACTGACAAAGCGTAAGTCTGAATCTCAGCTCAGCGGCATGTCCAAACTGTACCATAATGTAATATGCTTTAGTGAAGAAATCACAAAATTGCAGTATTGTTTAAATTGTTTCTTTGAAGAAGAAATCTCAGTACAGTTATACCAAGGTAGATGTGAGCGCTGCTCCCCTTTCTACAGCATAAAGGCCTTATAGTTTATAATTAGATTGAAGCAATTCATCTACACTTTGACTATATATATAAGCCGAGCAACCTGGTGGTCATTACTGTGTTCCACTCGCTGAGTGAAATTAAAGGTGTAATACTGTACTTTAGTAATCATATGTGAGGCAAACATAACTACATATATGTGTAAACCGGTTTTAACTTACAGTAAACACGTTTTGTAATTCTTTAAACAAGTGCAAGAAGTTTATTGTTGCATTAGAGAAGCACTCACCGAAGTGCTAATGTAATGCAACAAGTCTTGAAGGCTGAAAGCACCACGTTCTAAAACTATGACTGTTTAACATAGACAGACATTAAACTGCGTTAAATACACTGGCATGCATTGGTTACCGTGAAAACAACTTGTCACAGGAAGTGCTAACATCACATAGCACAACACGCCATGTTTGAAAACAAACCATTTGAAGCAGCTAAGCAAACACGACTTAGCATAGTTTCATCTTAAGCTAAGCTACCAAATAGCTTTAACAATTGGGGGTTAACACTCTTTAATTGAAGCTATTAAATACAGCATGTGTGTGCAGGGAAAGCCAATTTGAATTTAACCTAATCCCTGTTTTCTGATTTTTCCATTTCTCTTCCTTCTTGTTCTTCTTTTTCTATGTTTCTCAATCTTAAATTCGTCTCAGCGAATTTAACTATCTTAGATCTACCCTTCCTGAATGCTATTGCCTCAGGTAATAGTTAATTAATCTAAATTGAATTCATTTTAACTGTCTATCTAGGATGACATTAATAGGGGGGTTTTTAGTGGCACAGTGAATACCGCCGGATGGGCGGGGCACAACCATGGCATGCCAGCATGGGAGCTGAACACCACAGCAGCTGGACCAGACATTGGTGTGATTGCCCAACACAAATCATTAATCACGAGTGCTATGATTGTTCCTAATCTCAGATGATTACCCTGTTTTCACGTAGAGACCACGTCAGCTACATTTTTTAAATCCATTTAACTTATGTTATGCCCCCTGATGGTTATCTCTAACATCAAAAGAACCAGAGGACATTCTATTTTTGATTTGTTTATTTTCAAAAATAATCAGCATAATCTGAATAGAAATGCTCTCCTTTTCCTTCTGCTTTTCCCTTTTCTCCTTCATACCTCAGAGATTAAGCCTGTTGGGGAACCGTCAGCAAATTCTGAGTGATAATTGACGATAATTTGACAGTAGTAGTAAGTATCAATCAAAATCCTGTTACGCCCTTTTCAGCAAAACATATGATGACCCAAAACTATTTTAGCATTCACAATCTGTTTTGATCTCGCAGTAGTCTCTAGCCCTTACTCTCAACAAAAAAAGTTGCAGATGCTCAGACTAACTGCACAGAATGCAGACCGAAGAGGGCTGGGCAGGCATTGTGAGGAACACCCCCTTTACCCAGGGCCGACGACCACCTACTGAGCCGAAAGCAACTGGACACAGAGAGAGAAGTGTACTTCAGACTCAGGACTCAAGCGAGAGTTATGGCTACAAAAAGCTCGCCAAGGTCATGGCCCACAACCCCATGGGTCTGAAACAGGAGGTAAATGAACTCAAGCAACAGATCACAGCGGTAGCCCAAAAGGACCCCAGCAAAATGGAGCTACAGGAGGAAATCAATAGATTTAAAAAGGCACTGACAGCTGCTGAACAGCAAGAGCAACTGGAAAAGGTAGCCAGAAAGGACCTATAAAGGAAACTTCCCCACACAAAATTACTATTAAATCAGCAAATTCTGAGCTCTTAGACAAAGTTGCCAGAATTGAGACTCTGATCCAGCAGCTGAACAACACTCAAGACAAACTTGACATGGTCCAAAGAGAACTCAGGTACTCTTATAGGCTGCAAAAGGAAACACAGTGAGAGAAACACCCTACTCCTGCATCCTCCCTCAGCAGTGCAAAACTCCCTCAGGTGCACGAAGCTACGAAGGGGGGAGCCAGCACTTTCCACTTAACAACTCAGCAGACAGAACCATAAAACCTCTAGCAACCACAGAGAGGAGGGGGTCCCTTCCAAGCATCCCTGCAGCAGCGAATGATGCGACCCCCAGAAACTTTGACAAGATAACCAGAAAACAATAGTTTCCTACTTATGCAGTACGAGCAGTAATTTAGACCGGTGGAGTCGTTTTAAACATTGCTTACAAGCAGACCCAATAATCAATCTTATATGTCTGTCTCATAAGTTAGTAACTTCATCTCCATGCGCATACCAGTTCCTGATAAAAACCAGATAAAATTATAGTTTGAAAGCGCCTTCCTACAAGCAGTAAGAAGTATTCAGTGCTATAATGTGTTTAAATCGAACGATAAGAAACTAACCTGACTTTAGAGAAGAAATCCTAATTTCTGTCATTAGCGGAGCATAGGTCTTTTTCTGACGACGAAATCTCAGATTAACAGCCCGTATAAATGGTACCAGAATAAATCGGTCTGATTTTGGGCGAAGAAATCCACTTCTTCAGTACTGTGTAGGTGATCTGAGCGATGCTCCTAATTTCACTGATTTAAGGCCTTAGTATGTTATGTATCATTGTATTCATATCGACCACTCATGTGAAACATTTACGTAACTCTTATACATGCGCGCACCAGGTTCTGAATCTAATCAGATAAAACTATAGCTTGAATATGCCTTCCTACAAGCAGTAAGAAGTTTCAGTGCTATAATGTGTTTAAACCATACAATAAGAAACTAACCTGATTTTATCGAAGAAATCCTAATCTCTGTTGTTAGTGGAGCATAAGTCTATTTTCTGACGACGCAATCTCAGATTAGCAGCTCATATAAAGGGTACCAGAATGAATCGGTCTGATCTAGGGCGAAGAAATCCCCTTTTTTCAGCACTGTGTAGGTGATCTGAGCTATACTACTCATTTCATTAATTTAAGGCCTTATTAGGTGTTACGTATCATTGTATTTCATTTCGACTCGCACATGTGATACATTTACGTAAAATTAATGGTGTTAATCTAGCGTAGCTAACTACGAATCCACAATTGCCTGTGAAGTGAATGTGCTGTTTTGAGTAATGAATGAATTTGTACGGGACATGCATGAGTTTCCCATGCATGCTCACAGCAGTGCAAGTCTGCTCCACATGCACCTGTTGTGAGCTTGCATTGGTCTCCTAGCAACACGTGACCCCGGAAGTGTGAGCAGACTCCTCCGGTTAATCTGACAACAGCATTCAATTCACAGGACCTGTGTGTCAACAAAGAATTGCGTGTAACTAACGCTAACTCTTGAGCTAAGCCCTTTACCTCAACTGCTAGGTGTTAGCATCTGGCTAACGCTTAGATAGGCGTGTAACGTGTAACTTTCTAACCACACTTCTCTCTCCCTCTCTCTCCCTCTCTCTCTTTATTTTTGTTTTGACTTATTCTACCTCTTTTTAATTTTATTGCATTTATTTACATTTGTTTAGCACAAATGTACCAATTCAGCGAAATTGATTTGTATTAAATTTGAGATTTAATTAAATCAAATTTTTATTTACTTTTTATTTTATTCCATTTTTATTTTTATTTTTATTTTATTATTATTTCCCCTTTTAATTTCCTACAGCTCTTAGGACCCCTTTTTTATTTAATTTATTTAATTTTTTTTTTTTGTGTTTGTGTTTTTACTTTTACCTTATTTTCGTTATTTCACCATCACCATCGTCGTTTTAGGATAGGATTACAGTAGTTCGAGCAAATGTTGTTTCCTTAGCGAGTTATACAGCTTATTAGTAGCATAATCCCTGTTTCCACTCTACTTCTCCTCACGCCTCAGTGCAAGGCCTAATACGTTGAAGGGCAGCTACCATTGCAACACAATGTAGGCTAACATAAAACTAGAAACAATTCCCACTGTTTCTTTTTCTTTTGACGAGGTATTTGGTGGGTCCCTGCTAGTTTAGCTAACAGCCTAACCCTAGGGTTATGAAGTCTATTGCAGCATCACACACAAGTGAAACCTGCTTAGCCATATCTCTTAGAAACAAAACTAAATAGGTAAAAAATTTCCTTTTTTTTTTGAGTTCATCTATTTTATTTCAGTTTCGTCACAGTGACCAAACCCATGAACCATCAGTAATATAGCCCGGTCATCAGCTGACCCCTACAGCCCCCTCAACAAAGTTACTCAAACTATCCCTTTGTGTTCACGAACACAAAAACATAGCACCCTACCTCACTAGCTGCCTCCCACCAGCTAGTCAGACCTTACACGGCCTACACAGCCGTTCCCCTTAGAGATAGTTTAACACCTCTGTACGTACCTGCATTTGCCTTGTGTCTCTCTCTCTCTGGTGTTCCCACAAGTGTGCCAGTATGTCGCAGACATTCCACAGACATCCAGCCCTGGCAGCTCACCAGGACCACCTGGACACTCAGTAGAGCACTGGCTCAAAGCAGCCAACGACCTGCCATGGCAAAGAAAGGAACAGCGAGACTGCGACATAAGCGAACACTTGACCAGCATCATCCTCTCCTCGGCCCACACCCTCAAGGGCCTCAGACAGGAGGTATATGAGCTGAAACTGCAAGTCACAGAATTCTGCAGAGAACTGACACCTGCTCAACGAGAGAAAGCACAGAACGGATGCAAAGAACCTCACCGAATGGTGCGACAGAAAGAAATCACCAGTCTTCACAGAGGCTCTAACAGCTGCTCAACACCAAGCGCCGCTGGAAAAAGCCATCACACAGGACTTGAAAAGAGAACTGTTTCACACAAAATCACTCTTAAAAACAACATATGTGGAAATAAATGAGAAAGACACCACATCTTAGTCCTTACAAGGCCACCTGCATACAGACAAAGCTGAGGTCCAAACCCTGACTCAGCAAATAAAGAGGAACTTGACTTGGTTCAGAAAGAATTTAAACAGTCCTACCGACTGCGCATAGACTTAAGCAAAAGACAGCCGGCTGAATATCGGTCGCCAGCAGTGCAAGCCCTCCACGCCTGTGCACAGCTACGAAAGGGGGGAAAGGGAGCCAAAGCCTTATAAGACACTTCACAAGTCAGCTCCCTGAAAAACTCTGCAGCTGCAACAAAAAAAAAATTTTTCAGGCGAACCGAAGCAACGCAATGAGGTGAATTCAGTGTCACAAATGAATTGAAATATGCTTGCAGACCACAAGGCGTACAGATAGGGAAAACACGAAACAGAAATTCCCCTGGCCAGCAGGCCCAGACCCCCTCATCCAAGAGTCCGAACCTGAGAGGGGGGGGGGGTTGGGGGGGCGAGAGCCACTGTTCACATGTCACCAATCAGCAGCCACAAGGGGGGTGGGGCAAGGACCTTTCCAGAAGATCACTGCAGACACACACACCGTGTGACCCAACAGACCCCAACGAGCTGGCCAGAGACAACACATCGGGCAACCTAAATACTCTCAGACCCAGAATCTGAACACGGACTGATCACTGCCCCAGACACAAAGCAGGGCCGGCGTGAAACTCCCCAAGCTTACTACCACAGACTTTGACAAACTTACTCCAAAGCTCACAATTACCCGGGGATGGCGGAGGACACCACACCGTGCACTGCCACACGTGTACTCGCGGCATAGGCTTAGGGTCCTGTTCGCACACGAATGCTCTAATCCAACAGTATGTCCGTACAGCTAACGGCCTGACCCAACCGAAGCAATGGCCTTCGTAACACAAGTCATCCAGCATATGGCCTCCTTCCATCCCTAAAGGTTTTCGCGTTTGCTGCAAATGCGACCTCCCACTCGATGTGTCCTCGACAAGTCTGAGTACAATCTCCCGCTCACGAATCAACAAAGCGGGCACCAGAAGGCACCAGCATTGCCACAATGCAAAACCCTACTACAGAAAGCCCCTAGCCAGAAGAGAACAGAGCCATCACCATGGCAACAGACACAGGTTCCAGACCAACCACCGGGAAAAGGCATCCTCATCCTGCAAACACCACTGTATGTCCAACAGCAGTCCACCACAACATCCTCCTCCACACACCGGAGGCTACACAAGGACAGCTGGACACGCCTAATTCTGGGTTACAGGAGCTGCTGACAATCGCAAAAGAGCTCCATGAACAAAACTCAACTAAGGAGTACTAAGAAGGACAAACCTCTGACTCCTTGCATGCTGCAACACAGCATCAGACCCCTCAAGGGAGTAGCATCCCTTGAAACCGGTCGACACCACAGAAGCAGCCAGACAACATTGGAAGTAGCAGCGGGCTCCATTTCTTTCTTGTCACACATAATGAACCGAATAGCTATTCCATACTACAACTCACGGCCCACCCTATGTCAATAGCTCAGCTTCCTTCGTGTCCCGCCGACCACCCGACATGCTAGCCACTCAGGACTCGACCCCAACCGTTTTCAATAAACATGATCTACAGTATCTCTAGTGCACTCCCTCTCGCGACTCGCCTGTCGGGTCTCCCAGAACCGAGATCGAGCTACACACCGGGATAGCGCTCTCTGCAAATCCCATCATATACTAGGTGTCAGCTGTCGACACACTCACGTGTCGGCTAAGACTAACAACACCAATCCTCCTCATTAACATATCCTGTATCACTGCAGTCTCACACTCCGGCTCTGGTGGAGTCACCACCCTCGCACCTCTGCACCCCAGCTGAGATGCTTCCCTTTAAAACCCCGGCCTTGCTTCCACAATCCGTGGTGCTACGACCCAGATAGCCCTACTGGTCTAGCGCCCCGGGACCATCAACAAACAAAATCCTACCCCGGACGGTAAGCCCTCTACCTTCAGCCGATGACAGTGACTAGGATGCCCGACACCTTGCGCATCAAGCTCGAGGACCCACACCTTGCTTACAGCCTACATCACCACAGACACACCAGACAGCATCCAAACCGGCACCAACAGCCAAAGAGCCTCCACTGGCTCCCAGCCGTGAGTGCCATGTGTGTGTTCGATTGTTCTGCACCTTCACATCGCTCGTTGTTGTCTATTCTACGGACAACAAAGCTCGAAAGGGGGGAAATATGTAGCGTTTCGACCAATCAACACAATTATATTCTCTTTTTATATGACAATTACTCTGTAACCTCAGTTAACAAGCCAGATGAGGACCCATGAACCCTTCCCCCCAAAATGCGTAACACCCCAGGAAGACGAACAGGCCCCTGGTTGCATGGCAACCAACGCTGATATCACTGGGTTTATTGGCCAAAAGTTCTAAAGCAGGGAAAATCCCTGCTTGTCCCAAGGAAAAGCAGAGTAGAAATGACTGTGTTCTAGTTAATTCATAGAAAAACCGTTATTTGAATGAACACACATATTTCTTCAGGCCATTGAGTATATTATTGTCATTGTGTATTTTGTCTTTGATATTCTTAGTCTATTTTAGTATGCTTGTGAGGGAACCCATCCCTGATCATCCCTTTTCACTATATGTAAACTTACCTTGTTTAGTATCTATGAATTCGCCTTCTTATGATCGAAACAAGCGTGAATATTATATATTGGTACATAGGCAATAAATATTAGGGCCCTGAGAATCGTTAATAATTTCGATTTAAGTCCATTTGCAAATTACCATGCTTAGAGAACAAAGGGTCGTAAACCCTCCAGCAATTGCCACCTCCCGCTCGGAAATTCCATTTTGCTCATTGGACAAGCCCATCTTGAAAGGCGGAGATCTTCTCCGACCTTAAAGGCCCGGCTCCAGGGACCCGCCCCAGTCGGTGGTTCAGGCAGATGCTAAAATGAAGATGTGAGAAACGCTCCAGGATACCAAAGCTCGTGCCAGGCTCCGGCCTAGTCCTTTTCATTCATCAAGTGATTCTGACTCAAAATAGCTCTTTCTCATCAACCAACTTCAACAAGATCTTGGGGCCTTAAGATTGCATCAGGAATCTTTGTCAGACATACGCAAGTTTCAAACTTAGTCTTATTAATTGATATTTTAAGTATCAGTTACACCTTTTTACAATGTTTGTTTGAACTAAGAATCTGACGTATCCTTCAGGTTTAGATCTGCGGAATATGCAAAGTGTTCCATAAAATTAATTCCTTATGCCTCTTTCTATGCTGAGTTAAACTTTAACCCTTTCCTATACCAACTGTATGTGTGTGTGTGTATGTGTATGTTAGACCGGCTTAATGTGTTTATGTAGTATGTTAGACTAGTTTAAGTGTTTATGTAGTTAATAAAATTGTATCACACTTGACGTGTTCATTGTTTACTCATAACCTGAGTCAATAATCATGCAGATTTACGTTACAAACTTATAGAATTGTACAGTAGAAAGTTATTTCCTTTAACCAGGAAATTTAACGTTCTTAGAATTGACAAGACGGTTGACCCTGAGTGGTCAGCTAAATATCTACAGTGGATCTAAAATATTAATAATTAATCATAATTAGTTATGGTTAATTATTCATATTTCCCATGAGCTGATTCGCTACAGGAGAAAACCAGGCACTGCTCATCACCTGTCCAATACAGTCCCAACAGTGAAGCACGGAGGTGGGCAGCATCATGCTGTGGGGGTGTTTTTTAGCTGCAGGGACAGGATGACTGGTTGCAATAGAGGGAAAGATGAATGCGGCCAAGTACGGGATAT
This sequence comes from Sinocyclocheilus anophthalmus, assembly GCA_018155175.1. Taxonomy (NCBI): domain Eukaryota; kingdom Metazoa; phylum Chordata; class Actinopteri; order Cypriniformes; family Cyprinidae; genus Sinocyclocheilus; species Sinocyclocheilus anophthalmus. The sequence continues at coordinate 95,009 of JADLZN010002659.1, read as the reverse complement.
CCTGGACGAAAACCTTCTCAAGAGTGCTCAAGACCTCAGACTGGGCCGAAGGATTACCTTCCAACAAGACAATGACCCTAAGCACACAGCTTAAAAATAACGAAGGAGTGGCTTCACAACAAGTCTGTGACTGTTCTTGAATGGCCCAGCCAGAGCCCTGACGTAAACCCAATTGAGCATCTCTGGAGAAACCTAAAAATGGCTGACCACCAACGTTTACCATCCAACCTGACAGAAATGGAGAGGATCTGCAAGGAGGAATGGCAGAGGATCCCCAAATGCAGGTGTGAAAAACTTGTTGCATCTTTCCAAAAAGACTCATGGCTGTATTAAAATCAAAAGGGTGCTTCTACTAAATACTTAAGACCATGTGATATTTCAGTTTTTTTTTTAATAAATCTGCAAAAATGTCACAATTCTGTGTTTTTCTGTCAATATAATAAGGGTGCTGTGTGTACATTAATGAGGGAAAAAAAATTACTTAAATGATTTTAGCAAATGGCGGCAATATAACAAAGAGTGAAAAATTTAAGGGGTCTGAATACTCTCCGTACCCACTGTATACATAGACTGTATATATAGGTTGAAGGACTTTTAAATTTTTTTGGATGGTTATAATGAGACCGAGCTAGCGGTAGTCTTTGCAATTATTCATCCATGACGTCCTCCTTTTCTCGATTGGTGGCCTATGCTGTTTCTTGTCAGCACTATTGATGAAGGCCCATAGGATGAGGGAAAGGGCATAAAGACGTGTTTCACGGGTGAAATGGAAAAAAAACGACGAAGATAGGACGGCCTGCACACATGAAACCAGTCACTTGGATTTCTTACTGTGTAAACCTACGGTGTAAGAAATTTTAAATATTTGCATCTGGTACCTCTTCATTCAAAAATCAGAAATTTAAGTATAGCCTCCAGGGAAACAGAAAAAAAAAGTTATGGGAATTAGTCATTAACATGTATGCATTAATATATATATATATATATATTATATATATATTATATGAATATAGATAATATCTATATATATATATTTGTATTCATTATGTTAGGGTATGTCCTCTGTATGAGGGACCACCAGGACTCAATTTAAAAATAAAAATAAAAAGACATGAATAGACAAAAACAATAAATCATCAATACATTTTTAGGTTTCAGGATTTTTTATACCAAACTTTGTATAAAGATGATTCTCAATTATGTTATGAAAGATATAACAGGATGGTTTGATATTCCATTTTGCTTTATGCAGTATGAGTAAAATGGCCATAAACGGGTTTTCCCATTCTATACAATGTCTATATACTGTATCTAATTTGCATATTAATGTGTTCTTGGGGCAAAATGTAATGAAAAAATAACTAATAATGGGAGTAATAATTGGTAAGATTTTCATAATAATATCTAATATTTCATTGGAATAGTTAAATATAATGTATTTCCCTATTCATTTGTTGTGTCTCCCAAAATGCGTAATAAACATGTTTTTAGTCTGGTGTGCTCTACAGTGGACATAAAATTGATGTCCTGTTTCATAACAGAAAGTCATATTTTGATTTGAAACCCCATAACATTTTCCTGAGATGCTGATTTTTGACAAAAAGTTACAAAAATTGTCAGATTTAAATTATATTATAATATTTCCATTTTTAAAGACCAAGGAGAGGTAGTGATCATGGTGAAACTGTCAAACAGTTGGTATCTCTGGTTAGCCCTGAATGTGCTCTGTACAGAACACACAGACTTAAAACTGTGAAGTCATGTAAGTCATTCACTATAATATATAAATTCACTAAAATATAATGTCCTCTACTGAGGACAGAAGGTCACAGGAGGTTAAAAGAATTAAGACTGTAACAATTCAGTATTGGGGGGACCAAATATATTGACAATAGATTCACAATAAATTATCTCTATTTTGAATCTCTGCATCTATGCTTCTTTTAATGGCTTTAAAATTACTCAATATTAAGATTCTGGTTGTCGTGGTATATTTGGAAAGCACAGTAATTGTACTTGGACTTGTACAGTACACGTGGTTTGCTTTCATTATCAGTAAGAAACAGAGTTTAGTTTATGAAAACAGCATATTGCAAAAAACAAACTTTACCATAAAAGTATCACCTGCTTGATGTAAGTGTTTAATCTATAGTTTAGGTTTTATTGAAGTAAGGAGCCAAACCAAGGAACCATTGAAAAGTGCTTTTGACTGCCATGGTCTTGTTTTCAGTAGCTCAGTGGGAGCATTGATATTACTCCGATAAGAATCAAGCCAACAACTAGATGTTTTTTGTTACCTTAAAAGAAGCATGTTCCATTAATTTAGTACATACAGTACATGCAGTACAGCGGTTATCCTGGATGACTTCACAATTCAAGTGCTTACATTTAAAGAACGGAACCCACCGGACAAATACCACACCACTGGGGGTTTTGTCCTGATTTAGCAACATAATCTCCCTAATAACCACCTACACAACCACTACTGTGGGGGGGGTTTTTCCTTATTTAGAGCAACATAATCCTCCCTTAATTTATCACTCCACTCCACATAGTTGCTTAGAAATCCAATCCAATAGCTTTTTAATTATCCTCATTCAAATGCTTGCTTTCGGGTGTGCTCTGCATTAAAGTCCCATTTTTTGTTGGCAGAGTGTCTGGAAAACCCAGTTGTGTGTGCGCTTTTTTTTTTTTTTTTTTTTTCCTTTAGGTAACACATTTCATCATCCACAACTGCCTTAGGGAGAGAGCTCAGCTCATCGCTCACTACACTAAACAAAGGGTGACGTTATGGAGCCGCATTAAACAATTAAACTCAGATGACCATAATGACCTGCAATTCAGTGAATGTATAATTGTAAACGTGTTGCAGATGAGTCTGTACCTGACACTGCACTGTGATTTAAAAGCCTAATAGTACATACGTTACATATCATATTACAAATTATGCAGTTCTTTGTCAATTTATATCATCATAAGTTGATGCCAATTAATAAATAGCTAAGTAAACATTTAAGTTACCCCTGTCAGATAAGACCCTTATTCCTCATCTGGGATCGTGTAGAACACTTTGAAGCTGCAATTTGAACCTTCCACCCAGTGAACCCCACTGAAGTCCACTATACAGAGAACACCACTGCAATGTTTTCCTCAAAACACCTAATTTCTTTTTCGGGGGGGGGGACTGTAAGAAATAAAGATATGTACATCTTGGATGACATGGAGGTGAGTACATTATGAGGAAATTTTAATTCAGAAGTGAACTAATCCTTTAAATATGGTAAAACAGAGCTGAGAACATGGGAATGAGTAAAGGGTTATTCTATGAAACGTGCCTTTTCCAGTTTGATAATGTACTGTACATGTATTGTAATAATATTTTAAAGGGGTCGTATGATGCGATTTAATTTTTTCCTTTTTCTTTGGAGTGTTACAATCTCTTGGTGCATTAATTAGATCTGTAAAGTTGCAAAGACTAAATCTCAAATCCAAAGAGATATTCTTTATAAAGTTCAGAGTCAGCCACACCTACCTAAAAAGGCTCGTTCGAACACGCCCACATGTCTACGTCACTGTGTGGGAATATTTGCATAACGCCGCCCAAATGTTCACGCAAAGAAAGAAAGCGTAACTTTTATTCTCGCTGTAGTATTATTGTTGCCGCCGCCATGTCGTGAAGATGCTGTGTGTTTTGTTGGGAACGCGAAAGTACTTTGTTGGGTCTTCCAAAAGAGGACGATATCCTGCTTCGTCATGCGTATCTGATCCATGCTGGTCGCTGAGGAAATACAACAACATCGTGCTGTGGATCGCCGCATCGGCTTTCACCGTGGACGAAGCGGATTCCAGCCCGGGGTCGTCACTGTGGTTGCCGCAAGCCCGCCGGCCCGCGATAGATCCTTCGGCGAATCCGCATGGCCGCAGAACCGTTCCTCAAGCCACCGCCGCCCCTGCTCACTTCTAGACCATCCGCGCCTCTCACCGCCGCTCACTCTAGCCCGCCGTGTGGGACGCTGTGTGTTTCGTTGTTAAAGCTAAACTACTTTGTTTGCCTTCCAAAAGAGGACACGACTAGAAATCAGTGGTTATGTTGTATTTACAACACTGTTCCAGATCCGTTCAACCCAAATATTCAGATGTGTGCAGCGCATTTTTATGGAGGACTGTTTACTGATCCTGGAGAGTAGACTACAATGCCGTCTGTTATGACTCACAGACTGTAAGTACTTTTTCATTTAAAGGATTTGCCACTGAAGATTCAAACGCGAGTTTTTTGGGCAGTGTAGAGTAGCACTTGTTGTTTGTCTTTCCTCCGATCACAAATGCAGACATGGTTTTATGTTTACGCGGTGCTATGCAATGCGTAAAAAGACAGTATAATTATTATAATCCGGAAGTCGTGGCCTAATGTTAGAGAGTCGGACTCATAACCCAAAAAAACGGTTGTGGGTTCGAGTCTCATACCGGCAAGGATTATAGGTGGGGGGAGTGAATGTACACGCTCTCTCCCACCTTCAATACCACGACTGAGGATGGCCCTTAGAGCAAGGCACAGACGCACTCCCCAACTGGCTCCCCTTGCGCCGCAAGCAAATGCGGCCCACTCCTCCTGCTCCGGGTGTGGTGTTCCAACGGTTTTGTGTGTTTCACATGCTGGTGTGTGCACTTGTAATTGGTACATTGCAGAGCCTAAGTCCAATATGGGTCACATATTGGTCCACATGTACTTCACTACTTTTTTTTTCACTTACTTATGTCCCCACTGAATTGCAACAATTGTCCCGGACGACCCCCTCCGTTTATAAGTGGGTTTTAATGTTTTTGTGTCGTTGCTCCGGCCGGACATGGCATCAACAGTATTTGAGGGGCGTAACATTTCCGTCACACGCTTGAGGTATTCAGCCAATCACAACGCACTGGATAGCTGGCCAATCACAGCACACCTCGCTTTTCAGACCGATGAGCTTAAAAATGTACGCGTTTCAGAAAGGCGGGACATGGAGGAGAAACAATAATGTACAGTATGTGGAAAAGAATGTTTTTTTTAACCTTAAACTGCATAAACACATTTCATTACACCAAATACACAAAATAATCTTCTTTTTAGCAACATCATATACTCCTTTAATTGTTCAAAAAATGCTATCTCAAGCAAAAGTTTTAATATAATTATCACTTCATAAAAGTAACGGTTGACATCTTTACTGTTGTGCTGTGAAACTACGGTGTTCTTATTTCTATAAACAAGTCTTTATCTGTCTGTTGCTCATGGCAGCTGCACTATAAATATATGTACTGTACAATTTGTGCATTACGTTAGAGCGCTAATTACCCACCCCAGTCATGTAAAAAAGAAATTGTGCTTGACAGCATCTACATTGCAAATTATTATTATTTTGTTGTGCATATCAGTTGTGTGCTATAGCTCAGAGTGCATTGTTGATATTAAATCGTTAACAATATAGAGAATTACATTTTTCAAAAGGAAATTTAAGAAAGCTACCAAAAGAATAATAAATATAGTTCTAATAAGGAATAGTGGACATACTCAGACCTGACTTAAAACAACATGTCAAAACCTTTTTTTTTTGCATTAACATTTAATGCATTCTAGAAGTGCTTTTCTGTTCCACTGTGTAGTAAATGCCATACAGAATACTAAAATAATCCATCCATATTTAACAGTGACAGTGCATTGATTCCAAATAATTTACAGAAGAAAATTAGTTTTTGCTTTTAAGTACCTTTATTATACTCATTTGGTTAATTCTAACCCCCTAAAAATATGAAAGACATGGACTACAAAATAAAGATGAAAACTGAACTGAAGCCATCAACCCGATCCCACAGTTGCTTTCTATATACCCTCTAAATACAAGCCCTTGTTTCCCACAGCTGGTACTGTCCTTGTGATGGAATCCTTGCAATGCAATTTTCCGGATAACTTGTTTTAATCAGCTAATGCCAATGTTTTGCAGACATGACATTGAAACTGTTCAGCTATAAAGGAAATGACTCTTATTTATAACTCTAACTTAGTTACATAATTACCTCTGTATACTTGCTTTTCCACTGCAGTTTCATTCAATACTTGGGAAAGATTTCCTCTAGAACTGCCGATCATTTTGACATACATAATCATTTGCATGTACTGTATAACATTTTGTAGTTATGTGTGTGACTTTATTTCTGCTACAGCTGTCTCAGATTTAACAGCCCTTTAGAGGTAAATTAGTTCAAATCAATTACATTTTAATATTACATTTTATTTTGCATTAAACATTGGTGTTTTCCCAGATGCCAGTGCCTGGTACATTTCATGGAGCCATGCCCAGGTTTTTAAAAGAAGATAAAGGACTGCAGCAATTTATATTAAAACCATCTGTTACCATGGTGACATCCACCCCTCATCTTTTGCGATATTTCTGGAACAGAATGTATTTGTGCACGTACACACTGAATCCAGAACTAAACACAACCACATGTTGTATTACTGAACTGTGTGGAATCTATTATATATTTTTCTGTGCCTATTTAAGTTTAGAAATCTGACCTGTTATCATAAAAGGGTAAAGTCCTGCACTGTCATATATCTGGGTTTATTTAAGGCCACATGGAGCAGTGAGAGTCAATAAAGGCTTAAAATACCCACATGATGTAGTAAAACCTAGCCAGATTATAAGCAAGGTCTAATGTAAAATGTACACTTTAAAAATGATTTGTAAGATAACCTTAAAATGTGTTTCATGTGGTAACATCTAAATTAATTGGTTTTATTGAAGTCAAAGATATTATTTAAAATGCCTGAAGCATCCTGACTACATTAGTTTACACCAACGAATAGTTGGTCTAATTTTTTAAGAGTCAAATAAGGTAGAAATAGCTCCTTAAAGCAATGGAATTTCTGCCATGATATACAACTGTCATGTTGTTCCAAACCTGTATGACTTTATTTCTTCTGAGGAGCACAGTATACTGGTCTCTCTTTTTTCATGAAATCTCAATGAGTGAAGACCGGAGCTTTTAAACTTCAAAAGGTTGCAGAAGCACCATAAAAGTATCAAAGGTCAACAATATGACTTTTGCACTGTATTCCAATTATTATTATTATTGTATTGACCCTCATGTTGTTCCATATCTGTATGGTTTTCTCTTTCTTCTGTGGAACATAAAATATATTTTGAGAAATGTCTAATATTGACGGAAGTTAGTCAACCAAAACTTTCTGGCTACCAACATTCTTCAAATATCACTTTTATGTCTGTACCGGTTTGGAACGACCTGGATGTGAGTAAATGATGATGGAATTTATATTTTTTTGGGTTACGATACCTTGTGTGATTTTTTGGAGCATTTTTACCCTGATAATCAACTTCTGCTTCGGCCGTGGATAATTTGAGTCAGTTATTCTTTGTGGTTTAATAATTATTGAGATTCATTAAAAAATCAAGTCTCTGAAAAAATGTGACACTGCAGCTTCTCTTGTGACTTCTAAGTGATTTTTAGTCAGTTCCTTGTATAAAATTATTGCATAGCTTCAGAGCACTTGGAATATAATGCTAATAAGTTTGAAGCTTGACTGTTAAAGTCCTCATTTGATTCATTCCTGAGAATGACCAGAATATTCTTTATAAATGTTATATGTACTTTTAAAAGCCCTCCAAAAATGTGTACACTGGATAATATACATATATATAGATACACACACCACACAAACACTACTAATATCTATCTTAGTATATAAACTATATATATATATTATATATAGATATAATATATAATCTCTATGTGTGTGGGTGGTGTTGGGTTGCTTGCAAACAAAAGTTTTTGTCAGAATACATGGCTACTTTTGAATAAGTGGATACACTAGATGGTATAGTTATGGTATCTGCCAGCGGGGGCTAAGAACGCTATGCTAACCTGACCTCTCAATGCATCTGAGCTCTTCGAGGATCCATTAAACATGATTCTCAAAATAACTTGTACAATATAAACGACCCACAAGCGAATCCATAGTCTACAGAGTCATATCCGGGGATGACACATGACCTTTACCATCTTAAGAAATGCAGGCCCATGAAAATCAGATCCTCCTGACAGCTAATGAACATTACACCCCTTCTCCTCTCTCTCTCTCTCTCTCCTCCATCTCATTCCCTTTGCTTCTCTGATTCCTGCGTGGGAAGAGAGGAAATCTATTCAAGTTGAGTTTATTTTTGGCTCGCAGGAAGTCTGCAAACAGAGGCTCTTGAATCATCAAAATGCACAATAGGCCTTTGCATCGATTCAGTAGCTCCGCCATCCTCACTCCAGCTAAAGCTGTGCCAACTAATTACAAAAGTCTTGATACAACTACAGCCACATCTAAAACCCTCTTCTCTCGGCACAATAACTCAAAAAAACCTCAGGATAACTCAGAAGTGCAATGCAATTTGTCAGAAGGTTCATAGATTATGAACCTTTTTTTCCTTGCATTATCATTGATCATAACTAACGCATTTGTTCTCTTAGGCTAATCTGTTTTCTTTAAACAATGTATAAATGTCAGGTGGATATTGTGTTATAAATGAATCAAATTTCAGTCTATTATCGTGGTCCTTGGTACGCTATCAATCATGCTGCCTCCAGCATTATACCGCCGGACTGGGATCAATATCGCTCTGACCTCTCAATATCGCTCTTTATCGGCTCATCATTCTCTGCATGGGCACGTGAGTGTGTGTGAGTATAGTCAGTGTGTGTGAGCATGTACTGTACGTCCAAGTTGGTCATCTTTATATTGGTATGTGTACCTCCATCCGTCTGTAAGTGAAATGAACAATTGAGGACAGTCAAGGCTCTAGTTCCCTGCTGAAAGCACTGTGAGATTGTGGTGTTTGAAGGCCATAGTCTTCCAAGTATTTCAGCTGAACAGAGTAGGATAGGAAGGAATAGATAGATAGAGAGATGGATGGATGGAGACAAAAGTAGCTGGTAAAGAGCAGATAGGGGTCATGGATCTTTCTGGGGTTTGACTCAGGAAGTCAGTAGAGAAGTGGTGATGGATCGCATCTCCTGAAGCGGAACAGAGAGAGACATATTAGCACTGTGCTTTCAGTCATCGTTTTCACCAGAGATTTGACCTGTTGTACAGTACATCTATGTACAGCAATTCTTGTGTCATGAATGCTTAAATGTTATGAATGCTGGTCTGATGCAAAATTGTAATTATTCCCTCACTGGTAAGTGGTTTGGAAACTGAAGAAAAAAAGTGTTGGCTGTCCATACACTTGTGGATGCCCACAACCACAGCATTAAATCGGGGAAAACACTCCCAATTCATCATAGTGTAGCGTCTCGACCAATCTGACACACTAATTTTTATGGGATTTAACAAATCAATTATTCATTAGATTAACAAATCGTCACAGTCCCCTCACTAAATAAACTGGATGCCAGGATTTCTGCTGAACACCATCCCACCTTGGTCACCATGACAACTAATCATGATATCACTGGTTTTATGGCCTAAAAGGAATGTAGGGGAGAAACTCCCTCATTTTACTCATGAGAAAGACACATAATGCCAAGAGAAATGGACTGTTCTTTAATTAATTCATAGGAAAACCTTTCTATGATTGAACACACATATCCTCAGGTCATTGTTTATACCATTACTGTTCTTGTATATTTTCTGTTGTAGTGTATGCTGTTTTATTCATGTTATCATAGACCACTAGTTAATATAACCTCACCTATTTCATGTCTAGTATCTATGAATTCGCCTTCTTATGAGCGAAACAAGTGTGTATATTATATGCTGATACCTATGCAACATATGGATGTTCTAAGAATCATTACTAATTTCTTCAACACCCAAGTGAATTACATATGCAAAATACCATGCTTACAGAAAAAGAGTCATAAAAAAATCCCCATTATTTCCAACCTCCCGCTTGGGATTTCAGCTTTCCTCATTGGACGAACCCATCTTGAGTGGCGTGAATCTCTGCAGGCTTTAAAATGCCACACTCCATGTGACCCGCCCCAGGCGGTGGTTCAGTGAGATGCTAAGATGAGGATGTGAGAAACGCTCCAGGATACCATAGCTCGTGCCAGGCTCCGGCCTAGTCTTTTTCATTCATCAAGTGATTCTGACTCAAACGAGCTCTTTCTCATCAACCAACTTCAGCAAATCTTGGGGCCTTAAGATTGCATCAGGAATCTTTTCCAGACATACGCAAGTATCAAACTTAGTCGATTTAATGGATGCATTAAGTATCAGTTACACCTTATTACAAAGGTGTGTTTGAACTAAGAAACTGACGTTTCCCTCCGGGTTGTAGATCCTGCTTAAATATGACATGGTTCATAAATGTCATCCTTATGTCTCTTATCTTTAGTGCTACAACTTTAACCTTCCCTATCCACTGTATGTGTGTGTGTGTGTATGTGTATGTTAGACCCGCTTAATGTGTTTATGTAGTATGTTAAACTACTTTAAGTGTTTATGTAGTTAATAAAAACCTTACTTTTATCACACTTGACGTGTTCATTGTTTACTCATACCCGGAGTCAATAATCATGCAGATTTACTTTACAAGCTTTTGTAGAATTGTACAGTAAGTAAGTTATTTCCTTTAACCAGGAAATTTACGTTCTTAGAATTGACAAGACGGTTGACCCTGAGTGGTCAGCTAAATAACTACAGCGGATCTAAAATATTCATAAATAATTATAACTAGTTATGATTAATTAATCATATTTCCCATGAGCTGATTCGTTACAAAGATTGGTGGAGAATGCGGGCATGATAAACGAAAGTTATGAGTTTAAACACTGTCAACCTAAAAGTGTGTGCTTGATAGTCCATGTTAGAATAGGGCGTGACTTGAGATACGTTTTTGTGTCCCTATTTGCTGGCTTGTTGGGATGCAGATAAAGTGGGGGTTTGAATTGGTACCGCTATTATAATTGTGAGATTCTTTATGTATTTCATGCTTAATGGCATCGTTGTAAGGTTAATCTGATTTTAGCAAAGTAACCCTAATTTCAGTATTAAAGCATACATCTGTCTTGACAAAGCGTAAGTCTGAATCTCAGCTCAGCGGCATGTCTAAACTGTACCATAATGTAATATGCTTAGTGAAGAAATCACAAAATTGCAGTATTGTTTAATTTGTTTCTTTGAAGAAGAAATCTCAGTACATTTATATCAAGGTAGATGTGAGCGCTGCTTCCCTTTCTACAGCATAAAGGCCTTAGGGTTAGGGTTAGTTTATAATTAGATTGAAGTAATTCATCTACACTTTGACTGTATATTTATAAGCCGAGCAACCTGGTGGTCATTCCTGTGTTTCACTCCTGAGTTAAATTAAAGGTGTAATACTGTACTTGAGTACTCATATGTGAGGCAAACATAAATACATATATGTTTAAACCGGTTTTAACTTACAGTAACCACGTTTTGTAATTCTTTAAACAAGTGCAAGATGTTTATTGTTGCATTAGAGAAGCACTCCCCGAAATGCTTAGGTAATGCAACAAGTCTTTGAAGGCTGAAAGCATCACGTTCTAAAACTGTGACTGGTTAACATAGACAGACATTAAACTGCGTTAATTACACTGGCATGCATTGGTTACCGTGACAACAACTTGTCACAGGAAGTGCTAACGTCACATAGCACAACACGCCATGTTTGTAAACAAACCATTTGAAGCAGCTAAGCTAACACGACTTAGCATAGTTTCATTTTAGGCTAAGCTACCAAATAGCTTTAACAATTAGGGGTTAACAATCTTTAATTGAAGCTTTTAAATACAGAATGTTTGTATGCAGTGTGAAGTAATTTGAACTTAACCTAATCCCTGGTTTCTGATTTTTCCATTTCTCCTCCTTCTTTTGCTTCTTTTTCTATGTTTCTCAATCTTTAATTCGTCTCAGCGAATTTAACTTTCTTAGATGTATCCTTCCTGAATGCTTTTGCTTAGTTACTAGTTAATTAAATCTTAATTTAATTACATTTTAACTGTCTATCTAGAGATGAATCATTAAGTTATTGGGTGTTTTTAGTGGCACAGTGAATAACGCGCTACGGAGGGCGGGGCACACACATGGCATGGCCCAGCATGGGGGCTGAACACGCAGCAGCTGTGACCAGACATGGTGGGTTGCCCAACACAAATCAGTTAATCACGAGTGCTACTGTTTGTTCCTAATATCAGATTGATTACCCTGTTTTAATAATAGAAGTCAGCTAATTTTAAATCCATTTACATGTTATGCCCCCTTGATGTTCTCTCTGAACCTCAAAAGGAACCAGAGACATTTCTATTTTTGATTTGTTTATTTTCAAAAATAATCAGCATAATCTGAATAGAAATGCTCTCCTTTTCCTTCTGCTTTTCCCTTTTCTCCTTCATACCTCAGAGATTATGCCTGTTTGGGGAACCGTCAGTAAATTTTGAGTGATAATTTGACAATAATTTGACGGTAGTCTTAAATCATCAATCAAAATCCTTTTTACGTCCTTTTCAGCAAAACATATGCTGACCCAAACTATTTTACGCATTCACACTCTGTTTGGATCTTGTAGTAGTCTCTAGCCCTTACTCTCAACACCAGTGTGTCAAAACGGTGCAGATGCTCAGACTAACTGCCCAGAATGCAGACCGAAGAGGGCTGGGCAGGCGTTGTGAGGAACACCCCCTTTACCCAGGGCCGACGACCACCTACTGAGCCGAAAGCAACTGGACACAGAGAGAGAAGTGTACCTCAGACTCAGGACTCAAGCGAGAGTTATGGCTACAAAAAGCTCGCCAAGGTCATCACCTTCCTGGCCCACAACCTCTTGGGTCTGAAACAGGAGGTAAATGATTTTCAAGCAACAGATCACAGCGGTAGCCTACAAGGACCCCAGCAAAATGGAGTTAAAGGAGGAAATCAATAGATTTAAAAAGGCTCTGACAGCTGCTGAACAGCAAGAGCACCTGGAAAAGGTAGCCAGAAAGGACCTGGAAAGGAAACATCCCACACAAAATTACCATTAAAGCAGCAAATTCTGAGCTCTTAGACAAAGTTGCCAGAATTGAGACTCTGATCCAGCAGCTGAACAACACTCAATACAAGCTTGACATGTTCCGAAGAGAATTCAGGGACTCCTACAGGCGGCGAAAAGTGACGCAGTGGGAGAGACACCCTACTCACGCATCCTCATTCAGCCGTGCAAACTCCCTCATATGCAACAAGCTACGAAGGGGAGAGCCAACACTTTCTGCTTAACAACTGACAGAACAGAACTGTAATACTTCCAAGCATCCCTGCAGCAGCGCATGATGTGACCCCCAGAAACTTTGACAAGCTAGCCAGAAAAATCCCGGCATTCACATTGCTGGGGAAACAATAGTTTCCTACTTTAGGCAGTACGAGCAGTAATTTAGAACGGTGGAGTCGTTTTAAACATTGCTTGCAAGCAGACCCAGTAATCAATCTTATGTGTCTGTCTCATAAGTTAGTAACTTCTTCTCCATGCGCATACCATTTCCTGATCAAAACCAGATAAAATTATTGTTTGAATGTGCCTTCCTACAAGCAGTAGAGAATTTTCAGTGCTATAATGTGTTTAAATCGTACAGTAAGAAACTAACCTGATTTTAGCGAAGAAATCCTGATTTCTGTGTTAGTAGAGCACAATTCTATTTTCTGACGACGAAATCTCGGTATTAGCAGCTCATATAAATGGTACCATAATAAATCGGTCTGATTTTGGGCGAAGAAATCCCCTTTTTCAGTACTGTGTAGGTGATCTGAGCTATGCTCCTCATTTCATTGATTTAAGGCCTTATTATGTGTTATTTATCATTGTATTCATATCGACCCACTCTTGTGAAACATTTACGTAACTCTTATATTTGCGCGCACCAGGTTCTGATTATAATCCGATAAAACTATAGCTTGAAGGTGCCTCCCCACAGGTTTAGAAAGTTTCAGTGCTATAAGGTTTTTAAATCGTACGATAAGAAACTAACCTGATTTTAGCGAAGAAATCCTAATCTCTGTTGTTAGTGGAGCATAAGTCTATTTTCTGACGACGCAATCTCAGATTAGCAGCTCATATAAATGGTACCAGAATGAATCGGTCTGATCTTTGGCGAAGAAATCCCCTTTTTCAGCACTGTGTAGGTGATCTGAGCTATACTCCTCATTTCATTAATTTAAGGCCTTATTATGTGTTACGTATCATTGTATTTAATTTTGACTCGCTCATGTGAAACATTTACATAAAAATTAATTGGTGTTATTCTAGCGTAGCTAACTAAGAATCCACCATTGCCTGTGAAGTGAATGTGCTGTTTTGAGTAATTAATGAATTTGTATGGGACATGCATGAGTTTCCCATGCGTGCTCACAGCAGTGCAAGTCTGCTCCATGTGCACCTGTTGTGAGCTTGCATTGGTCTCCTAGCAACACGTGACCCCGGAAGTGTGAGCAGACTCTTCCGGTTAATCTGACAACAGCATTCACTTCACAGACCTGTGTGTCAACAAAGAATTGCGTGTAACTAACGCTAACTCTTAAGCTAAGCCCTTTACTTCAACTGCTAGCTGTTAGCATCTGATGTAAAGTGTAACTTTCTAACCACACCTCTCTCTCCCCCTCTCTCTCTCCCTCTCTCTCTTTATTTTTTGTTTTGACTTTATTCTACCTCTTTTTAATTTTATTGCATTTATTTACATTTGTTTAGCACAAATGTACCAATTCAGCGAAATTGATTTGTATTAAATTTGAGATTTAATTAAATCAAATTTTTATTTATTTTTTATTTTATTCCATTTTTTATTTTTATTTTTATTTTGTTATGTTACTTTCCTTTCCCCGTTAATTGCCCTACAGCTCGTAGGAAACCCCTTTTTTGTAGTTTTTTTTTTTTTTTTTTTTTTTTTTGTTTTTGTGTTTTTATTTTTACCTTATTTTTGTTATTTCACCATCACCTTCGTCGTTTTTGGATAGGATTACAGTAGTTCGAGCAACTGTTGTTTCCTTAGCGAGTTATACAGGTTATTAGTAGCATAATCCCTGTTTCCTCTCTACTTCTCCTCACGCCTCAGTGCCAGGCCTAATACGTTGAAGGGCAGCTACCATTGCAACACAATGTAGGCTAACATAAAACTAGAAACAATTCCCACTGTTTCTTTTTCTTTTGACGAGGTATTTGGTGGGTCCCTGCTAGTTTACCCTAGGGTTATGAAGTCTATTGCATCATCACACACAAGTGAAACCTGCTTATCCATATCTCTTAGAAACAAAACTAAATAGGTAAAAGGTTCCTTTTTTTTTTTTTTTTTTGAGTTCATCTTTTTTTATTTCAGTTTCGTCATAGTGACCAAACCCGTGAACCATCAGTAGTATAGCCCGGTCATCAGCTGACCCCTGCTTACGGCCCCTCAACAAAGTTACTCAAACTCTTCCTTTGTGTTCACGAACAAAAAAACATAGCACCTTACCTCACTAGCTGCCTCCCACCAGCTAGTCATACCTTACACGGCCTACACAGCCGTTCCCCTTAGAGATAGTTTAACACCTCTGTACGTACCTGCATTTGCCTTGTGTCTCTTTCTCTCTGGTGTTCCCACAAGTGTGCCTGTATGTCGCAGACATTCCACAGACATTCAGCCCTGGCAGCTCACCAGGACCACGTGGACACTCAGTAGAGCACTGTAATGGCCATCATTCAGCTCAAAGCAGCCAACGACCTGCCATGGCAAAGAAAGGAACAGCGAGACTGCGACATAAGCGAACACTTGACCAGCATCATCCTCTCCTCGGCCCACACCCTCAAGGGCCTCAGACAGGAGGTATATGAGCTGAAACTGCAAGTCACAGAATTCTGCAGAGAACTGACACCTGCTCAACGAGAGAAAGCACAGAACGGATGCAAAGAACCTCACCGAATGGTGCGACAGGAAGAAATCACCAGTCTTCACAGAGGCTCTAACAGCTGCTCAACACCAAGCGCCGCTGGAAAAAGCCATCACACAGGACTTGAAAAGAGAACTGTTTCACACAAAGTCACTCTTAAAACAACATATGTGGAACTAAATGAGAGAGACACCACATCTTAGGCCTTACAAGGCCACCTGCATACAGACAGAGCTGAGGTCCAAACCCTGACTCAGCAATTAGAAAGGAGCTTGACTTGGTTCAGAAAGAATTTAAACAGTCCTACCGACTGCGCATAGACTTAAGCAAAAGACAGCCGGCTGAATATCGGTCGCCAGCAGTGCAAGCCCTCCACGCCTGTGCACAGCTACAAAGGGGGGGAAGGGAGCCAAAGCCTTCTGCTTGACACTTCACAATTCAGCTCCCTGAAAACCTCTGCAGCTGAAAAAAAAAAAAAAAAATTTTTCAGGCGAACCGAAGCATCGCAACGAGGTGAATTCAGTGTCACAAATGAACTGAAATATGCTTGCAGACCACAAGGCGAACAGATAGGGAAAACACGAAACAGAACTTCCCCTGGCCAGCAGGCCCACCCCCTCAGCCAAGAGTCCGAACCTGCGAGGGGGGGGCGAGAGCCACTGTTCACACGTCACCAATCTGCAGCCACAAGGGGGTGGGGCAAGGATCTTTCCAGAGGATCACTGCAGACACACACACCGTTTGACCCCACAGACCCCAACGAGCTGGCCAGAGACCACACATCTGGCAACCTAAATACTCTCTGACCCAGAGTCTGAACACGGACTGATTGCTGCCCCAGACACCAAGCAGGGCCGGCGTGAAACTCCCCATGCTTACTACACAGACTTTGACAAACTTACTCCAAAGCTCACAATTACCCTGGGATGGCGGAGGACACCAGCTGCAGGAAGTCATCTAGGCATTAGGGCCTGCAGCACAATGCCTAATCAACAGCTGCGTAAACTGACACAGAAGGCCTTTAACAAGCACAAGGCCTCCACTAAAGGTGTTTGTCAAAACCCACTGAGTCTGAACTTCACAACTCAGAATCCAAAGCGGGTACCAGAAGGCACCCAGCATTGCCACAATGTAAAACCCTTCTACAGAAAGCACCTAGCCAGAAGAGGACAGAGCTATCACCATGGCAACAGACCCAGGTTCTAGACCAACCACTGGGAAAAGGCGTCCCCATCCTGCAAACACCACGGTATGTCCAACCGCAGTCCACCACAACATCCTCCTCCACACGGGTGCTGAACGGAGGCTACACAAGTACAGCTGGACACGCCTACTTCTGGGTACAGGAGCTGCTGACACTCGCAAAAGATCTCCTTGAACAAAACTCAACTAAGGAGTATTGAGAAGGACAAACCTCTGACTCCTTGCCTGCTGCATCACAGCATCAGGCCCCTCCAAGGGAGGAGCATCCCTTGAAACCGGTCGACATCCCCAGAAGCAGCCAGACAACGTTGGATTGAGCAAAAGGCCCACATGCCCAACAGCGAAACCTCAACCAACACAACTCAGGCAAGCTCAAGACGGTGCCACCACAAGAGCCAAGTGACACCGCAAACATCAGATTTCTAGTGACGTTCGGGCAGAACATAGAGCTAACAACCACCTGCTGCTCTCTTGCCATCATCACTAGGTCAGTCTGAATCTCTCTGCACGCTACAAAATCTCCATAACAATTAACTGCAATCCCTGGAACCACCTGCACTCTCACCATTGAGAGTCTAACCCGGCTGTTCCACATCGCGGGTATCACAGATAGCTTACTGGCTAACAACATCAACAAAAAAAACATTCTACCCGGACTAACTCACTTCAGGATTACAGGTGACACAGACAGCCTCGACACTTGCTGCATAAGCTCGAGGACCCACACATTGCTACAGCCTACATCACCACAGCACACCACCTGACAGCATCCATCACGGCACCAACAGCCAAAAAGCCACCTCTGGCTCCCAGCCGTGAGTGCCAGGTTTGTGTTCGATTGTTCTGCACCTTGACATCGCTCGTTGTTGTCTATTCTACGGACAACAACGCTCGAAAGGGGGGAAATATGTAGCGTCTCGACCAATCTGACACACTAATTTTTATTTGATTTAACAAATCAATTATTCATAGATTAACAAATCGTCAGTCCCCTCATTCAATAGACTGGATGGCAGGGCTTCGCTTGAACACCATCCCCCACCTTGAGCACCATGACAACTAATCATGATATCACTGTTTTTATGGCCTAAAAGGAATGTAGGGGAGAAACTCCCTCATTTTACACATAAGAAAGAGACACAGTGCACAGTAGAAATTGACTTTTCTACTTATTAATTCATAGGAAACCCTTTCTTTGATTGAATACCCATATCCTTTGGTCATTGTGTATACCATTACTGTCTTGTATATTGTCTGTTGTAGTGTATGCTGTTTTATTCATGTTATCATAGACCACTAGTTAATATAACCTCACCTATTTCATGTCTAATATCTATGAATTCGCCTTCTTATGATAGAAACAAGCGTGTATATTATATGCTGATACCTATGAAACATATTGATGTTCTAAGAATCTTTACAAATTTGTGCATCAACACCCAAGCGAATTACATATGCAAAATACCATGCTTACAGACAAAGAGTCATAAAATTCCCCAGTATTTCCAACCTCCCTTCCCGCCTTGGATTTCCGTTTTCAGCCTTCCTCATTGTACGAACCCATCTTGAGAGGCGTGAATATCTGCAGGCTTTAAAAGGCCACACTCAATGTGACCCGCCCCTGTCGGTGGTTCAGAGAGATGCTAAGATGAAGATGTGAGAAACGCTCCATGATACCAAAGCTCGTGCCAGGCTCCGACCTAGTCCTTTTCATTCATCAAGTGACTCTGACTCAAACTAGCTCTTCCTCATCAACCAACTCGCAAGAGCTTGGGGCCCTTAAGACAGGCATCACAGAATCTTTTTCAGACATACGCAAGGATCAAACTTAGTCGATTTAATTGATGCTTTAAGTATCAGTTACACCTTTTTACAAAGTTTGTTTGAACTAAGAATCTGACGTTTTCCCTCAGGTTTTAGATCTGCTGAATATGCAAATTGGTTCCATAAATGTCATTCCTTATGACTCTTTCTTTAGTGCTAAACTTTAACCCCTTCCGATACCAACTGTATGTTTGTGTGTGTGTGTGTATGTTTATGTTAGACCGGCTTAATGTGTTTAGGTAGTATGTTAGACTAGTTTAAGTGATTACTGTATGTAGTTAATAAAGTCTTATTTGTATCACAATTGACGTTGTTCATTGTTTGCTCATAACCGGAGCCAATTACTCATGCAGATTTACGTTACAAACTTATAGAATTGTACATTAAGAAGGTTATTTCCTTTAACCAGGAGATTAACGTTCTTAGAATTTACAAGACGGTTGACCCTGAGTGGTCATCTAAATATCTACAGCGGATCTAAAATATGAATAGTTAATTATAACTAGTTTTGGTTAATTATTCATATTTCCCCATGAGCTGATCCGCTACAATAGTTCCCATTCTGTGCATTCTGTTCTGTCACCACTGCTTCTGTATGAGAGCTCAGAGTCAGCTGTGATTTCAAGCATCACCAAGATACAAGAAACTGTTTGGAGTAACAGTTCAGAAAGTGCTAATTTTTTCATAAATGAGTACATCACAAAATGTGCAGATCCCATGTAACTCCAAAATAAAAAGAAAAATGTACTAGTAATATAATATAGTAATAGTTATTGTGCGACAGTATATATATTATATATTATATATAAATAATATATGAGAATACTATATTATATATCTATATTAATAAATATTATATTAATATATAGATATTAATTCAAATATATATCACCACGTAGACCTTTTGAATGTTCATAACTTGTAAGTTACTAAACAATTGTTTTAAATCCCCTTGCCTAATTTACGTATGTGTATATATTTTTTATGTTTTTCCCATCTGTTCAGCCACTGTGTGGTGACCCTTTTCCCTCAGAGACTAATTACTCATACTGTGTAACCTCTCTCATTAATACTTATGAAAAAAGACAGATGGACATTGCCCATGCAAGACTGCAGTAATGAAATATAGTTTTTGTCACCCATAAAAATAGGGCACAACACACATTCTAGCGCAAGTTCTGTGCTTATGCTTAACCAGCATATATAAGAAAGTAGAATCAGGTTTCCATGATAGAGTAGTATTGTGATTCCATTAATTCAATAAACTCTTAATTTGCTGCTTATTAATAGTTTGTATGGTAGTTGTTAAGTTTATGTATAGGGTAGTTTTAATGGATCTGAAATATGGTCATGCAGAATAAGGCATAAATATGTATTTCATAAATACTAATAAATAGCCAATATGCTTGTAATATACATGTTAATAAGCAAGTAGTTAATAGTGAGAATTGGTCCCTAAACTAAAGTGTTATCATGATTTTATCAACATCATGACATTGCATTGAACAAAATTATTATATAAAGCACATTATTTTTTAAAAGCTGAAAGCCAGCCAATTTTGATCTGGTAAAGTACACTCATGCCAAATACTGTCTAGTCGCATATGTGCAATACTTGTCATGTGTTTATTGAATAAATTATTACATCGTTCAATATGTTAGTAAGATAATTATTCATGTAATCTTCAAAACTCTGTTATGTTCATCTTTAAAGCCAGTGATGCAGCCACATAAAAAAAAAAAATGATACATAGTACTGGGACACAGTAGAGATTCACAATCTATTCTCAAGATAACATTACTAAATTTTTAAGCGATTTCGTATTTTAATGTTTTTTTACATTGCATTACATTTTTTATATTGCACTGGAAAAAGCAACATTGAGGGAACAATGAATTGGCGTCACAGTCTTATGAATGGTAGTAGAGGATTCACCAGCATTAGGGGAAGGTGGGTGGCAGGTGTTAGTCTCCATTAGAAACCTTTTACAGGGAATCACATCATGGCCAATCCACACTCCACCTGTCACAATGACCTATTTTCCTTGCAGACGGAATACAATTCCAGGAAGTGAGCCGCAAGAGCTGTTAAGTTTTTCACATTTGGCGTCTCTCCAGAGACTTCATCAAGATGCATATGACATTAATATATCAGTTTTATATGCACTGTAAAATAAGGGCACAAGTAATGGGATGGTCCACAAAGTGCTTTCCTATAATCTATTAATGTTTACGGCAGATATAATACATTAGTTCGCTATTGTCATGGTTGATATAAAATCGTGCTAATTAATAACTGCCAACTGGAGAGCTGTTTCTCATCGAGGCTAACACGCGCACACTTGCACTGCTCTAGTATCACACTAAAACAGTGTTTTACTGAGCAGCATGTATGCACTAGTTTCATTATCAATATGAAGCTCAGAACTGAGTGCTGAATGCCGTGTTTCTGAGTTAAGCTGGCCTTTAGGAAATCAAGCTCAAAGACATTTGGGGCAAGCAATATAGTATATCACCTTTTTGCCAATCTCAGTTTTTGGCTGTTCTCTTTTCTTGCTTGTGGAGTAAAATTACTACTGTAAAAGTACTACTGTAAAAATGTGTGCCAGACATGAATTTTATTGACAAATAAAAATATATTAAAATTGTAGTTAGAGATTAGAACCTTTGGTAACACTTTATTTTAAAGACCAGTTCTTCTCGCTGTTAATTTAGTGTTGCTATTATACAATGCATTTACACCACTAGCATATTGGCTGTTTATTAGTACTTATAAAGCACATATTAATGCCTTATTCTGCATGACCGTATTTTAGATCCCTAATCCTATCCTTAAGCCCTCCCCATACCTAAACTTAACTACTAATTACTAACTATTAATAAACAGCAAATTTGGAGTTTGTTTCAGGAAAACCGCTTGTAAACACATAATACTAAGAATAGGTTGCCCCTATTCTAAATTGTTCTAAGAAAGCTTTTTTGCGTGAAAAAAATATAGAAATTGTTTTTTATTTATTTATAATAGCCAATGATTATAACTACATTAATATCTATAGAATATAAATATTAATATATATATTATAATTATATATAATATATATATTAAAATAATATTATATATATTATATATTTAACAAAAAAAAATAAAGAAATAATTTATTATGGAACAAGTTAGTTCCACAAGCTGGGGACCAGATTTTTTTTTTTTTAGAAATTAATACTTTTATTCATCATTGATGCATTAAGTTAATCAAAAGTGATGTCAAGTCATGTATAATGCTACAAATTATTTATATTTCAATAACGCTGTTTTTTTTTTTATTTCTCAGAAATAGTACTCAAAAAACTAATCACAAATTTTGCCTACCAAAATATTAAGCATAAACGCATTGATAATAATTAGTCTCTTGAGCACCAAATCAGCATATTAGAATGAGTTCTGAAGGATCATGTGACACCGAAGACTGGAGTAATGATGCTGAAATACATTTTAAAATATATTAAAATACAAAACAGTTATTTTAAATTGTATTGCTATTTTACAATATTACTACTTTTAACTGTATTTGTGGTCAAATAAAGGTTGTTGTTTTGTTTTTTTGTTTTTTTGTTTTTTGTTTCTTGTTTCTGGAAAAAGTTATGTACAAGAGGAATTCACATCGACCCTGAGCTATGGATGATGATGTGTATCTGGTTGATTCCTGTTGTTATGAATAGGTGGATAAACGCTGACACTACGAACAGTGAAAGAACATTTCATCAACCGCCGCAGTGGAACCGCCAGTGTGAACCCCAGTGCTGTGTGAATAAGTGGCTTTGCAGTTGGCTGTCTAAAGATTTGCTGTACACCAGCTCCTCTCTTCCTGTTTGTGTGTGTGTGATATGAAGTATGTGGCATGTAGGTGTTTGAGATCTGTGGCTATGCACTCCAAGCTGCAAGAGCCCCCTCCCATTAGACTGTCACAAGGCCCAATAATAACCTCTCTAATAACAGGGTTGGCTCTCTCTCACTCTCTCTGTTGCTCTCTCTCTTTCTCTCTTTCTTGGAACAAATGTTCTTCTTCATATCCAACATCACGCAATTAGTGTGGCTGAATGAGGATATGCTCACCATCTGCAGATATAGCCACATTTGGCTGCATGCCTTACAAAAAGCCCAAAATTGGGATGACGAAGATGTTCACATGAGTGATTGTCACATCACATACCTGATGAAGGGGTTTATCACAGCTAATTTTTCCTTACAGTAGATAGCCTGACTGATAAATAGAACAGTCAGTCATGATTTTTGTGAACTTAGTTCAAGCAATTACTGGGTGTGAGCTTTCCAAGAAGAGCCTTGATGAAAGCCTGGGCTCTGACAACATCTGAAAAGACATCTGTATAAAAAGGAAATTGAGATTTTCTCAAATCTGAGGCTGCAGGAGTACTGCCCCAGTAGACGTAGTGCTGCCTTGTGTCCCATTAGGCTCAACTTGCACTGATCTTAATGACTGAGAGAGAGAGCGACTAAAAGTAGTTGTGATTGGGGATGAAATGAAAGTAGTTTACTGGGGGTTGTACAGACAACTGGACTAGTCGTTTGATTTCGTCATTAGTCAACATGTTGGGTCTGTGTCAAATAAGTAGGTCTTTTAAAAAAAGCCACTTGACCTGCGCTAATTTTTTTTTTGTTTTTGTGTGTGTGTGTGTGTGGTTGTGTGTTGTGTGTGTGTGTGGGTGTGTGTGTGTGGTGTGTGGGGTGTGTGTGTGTGTGTGTGTTGTGTGTGTGTGTGTGTCAATTTACTTGAAATTCAAAACTTTGAAATCTTTGGCAACCTTGTGTGAAAAAAAAAACATTAAATAACTCATAAATTAATTGAGTGCTTCAAAGGACCTAGGTACTCTTCAAATACTTCATTGTGAATCTCAGTACTACTTTCCTTTTTACATTGTCTGTCTATCATCTGAATCTTAGCTTTCTTCCCCTCCCTCTGAGAAGAACAGTTAAGTATGTCAAGATTTCTCAGCCTTGAATAATCCTTTCAAGTACTGTCAGACAAAAAAGCATTTTGAAAGCCTGAGTGTTGCTGGGTAATGTCAGACACAGATGTTCATTGAACTAACAGGGTATTTAATCAGATCAGCTCTGCTTGGTTAGGTTTGAGTATATATTGTTTTGTGCAAAGTGGTAGTGGTTCCACTTTGCAAAGAACAAGACCTTTTATTGAACTGTTCGTTTCTGGTGAAGGGGTTATTATATAAGCCATAGTGTCCAAGATAAGTGTCTAAAACATGTAGACCTTATATTAATGTTGATTTCATATGATTTTAAAAACTTAACTTTTATTTCATTTAATAAATATTATTATGTTTTGGGGGAGTCACACCACATTTCAATATTATACTTGTAATTTTAATTCAGAATTTGATTCAGAGATGAGGTATATGCAAGTAATTATAAATATCAATTCGTGAAATTGGATTTTAAATACATTCTTAAGATTTAGGCAATATGGTGATATATATGGCATACATACATACCTATATTCATATATATAATAATAAAGTAGGGCTTGCACGATAAATCCATGTGTAGTTAATATGCGCATCTTATGTCAGTAAAGCCGTGTTGTGTACTCAGGGGCGTAAGGTGTGCTCCTCACGTTCGTGCTTCACAATGATCAACCATAACTACCAGAGCCTTTGTTCACCCTGATGATCATATTCGCGCAGTTTTTTTGCGCAGCTCGTCAGTGAACAACGGCTCTGTGTAGTTAATGCTGCTCAATGTGAAAGCACGCACGTAATGGAGATTTACCGCTGATTACAGAACCGGCTTTCTGAAAAGATGTGCATTAAATATAGGATGCTATTTATCGTGCAGCCCTAATATATACACAACATACATACATACATACATACATACATACATGTCCTGTTATTGAGCCACAGAGCAAAAAACAAAAACAAACCTTGTAAACATTCACACAGTGTGCTCATGGTCATTTATGTTTTTCTATGTATTCCCTGCAGAACGTACTGTGTGTGGATGCCGCCGACCCTTGCTGGATGATTCCATCTCTGTGATGAAAGGCTTATCCAGCAGCCGCAGCCACCACCACGTGGTGACCTGTGACCCCTCTTTAGACTCCATGGGTCACCACTTGGACCATAAGCCCTACCTCATCAGCCAGATCGACAGCCCCCATCCGGTCGACCACTCTTACTACTCCCAGAGAATCCCTTACCAGCCTGACTGCGTGGTGCCTTACGGGACCTTCCCCCGCCGACACTACAGTTCTCAGCCCCGCTGAAGCGGACCGCGCGGCTGTGTTCCCCGTGTGCGCCTACACCGGGGGAGGGATTCCAGCCAATAAGGGCCAACAGCGTATCCCCATCACTCTGTTGGATCAGTTCGACCGGCAACTCCCAGTGCCTCGTGATGGCTATCACACGCTACAGTACAAACGTGCCGCCGCAGCCTTGGAGCAACGGAGCGACAGCCCTGGCCGAATCCGGCACCTGGTGCACTCAGTTCAGAAGCTCTTCACCAAGTCCCACTCACTAGAGGGCCCACACCATGGTCACGGCCACGGCAAGGGAAGCATCAACGGAGGCAAGGCCAGCCCCGACGGAGAACCCCCTGCTATTCGGCACCGCAAGCGCAGCAAGAGCCGGGAGCGCTGCAAGTCGGCTGAACCCAAGAACAGGACGCCACCTTCTGGCTACTGGAGCTCAGATGAATTGGAACGCGAGGCCTGCCTGTTTCACCATGGACCACCGGGCGTCATGACCATGGGCCGTCACCCGGATAAGTCGCAGTCACAATACTACTTGGAAGCCTACAACACCATCAATGACCAGGCACTTAAAAACTCCCGCAGCAGCAATGATTTGGGCAAGTGCTCGACGCGCACGAGCATCCCACTGAGCATGGACGCTTCACATCTCGTGAAGAAGAGCTCGTGGTCGTCCTCTCTCACGGTGAGCAGAGCACGTCAAGTCTACCAGAAGGCCTCGGTAAATGTAGATAAGGCCCTAGTGAAAGCAGAGGCTTGTCAGCAGGAGCGCTCATGCCAATTCTTGCAGGTATGCAAAAAGCCTTTTGATTCTCCCCTACACCCACATGCTCACCTAACCCACCTCCACCTTTCCACCACCCCTCCTCTTCCTCCTCCACCACTGGAGAGAGCCTCCAGTTTTGATTTGAGTTCTGCTGAGAAGTAAGTGCAACCCACTAGCTGCCTTACTTTCTGTTTAGCTGACAAGCATCTGTTTGGATCCATTTGATCTCTGACTGGTATTATTTCCCTCTCTAAACCTGAAAAAAAAAAAAACTTTTTTACCAATGTTTTTACCAAGTTCTTATTTTGCTGGACTCTGTGTGTTTGCATGTGCGTGTGTGTAGGTGGTGGGTTTGGATGGAGCAAACTGGATGAGTGGTGTTCTTGTGGATGTGCATGAAGAGGATATACTCTGACCTTTATAACTGGTGTCATGAACAGATAGGTCCTAGCTTAGTATACTGTTAGCAGATTAGCCTACTAGCTTAGCCTATAGCCTATGCAAAAGAGTTGTGCAAGATTGAGAATTAAAGAATTGGCTCAAGAATTGATGTGAATTTAAATTGGCCACACACCATAGGAAGTGGAATTAGAATGACAAGAAGAGCAATTCACTCTAAACTGCAAGTCATTTTCTAAAGCTGCAGTATGTACCTTTTTTGGGTCAAAAATGAACAAAAATTGGTTATTGAGTACATAAGACAACAGTGTTCAAAACTGTCTCCTTACCTTACCTCGATTCACATAATAATTACTTATTATCATTTGAGATGCTGTGTCCGATTTCACAGGGAATTTATGTCATTTGTCAGTTTGATGCATGGTTATGTCATGTCCGTAAACAGAAAGAATACCAGGCTACTATATGCTGTGTGTGGGTGGAACATTCGTAGCTTGTTCTTATAAAATTGTGAGTTATAAAAATTCTGCAACTCTTCTGTTTCAAACGGAGCGGCGATAGAGAGGCAAAAGTTACGAACTGCAGCTTTAAATGTGTTCAAATGTAGAAATATATAACCTGAAATATGTAAACTGAATGCAAATTTATATAGGAGGCATTTCACTTCAAATTCTGTTCAAATTAAATTCAGATTCAGAATTTAAATTAGGATTTAAATGGTATTATAGGTATTATGTGTTTTTTTTTTATTTATCTGGCATTACAAATGACTACTCCCTGGACTCATCAAAAAATATTTTTTTAAGACAGTGGTCCTCTTATCTAATTGTACAAAAATACCTGCCAAAATACTACTGACACTCTGTACAACAGCACTCTAGCTCTTGTGCTGTTACCTAAATGTGTTTTGTTTACAGTTTTTTTTCTGTATAATTGCTACATTCTCAGTGCTTTTATCTCTACAAGTATTTATCTCTACATGTATCAATTATTAGAATGATGGTTGTTATTAATCACTATGTCAGAAATAAAACAACATTTTAATTAGGTTGAGAGAGAACTCTCTGTATCTGATATTATTTGAAGTTTTTTTCTATTCCTCTTGTACGTAAGGCTGCACAGTCCTCATAGTCCGAGTGAACAGACAAATGAGGTAACCCGTTACGTTATACATGCATTAAATGAGCAAACTAGAGAAGATCTTTAGACCACCTGCAGCGGACTGTGAATCAGAGTCTGCACGTGGGCAGCCACATACTAATTCAGAGGCTAAATTGAGCTGGCAGGATGTCTCACATGTTCTCTATCATGCTCTGTCAATACAAAGAATAATTGGCATCTTTCCTCAGAGCTTAATCTGGACGCCAGTTGCCATAGTAACCGTGAGTGACAGGGCATTGCACTGTGCTGTTCTTGTTCAGCAAGTTGTGATTTGCTGTTGATATCAAGTTAGAATTATGTTGATGTAGACATTATACAGACATTTACAAGGTTTCACGCTTGTTCATTTGAGAGTTTGTACATCTGTATGTGTGCACTGAGGGGGATCACAATAGTGATTGATCAGTATAGGGTTTTCAGAGATTCTTATAATTTTAGAATAGGTCACATCCTTAAATTAAAAATCTAAAGATATAAAAAAAAAATCTAAGCTACTTTTATAGAATGGCACCTGTTTCTGTGACAGCTCTCCACAGTCAGATTCTTTGGCTTGCCAGTCAGAACACTTTGAGGCCCTTTCTGTCTGCCTGTCAGTCATTTAATGCATTCACAGGGAAGGCCATATATGGTAAACAGGAATCTGAGTGCATGGTAGATGAAGCAGATCATTTGAGTTCAGTTGTTAGTTGTGAGAGAATGCTTGCAAAATAGCAGATGGTTTTGATAACATTTTGCAACATTTGAGATGATGTGCAGCTACTTTTCTTAATATAATCGTATTATTAACTGAGTTTTTGTAGGATGGTAGTAGGTAGGGCTCCTATTTAAGAAGGAAAAAATCGAATAGTGATTCGATTAGATTTGAATAGTGAAACATTGCGATTGTGGTCTTTCTTTCTTTCTTTTTTTCTTTCTTTCTTTCTTTCTTTTTAAATACAACTCCAGGTTTGCTTGTTCCTAGAACTGCACAATGTGACCAAAAATGTTGTACCTTATATTTCATTATGACATAAAATAATGATATTATTATTAGTACATAAAATATTAAACAAATATTGCTCTTCGCTGTCAAATAAACAGTATTTAAGAAAAATAATATACTAATAACTAATATATGTTTTATAAGTTTGTATATTTTGTGTATGAATTTAAAATGAAAAGTTTATTAAAATTGTCACAAGCATACGGAGATGATGTTTGTGAAGAGGCATTTACTGAGAACCGAATAAATCAGGAGCTGCATGGGTGTAAAAGACCACTGTGCCATGCTTCACTCTGAAACGCATAGCACATACTGTATATGTAATTTAAAATGGATAATTGCCATATCAAAAAAGACTAATGTTATTTCAAAACCCTTGTCTGGAGAAAGTTCCAGCTAGCTGCAAACATAGCTTACTGCGCTTTTAAAAATGTGCTACATGAGGCTAGAATAAGCACCTAAAGATATAAACTGAAATTCTGTTAATGGAAGAAAATGGAAGCTCTCATGTGGGACACAGTTTTTCATCCCTTGAAATGATCAAGTGAGGCCCAATCTGTTGTGTGGACTCTGAGCCTTGTACCCAGGTCTGCTCAACAGGATTTTTCCTCATTTTCTGCTCATCACTTGACTAAAGGCTTGTGTGGGTGTTGGTGGTATCTTTGAAGGAAGTTTTTGTGTTTGTCGAGTCTGTGAGCGTGGATATGTGGGCAAAGAACCAATGTTACTGGAGTCATTCTTCCTCTGACTGCCTTTTAAACACTTCCTGACGTCAAGGCCAGCCGTTTCCCCAGTAACGCAAGCTCTGCGCTGATTCATATAACCACAGTGAAATTCTTTAAAGTGGGGTTTTCTCTCGATGCCAGCCGAGAATCTCTTTTCAAGCCTTAAACTGAACCTCCATGCAGAGTGATATATGCAGCATACCGACCTGACACACAGCTATGCTCTCTGTTAGCATTAGTTTTGTTTGGCCTTAGTAATTTGCATGCTCACATTCTGACATTTATTGAATAGATATTTGATTTTTGCTTGGAAGCAGCATTTGAATTGAGGGGGGATGTGTGCATTGAGGGGGGATGCGTCTTCCCAGACCCACATAATAATAAAAAAATAAACTGATGATGGCCCATTCTGTTTCTTTATATTAAAAATAGAGATAGAAAAGACCAAAGTTCTGTCAAATTATTTCCCTGACACACTGTGATTTATCCAACTTCCAAGTTCAATACTTTTAATTAGTGAATCAATTTTTTTGGAAATTTTGTGAGGGATTTAAACAATGAAACTAATACTGTGGATCCTTGTTTGTATATGATAACATTACCACCAAGTATTACAGATATTTGTGAATGTACCTATCATGACCTAATGATAGGTCATGCAATTAAATTAATTATTTAAGTGTTTACTTATGTGCTGAACAATCGCATTTATAACAAACTGGCAGGTATTTTGGTAACTCTGAGTTTACATTGAGCTCAGGCTTCTTTGAGGTCAAATAATTAAGTGAAACCAATGAAAACTAAAATGAAACCAAATGTGGTCCTACTTCTGTTATACATCCGTGGGCATAGAGTTGTAGCTTTACTTGATTTATTAAAAAAGGAAAAATTTAACTATATCATAATGGAAATTGAGATTGAGCCTAGTTGTTTAATTATTATTTTAAAAAAATGTATTTTAATTTTAACACTAAAGGTTTTATGGTCCAATTCTTGCTATTAACAAACCACCATTAACTTTGACTTTTGCCTCAATAAACTTCTAATTTGCTGCTTATTAATAGTTGTAAGGTAGTTGTTAAGTTTAGGTATTGGGTAGGATTAGGGATGTAGAATATGGTCATGCAGAATATGTGCTTTATAAGTACTAATAAACAGCCAATATGTTAATAATATGCATGCTAATAAACAACTAGTTAATAGTGAGAACTGGTTCCTATACTAAAGTGTTACAATTTTTATATTTTTTTATTTTAAGTATTTTAGTTTATTTAGTGTTAGTTGAAGTTTTAATTGTATGATTTTTTTAAAAATGTAAAATTACATACTTTTTTCACTTTAAACATGCTTATTATTTGTTTTTGTTTTTCCTATGTTTTTTAGTCCCTGGCCCATTTCAGAAAGGGTCCCCTCCCACTTGAAGTAGTGGTTTCATACAAAACTGTGTATTTTATTACATCAGACATGCTTTATTACTTTTATGTAGTCTTAATGAGCATTTGTCAAGGCTTTATTACAATTAGATTGTTAGCATTTGATTATCCTAAAACCAAGTACTAGTTGAAAATGAAAGCTTTTCCCTTTTGTCATTCTGAGTCGTTCGTCTCTCTTGAAACTGCAGTCCAACTTCTCATACTGTCAGAGAGTCCTATTGATGAGAGTTTGTCCTGGGAGAGCTGCACTGAGACAGATGCTTAACTACCCAGGGAGGCGTCGTTAGTGTAATCATGCAAGCTCACACTGGCAGCCTCATTAATTATCTCTGCCGGCTCAAAGAAAGGAAGTGTAGATCAGAATGTGTGTGCGTGTATGTATGGGTGATTTGGGGAGCCGAGCGCACAGGAGGCAGTTTGGACGGTGACATGCACCTTTCGGATGAGGTTCATGACACAGTGTCACCTCTGACCCCGCAGGTCCCTCAAGACGAGTGGGGAGGCTTTCCACTTGGGAAAGATGAGGATATCCCGTGTAGACGCATGCGCAGCGGGAGTTATGTGAAAGCCATGGCGGAGGATGACAGCGGAGACTCGGACGGCAGCCCTAAACCATCGCCCAAGATGCAGGCGCGACGGGCCAGCTACCTCAAAGCCACCCAGCCATCACTGACAGAGATGACCACTCTGAAGTAAGTTCTAAGATTTAGATACTAGTGAAGTTGTTGGTAAAGTGTAGCACTACATAGTTTTTATCTTTTGAAACATGTTTTTGTTAACTACAACACAATTGTTAAATAAAAATAATAAAATCTTATTTATAGTATATCTTTAAAAAATATTATTTCGCTACTGGCAAGGGAATATTTCTCATTTTATTGTAGTTTAATTTTAAAGTACTAAAAAGATAAAATTAAAACATTATAAGAGCTAAGTACTAAAAAATTCAAAATTACTAAGAAGTATATAGACAAAAAAAAGATACATAATGACATAAATGACAAAAACACAGCAAAATTACTAAACCTTTAACTAAAATGTAAATAAATACGGGAAATATAAAAAATGAGGTAAAATGTGCTATAAATGATAATAGTATATCAGTGATACTAAATTAACACAGTTTTGAATGCTTGCCATGTACAGAATAATGTATCATGCAGGCCCATTTGTGCAATTAATTCTTCAATTGATAGACCAAGTGTTTAATGTTCCTGGAAATTGCTAGAAATATGTATTAGCACAAATATAATTTAAATATATATTTCATAATTCTCATAATGATTGTTTACTGTAGGAAATATGAAACATGGTCTTGACAGTTATGGAATAGCCTTTTTTATCAGTACAAACACAAATGAAAATGAGGGAAAACAAGCAAAAATTAAAGGTGTCATGTATGTAATAGCCAATACTTTAAACTGGTAGATTATCTATGTGTCACGGCTGTGCTGGAGGGAAGGAGCACAGAAGACGCGGAGAAGCTTTACACAGCCTTTTAATTTACAATCACAGAGGTAAATCCACAACAGGAAAGAGGAATGACACATGAACATAACCAGTAGACCCGACAAACACTAACTGCACAGACTGGGGCTTATAAACACAGGATAAAGAGGGACTAATCGAGGGGACTAAGGAGACACACCTGGAGTCAAATTAACACAATCAATAAGAGGGAGAAACTGGGTCACGGGGAGCAAAACACACACAAACAGTCGACGGGCCGAGGCGGAGTCCGGGACTCAAGAGGCTGGAGGCGGAGGCAAGGGATACTCCAGCCACAGTGACGCTGGAGGATGGCAGTCCCGTGGAGCTCGCACCGTGCTGATGGTGGGCTGAGGGCCTCCGGGCTTACCTTGGGACAGATGATGAACGGGGATCCATGTCTCGCCAGTGTCCACTCCACAAATGTGGCGAAATTCGCTCAACGGCCTTCCTCGGACGACGGCGCTCTGTACACGGAGTTTAAACTAGTGTCATAGAACTCACAGAGCGCATCGTCCAGGTAGCTGGAGATGTTGGCGACAACCAGGAACAGTCTGGTGTGGCCCTCGAGCAATCTCTCCCCCTGCTCCAGCAGGAGGAGGTGGTATTCCGGACGAAGGAGGGGATCCATGGACACAACGGAACAAAAAACACAGGAAAAAAACGGAAACCTACTGTTTCTAGGTCGGGTCTTCTGTCACGACTCTGCCGGAGGGAAGGAGCGCAGGAGACACGGAGAAGCGTTACACAGTCTTTTAGTGAATGTTCACAGAGGTAAATCCACAACAGGAACGAGGAATGAGACACGAACATAACCAGTAGACCCAACAAACACTAGCTGCACGGACTGGGGCTTATAAACACAGGATAACGAGGGACTAATCGAGGGGACTAAGGAGACACACCTGGAATCAAATTAACACAATCAACAAGAGGGAGAAACTGGGTCACGGGGAGCAAAACACACACAGACACTATGTAAATTGCCCAACTATTTTCTATAAAAAGGCAGCTCAGTCCTGACTCCCAGCTTAGACCTTCTGTTCTCAACTGAACTTCTTTGAGAAGCTGTGACATATTGGATATTTTCTGATAATGAAATACTAAATTGATCAGTAACCATTTGCTGCAATTTCATCTAGTGATATCTGATTCAAGAGTAGCTTTGTACTGATTCATTTTAACCAGTTTGGAAGTCAAACTAAGTTTCATTCTTGAGTTATTGACTGAACTCAATCTTTTGAACGAGTTGAATTGATTAGTTGAGTGAATGATTTGCTGAGTCAGTAGACATCATGCTGGATGATGTTTCACCTGAAAGCTGATCCCATAACCTGTACGGAAGATTTGTTGTGGAAATGGGACAAAAAGGTTAATAGCAAATATTATTCAACAAGAACCAATAAGCAAAAGATGGATGATATCATATTGTGTTGATTTTTAGATTTTTTTTTGTTGATGGCAGTTTTTTATATTATTTGAACTGATTCAGTATTGATTTTCAAGTTTACATTCCAGATTTATTTTATTAGTTCCACTGAGTTCCACAATTAAGGGCCCTCATAATATGTCTTATGTGTTACTTAAACTGCAAGTAAAGTGAAATAAATGTAAGAATGAAAGTGTTTGATGTTGGCAACAGCTATAACCATGTTATTCTGCATTGGTATCCAAAACTTGGCATCTCTTGAAGAATGACTGTGCTTTAGCCACGTAATAGTCATCCAGCTGACCATCTAACAGCAAGAAATCCCATTTTAAAGTGCACCAGTGCTATAGTCAACACTTTTAACACCTGCCAAGCATGCAGATCTGTTACCATGTAGCTTTATTAACTGTTTTATCTGCTGTGCTGCACTCATCTCCCTATGGAGAGGTGCAGGGAAAGTCTGTTTTTCTCAGATCTCTGTTGTTTTATTTTCTCATTTATTTCAGCGGTTTTAATGATAAGATGTAAATTTAGTCAGGTGTTTGTCATTTTCCTATGCTCCTCTTGAAAAATGATTTAAACACACACAGACACACACACACACATATACAGTGGGCATAGAAAAGAATCACCCCCCTTTTAAAAATAATAAAACATTTTTGCTTTGCAGCCTGAAACGAAGACGGACACCGTTTTTGTTTTATCCAGCTGTATTTAACTGTATTAACATCCAAGTGAAAGACATAACACCAACATGTCAGGGAAGAAAAAAAAAAACAGAATCACTGAACTGGAAAAAGGATAACCTCCCTTCTAAAAATGACTTGTAAACTTAATCAGGTTTAGCTAATCACCTTCTCAATGGCACACAAAACCATTTGACTTTCAACTGTGATCAGCTGTGGTCATTTTGATTATCTCAGCATGAAAAGAGCTTTCCTGGAGCGTTTCAGTACTTGGGAGTGCAAATGAAGCAAACAATCAACTATGGGTGGCAAGGCACTGTCAAAAGATCTCCGGGATGAAGTTGTGGACAGGCACAAGTCAGGAGATGGATACAAAAAAATGTCAAAGGCTTTATCAATGCCTACAAGCACAGTGACCTCTCTTATTAAGAAGTGGAAGGTATTTGATACAACACAGACCCTCCCTGGATCAGGACGTCGCGTCGATATCTTGTTGATAAATTATCTGTGATAGTATTTTTCTATTGTTTTGCTTGTATTTATCTTATTTGATGCTGTCAAGCACATTGGTCAGCTGCTGCTGTTGGAATAAGGAAACTGGTCAGAGAGGTGACCAAGAAGCCTACAGCAACTCTGAAGCAGTTGCAGGAATTTATGAAAAAGCCTATTCGGACGGTAATTGTTTCTCATGGGGACGTAAGTGATTTTCACCATTTGCAGGGGGTAGTTGGTGATTTTAATGCCATCCGTATCCAGGATGTCAGTGTTTTTCTCTCACCACCCTCGTAAAAATCCCCGGCCGAATTACCTACTGTTTTTTGACAAACACCAAGGTTGTGTGGTAATTTAATTGCCGTCCGAATCCATGTCTCTGAGTTTACAAGAAGAAATCGATTGAAAATTCAGTGTTTAAACCCTTTTTGTGCACTCCCGAACACCGTAAGGTAACGCTGTACTTGTGTAATTTGCATACATATTTATTTCCGAAATGCTGGAAAGTATTTAAAAGAACAATACTTCATAACTGCTCCACCACAGCGACTGGGAGCAGAAAGAGAAGAAAAACACGTAAACATTCGAAATTGGTCTTTATTTTGGCAGCAGCAGGTATGCAATACAATTTTAAAATGTGTATTATAAACTATTTTTAAACAGGAGATTTAAATAATCAAATAATAAATAGGATTACATATTATAAAATATGCTTGGAATAATAATAATACATTTTACATAAGTATTTTTAAATACATTTTACACAATAATAAGAATAAATTTGTAAATAAAATTAATTTTATTTAAAGCAGACAATCATGTGACTGGCCACGTGAGCAGCGTGTTCCCGGGTTCGTAGGATCACAGAACTCACTCCACCTCTGTGAATAGATCGCATCCGAATCCATGAGTTTTATCACTCAGGTGATATGTAAATTTATTTTTACAGACGTCCACATGAGAAAAAATACTGTCCGAATCGGGCTAAAGGAGGGGTCATGTGTGAAGTGACTAACGTTCACAAATTCTCCACAAATGTGGCTTGTATAGGAGGGTTTCAAGAAAAAAGACGCTCTTCAAGAAAGGCCACATGCAGTCACGATGTCAAAACACCTTGAAGATTGTGAGGTAGATGAGGCTAAAATGGAATTATTTGGCCTCAACACCAAACGATATGTCTGGCAGAAAATCCAATAAAGCTCACCATCCAAATAACAGCATTCCTACAGTAAAGCATGGAGGTGGTAATATCCTGTTATGGGGTCTTTCTCTGCAGCAGGGACTGGAGCACTTATCAGGATAGAAGGAAAAATGGATGGGACAAAATACAGTCAAACTCTTAAGGAAAATCTGCTGCCCTCTGCCAGAAAACTGTCAATGGGAAGAAAATTTACCTTCCAACATGACAATGACCCAAAACACAACAAAACTAAGCACACACAGTGGTTGAAGGAGAAAAAGGTGAATGTCCTTGCATGGCCTAGTCAGAGCTCAGACTGAAACCCCATTGAAAATCTGTGGAATGACTTGCAGACCACAAACGCTCACCATCAAATTGAACTGAACTTGAGCGGTTCTGCAAAGAAGAGTGGGCAAATATTGCAAAGTCTAGATGTGCAAAGTTAGTAGAGACAGAGACCTATCCCAACAGACTAAAGACTGTAATTAAAGCAAAAGATTGTTCAACAAAATACTGACACAAGGGGGTGAAACTCAGTGATTTTGTTTTTGATTTTTGATTTTTTATGACATGTTCGTGTTCTATCTTTCACTTGGATGTTATAAGGATGTAAATACAGCTGGATAAAACAAAAACTGTGTCTGTCTTCATTTCAGGCTGCAAAGCAACAAAATGTGATTATTTTAAAGGGGGTGATTCTTTTTTAGACCCTGTGTGTGTGTGTGTGTGTGTATAATTTTTTTTAAACAGAGTAAAAAAGGTTCCAGACAGATGGTGTTTTTTCTTCTTCTCTCTGTTCTCACTCTTTGAGCGAACAAAATATGCTTTGATGCAAATGAGTCCAATCATTTTCTCTATTTTGCTGTTTTTTATGTATTAATATTTTTACAGTAAACTGCATTGTTAGGAAAGCATTTGCTAAGAACATGAATGTGATATACAAAAGCTTTTGCCTTCTAGGTTGGTGCTCAATTCAAATTAATCATGTCTTTGCGATTCAAATTGAAAATCCATTAGCAGTCTATCCAGAGGGGCATCAGAGACTCGCTGTTGTATAAATTAAATAATATCAAATGACAACCGTTGGATTTGAGAGATATTACATTTAATTTAAAGTTTAAGCAAAACATTAACCTCAAACTGGGTGTTTGTGCCCTTTGACTTTCACTCTGTCTTTGTGTTCTTCCTTTGGTTTAGTCCAGCTCTGAGCTCAGATTGATTGGGTTCGACTGTTGTACCTCCATGCCCTGCTTCCCCATGGGCACCTGACTCCTGTTAATGTAGGTCACCAGGCTTTTCTGTTACTGCTGAGTAATGAATGACTAATCAGCCAGTGTTCAGTGCTGTGCTAATTACCAACCTGCCGTATGACTTGGGGCTCCTAGCACAGCTTGACGGGCAGAACCGCAGCTGATATGCCCATAAAGGATCCACACGGACACATAGAGGGGTGCAAGATTAGATGGTCAGACAGACATGCTTCCCTCAGCGGAGATATCAGCCAGTGTCTCCACGGTAACACAACACCATTATTCCTGCCGGTCAGGAGCCGAGTGTGGATTTAATTAAGGAAGCACAATATGCCACCCCACTGCAGTGACAAAGGTACAAGTAATTACTCTAATTAGCCCAGAGACTTCCTTAAACGCTCTTGCATTGTAAAACACCCTCCCATGTCAGTTGACTGAGGTCTTGTAAGCAGCAGGAGCTCGTCACATATTCTGAGCATTAATTGACTTTGCAGGTTCTCCACAGATATATTTAGCAGGCCTAATGCAATATGACTGCATCACTGTGGTTTTAAAAAGGGATGGGACAAAATATGGATATGGCAATATATCGTTGTCCTTCTCCGTGCAATACGAGAATCAATATACTGGTGCCAAATATCTATATTTTAATTAATAAAATAAGGCGCTCCAAATAGATTTCACTGCTCCCAGCATTGCTACTTCATGGCTCCTCCAGGTGGCGCTCAACACATGAAAGAGGGAAATGTGAACATACGTTAACTAGCCTAAGAAAAATAGGTTTTTAATGGGATGGCGGACAGTAGTGTGAGTAAAATAATAGATGCCCCAGCCACGTTTAAGTCCAAAGTCTGGACACACCTCAGCTTTTATACCATTGATGGGACAAACAAAATCAACAAAGAACTGCATTATTTGCATGTGCTTTAAAGCCTTGCCAGTTAAACGTTTCATTTGCGTGCTGTTCTGACGTGCGTTTTTTCTGAGCGCGTACACCTAAAGCGCGCGCACACTGAAAAGCCTGTCAAACAGCACCTGATTACTGGACTAAGGTATCTTTCACATCTGATTGTGCTAATGCTGTCGAAAACAAACAAGGTTTACATATAAACACTGTTGGTTATGTCTAAAGTGAAAGTAAACAATTGAGAGAAAAACGGATGCGTGCCTGTATATTAGATGCTACGCCTTGTCATTAAAGGGGTAGTTTACATAAAAAATTCAATTCAATTAACTCACTCTCTGTTATTCCAAACCTGTATTAATTTATTTCTTGTGCTGAACGCAAAAGAAGATATTTTGCGGTCCCCAATAACTTTGATAGAAGGAAAAAAAAATACTATGGAAGTCACTTGGGACCAGCAACTGTTTGGTTACCCACATTATTTAAAATAACTTTTATGTTCAACAGAAGAAAAAAAAAACTCATACAGGATTGGAACAGCTTGAGGGTGAGTAAATAATGACAGAATTTCATTTTTGCAGAATTTTCAGCAGTTTGGACTTGAATAAAGAGAGAAAACTTGCACTTAAACTTTTCACAGGCATTTTGTTTTCATATATTGACAGATATCATGATGTATCATTATAGGATTGTCTAGCAATAAATCAATTATCTCAGAATTGCTGTATCGTGTATCGTATCGTGAGGTACCCTGTGATTCCCACCCCTAGTTTAAAAAAGTTCAGCACATTTGTGCAGTGCAGAATAGACATGTAAACACCTAATCACATTGTTTACGTCTGTAGGACTGTTTTTCGCCCACAGTTGCGACGGATACAACCACGGACAGGGGTAAAACAGTTTGACGTCAGAATAAAAGAGCTTCAACACGCCCTATCTACATGGCAGCAATAATTTTAACTGATTTGAAGGTTCATCAATTTAAAATTAAACACCAAAAATGTATCATGGCATCAGCATGAAGACAAACTATAGTTTATGCGTGAAATCCGAAGGGGACGTCGGATGGCGTCACGTGGGGCGTAATGACAGGTGCCATTAATCAAACTATGTACTGATAACGGGAACGGGAAACATGAAAGGGATATTTAAAGCACTATGTAACACCATAATCATAAATTGGCTATTTAGAATAAGTAAAATAATTAGATTACTGTGGTCCATGTAAAACTTAGTCATTGTGGGGTTTGGTCATTAGTAACAGATGTGATGCTGGATAAGTGCTAAAGAGTTGGCCAAATGGTCTGTGGTGGGGATGAGTTCATTAAATTAAGTTTGTCTCAGTGATAACTTTTTGACAACATATCAATGAATTTAGTCAGTATTATAATTTATAACAAAAATGTGTTCACCATTTGTATCAGTAAAAAATGGCCATCTAAGTTGTATGTACTTAGTGCAACTTATAACATCCAATTTAAAGATATAACACCAACATGTCAGAAAAAAAAAAAACAGAATCACTGAATTGGAAAAAGGATAACCTCCCTTCTAAAAATTACTTGTAAACTCAATTAGGTGTAGCTAATCACCTTCTCAATGCCACACAAACCCATTTGGCTTTCAACTGTGATCAGCTGTGGTCAGCATTTAAATTAGCTCATTATGAAAAGAGCTTTCCTGGAGCATTTTTAAGTCCTTGGTAGTGCAACTGAAGCAAACAATCAACTATGGGTGGCAATGCACTGTCAAAAGATCTCCAGGATAACGTTGTGGACAGGCACAAGTCAGGAGATGGATACAAAAAACATTTCAAAGGCTTTATCAATACCTAGAAGCAAAGTGAAGTCTATTATTAAGAAGTGTAAGGTATTTGGTACAACACAGACCCACCCTGGATCAGGATGTCGCTTCAAACTGGATGAAAGAGCCAGAAGGAAACCGTTCAGAGAGGCGACCAAGAGGCCTACAGCAACTCTGAAGCAGCTGCAGGAATTTATGACAAAGAGTGGTCATTGTGTGCATGGACAACAATATCACAAATTCTCCACAAATGTGGCTTGTATGGGAGGGTTGCAGTAAAAACGCTGCTCCTCAGGAAAGGCCATATGCAGTCACAACTGAACTTTGCCAAAACTCACCTTGAAGATTCTGAGGCAGATGAGACTAAAAAGTAATTATTTGGCCCTCAACACCAAACAATATGTCTGGCTGAAATCCAATACAGCTCACCATCCAAATAACCGCATTCCTACTGTAAAGTATGGAGGTGGTAATATCCTATTAGGGGGGTGTTTCTCTGCAGCAGTGACTGGAGCACTTTTCAGGATAGAAGGAAAAATGAATGTGTAAAAATACTGTCAAATTCTTGAGGAAAAAATCTTCTGCCCTCTGCCAGAAAGTTGTCAATAGTAAGAAGGTTTACCCTCCAACATGACGATGACCCAAAGCACACAGCAAAACTGAACACACAAGTTGAAGGAGAAAAAGTTGAATGTCCCTTGCATGGCCTAGTCAGAGCCCAGACCCAAACGGTACCCTCAAATTGAACTGAACTTGAGCAGTTCTACAAAGAAGAGTGGGCAAATATTGCAAAGTCTTTATGTGCAAAGTTAGTAGAGACAAATCTCAACAGGCTAAAGACTGTAATTAAAGCAAAAGGTGGTTCAAAAAAATACTGACAAAAGGGGTGATCCTTTTTTTCTTTGACATGTGGGTTCTATCTTTCACTTGGATGTTATTAGTTGCACTGAGTAAATACAGCTGGATAAAAAAAAAACTGTGTCCGTCTTTTTCAGGCTGCAAAGCAACAAAATGTGCTTATTTTAAAGGGGGGTGATTCTTTTCGATCTCTTCTCTGTGTGTGTGTGTGTGTTGTGTGTGTGGTGTGTGTGTGTGGATATATATATATTATAATATCTTAATAATATTATATATAAATTGTAAACTGTAGTTTTTTATTAAAAATAAATACTATCT
Organism: Sinocyclocheilus anophthalmus; assembly: GCA_018155175.1. Taxonomy (NCBI): domain Eukaryota; kingdom Metazoa; phylum Chordata; class Actinopteri; order Cypriniformes; family Cyprinidae; genus Sinocyclocheilus; species Sinocyclocheilus anophthalmus. The sequence goes on along the minus strand of JADLZN010002659.1, from coordinate 53,929 downwards.
TAAAGTCTATACTTCTCATGATAAAACCTGTTCATCTCACTTTCATCAGTGGTAAGACCAACAATCCTTTGATAACAGATTAACACTGTCTGACATGTAGAATTGAGAAGACAGCAGTGTAATTTATTTGCTTCAATTTCAGATTCCTATCTGCTCAAGCTCTACGAAAGTGCTCTGAGATTCCACCCTAAGCGCACTAGAAAGCCCAGACAAGGATTGGAGGATTTGCAGATTTGTAATACTGTTCTGGCATTATGAACGCTCATAAATATTTCATCTTGTGGAATTTCCTCAATCCCGCATTTTGATGGTTTTATCTGTTTATTGACAAAGAAAAGCTTCAAATGCCAGTGTTACATCTGCATGTGCAAGGGAGGTTTGTTTGCTTTAGAATGCAGTCACAATCCTTCCAACCAACTAATGCCCTGATTATATGCCAGGGGACAGTGCTTTGACCTTTAACATTGTCTGTTTAATGTTTAATAATACTTAGTGAGTGTTTGATGTCTATATTTATCAAGCTTGTTCTTTACATTAAGTAGGAGTGGAGCTACTTATTTTATGGCCCAGAAGACCGAATAACTCACATGTATATTAGTCATCAGATTCAACTCTGTATCTTTGTGAAGCATGAAAATAGAACATCTTAGATGCCTCGGGGAGCTGCCACTGCAGCAGAAAGTACGTGAGGCACAGCGCTGCATTGTGAATGGCTGACGTAATTAACAACCGCACAGCGACCAATTCGTCGAGACGACCGCGACAGTGAGGCAGAATCTTATCGGCTTATTCCGCAACGATGACATCATGCATAACCAGTTCCCCAAATCCAGGTTCACCATGGGGGATGCAGCCCCCCTGAGTGCTTCTTGTGAAGTTTAGCCATTCTGTTCTCCAGTAGTGTAGGGAGATGCCCTGGGGTGTTTTGGACCATACCGCTCCGTGAGGAGTTGCTGTGTTCACTTATTATGTATGTGTGAAGCCATGCAGATGGAGGGTGGGAGATCTACGCCAATGCTGGAGCTTCCACTAATTTCCATACTGCTGATACGGATGCAAGGTGTCTGCTTGTCAGCAAAGTGTCAGCGCGATTGTCGGGCATGTGTGTGCTGGGCTGCGTGGGCAGCCTTAAGTGAGTTTAGCTGATTCTCTCCTTGCCCGTGTGCTGCACTCGCCCCACCTGCTTTATGCCTGAGTGACCTGATCGAGCCACCCCTTTATCTATTTAAACAGCCACATCCATAATGCAGGCTGCTGTGCACTGGACACATGCAGAGGTCTTGCATGAACTTTTGATTTGCTCATAGCCCCCCCACACGCCTTGATGAAGGAACCTTGACGAGGAGCGTGGCATCCAATGCTTAATGTTCATGACGTCAATGAAAATGCTATGCATTTGATTGCAGGAAATTATATGTGGCTCTCAGTTTGCATCATGCTATCTAGAGAAGAATGACCAAAGCGTCTTCATTTAAAAGTGTGTTTTTGCCAAAAATCTAAAATATGCTGCACAAAATATAAAATATATTATTATTACTTCCATTGATTTTGATATAGCAGGTATGACAAATATAAATTAATAGAATGTGCTTACACAAACTTTTTAGAGGTACCATAAATGTAACCCAACTGTAATTAGTTGTATATAATATATGCATAATATATTGAATTAATCAATAAATTAGTAAAATAGTAATCAATTATTATTATTATTATTTATTTTAATTTCAATATTACAAATGTTTAAAATATAACCTGACTTAGCGCATTTGTGTGTAATATTTTTAATTTAATACTTTAAAGTAATATTAATATTAATCATATTAATATTACGTTTAATATTAAAAACAAAATACTTATAGTACAAAATGTGAAAAATTAAATCTTCATTTTGTTATGTAACTTTGATATCCTAATGTAAATATAAAAATTTATTTCTTAAAAAAATCATATATTTTATAATTATATTTATTTATCTATTTTTAATTAAGTGTGTGTGTGTGTGTGTGTGTGTACGTACAAGGAAGTACTAACATGCTTTCTCTCAGCAAATAAATAAAAATCCCTTGTTTTCTCCTCCATGCACAGTATCGCCACAGAACACTCTCCAAAGCTGCAGATCCGGAGTCACAGCTACTTGCGGGCGGTGAGTGAAGTTTCCATCAATAGGAGCATGGACACCCTGGACCCCAAAGCTCTGCTAGCCTCTCCCCAATACCGCTCACGCAACGAGAGCTACATGAGGGCTATGAGCACCATCAGCCAGGTTTGTGCTCACCCCCAAACACACCGTCATAGCGGGGTGCAGGGGGAGGAAGGTCAAAATCAGTCCAGATTATTCCAACAAATCCAGTTAAAAACCATGAATCCAACCTGCGATTCATACACCGGTGAAATATGATTTCGGGCCATCACCATAAACATTGTTCAGTCACAGATGTATACTGTATGTCTAACCAACTAATATGCTCCATGTTTCATAGAACAGGGATGGCATTCATCAGACAGTTACTCATCCGTCTTAGGCACACTTAGTCCCCAAGCACTGATTTGTCATCCTAATTACAAAATGGCAAGCATTACATCATTGTCATTTGGCGCCAACATTGACTCTGAAATGGCATGTGCTATCTGATGGAAGACCAAAAAACTAAATATGCAAGGAATGTACTGAATTATTAGCATTTAAAATGCTTTAGACCTTCCTATATAGACTTTGCAGATGGCAAAAGACTCTTAATTTCACAGTTAGTAAATGAGAATATGCCCATCTAGCTCTCATGGGTGATTGGGACAGAGTTTCAAACTGTAGACCTTGTCCAAAACACCCACCCTTTCTACAAACCACATCTTTACACACTTCTACCTTATCATGTCTTCATTAACCCCCTGTTCTCGTCCACCCTCGGTTTCTGTTATGAACAACTCTAATAAGCATGTTGATCCTGGCACTGTCTCACTGTTTTCCACTGTTTCAATAAACTCCACTTGAGGAGTTCCTCCCTGCTGGTGTGACGTGCACCTTCATTTACCCTGTAAAGCTGTCCTTCAAGCCTCACTGTTGTTTCTTTTTTTGACTCTTCCTCCTCTTGCCACTGCCTTGTGTGTTTCTTACCTGCTCCTAATGACATCTCTGCAGTCTCTGGCTCTGTTTTTTCCCTTTCTTTTGATTCTGCACCTCTATATAGAGTACCCCATGGTAAGTGGGTCTTGAAGCTCATTGGACGGACGGTACCCGCTCTTTTCCCTAAGCTCTGGCCTGTCTGTTTCTCCTGACTGTTCTTTTCTAATTTTCATGTCTTGTATTTTCTCTCTCTGTATCTCTCCTCTGTCTGCAGGTGAGTGAGGTTGAGGTTAACGGGCAGCTCGAGGCAGTGTGTGAGAGTATGTTCAGTGAAATGGAGTCACAGGCAGTGGACGCCCTGGACCTTCCCATGCCCGGGTGCTTCCGCATGAGGAGTCACAGTTATGTGCGTGCCATCGACCAGGGCTGCTCGCAGGACGACGACGGGCCTTTGCTCCCGGCTTCCCCCCCGAGGACCACCACTACTGTCAGAACCATCCAGAGCAGCACAGGTCAGCCTGCAAATACATTATATATCTGTCTATTGGTCTGTCTGTCTGTCTATCTCTCTATCGCTCTCTCTCTCTCCTCTCTATCTATCTATCTATCGTTCTATCTATCTACCATTTTATCTGTCGTTTCACCCATCCATCCATCCATCGTTCTTTCATTTTATTTATCTATCGTTCTATCTATCATTCTATTGTTCATCTTGCAGCTCACTCTAACAGTACATAAAACTTTCTATCATGTATCAAGGAGGTTGCCAGAGGAAGAATCAATATCCATTTGTTGTTTTTTCTGTGGGTCACAACATGTTTATCCTCAGAAGCCCTGACAGGATGTGTCTGGTTTGCTTTTTATTAGCACCGTGAGGCAATAACAGCGGTAATGGGAAACTGAATGATTGAGTAAATGTGATTGATTTAATCTGATGTATACAGGAAGAGTAAATATTTGTATGTGCTCTGAAAGTAGCCTACCATGTTATTGTGAAACATATGAAATGGAAAATTGAGTATCTTAAAACAAATATGTTTACATTTTTTGAGTATCTTAAACAAGTATCTTATACAAGCTGAGATTTGAAAATATATTGCAAACAAGAGTTTGATTGTGATATTTCAAGTGACCAACAATGATCCAGATGTCAGGCAGGATGTGTGAACAGTGTGACCTGTGTCTGCTTTTGCTCTGGGGTTTTCTTTCATCTGAACCCCAGTGATCAGTAATCCACCCTCAGCATCAGACCCCAGTTTGATTTCACCACAGTTGATATCTTTATAAAATATGCCCACAGTGTCTCGAAAATGCAAGGGTTTTGTTTACTATTAAACCTGTTGGTGAAGCCTGTCTGTTCTTACAAATATTTTGCCCTAGTTTAAATGTGATTGTAAAGACCCGTTTGTACTGAGAGTCATGCTGTGGGTCGCTAGTATGTGTTTCTGTTGTTTCTGGATGTTATTGGTGGGCTGCACAGCTGCTGTTGAAGATCTGGTAACAAATGTATTGCCGTTAAATTAAGATGTCAGTCTGTTTTGATAAGGAATCAGATTTATTTCTGCAGGGGGAAGCATTTGAATTTAATGCATCATGTCATTAACAAGATGAACGATTATCAATGCGTGAATCTAACTCAGAATGCAGACAATTTCTGGCACGGTTTTCCACAATTTATTTTTTATTATATCGATGTACAGTATGCAGGTAGAAATAATAATATGTGACGTGCTTTATCATTCTGAGTTGCATGTCACAGAGCTGTTTATGGAAAGATGCTGATAAAATGATTTGTGAATGTTTTATGTTTAAAACAAAGTCTCAGCTTTCAAATTATGTGAATTTTATTATGAAATTATATTATATTATATTATCTAGTATAACTAACAAAAATACATCATCTATCATATAATCACACAACAATGTACACCTCTTTGTGAACCAGTCTGACAAATTCAAAGGAACTGAATTGAATCAAAAGATTCATTCACGTTTTTGGCACTTTGCAGTCACAAATGTAACGAAAGGGTCAGGAGAAATGTATCGTAGTAAAAGAATCCATTTTCAGCAAAAATATTTATACTTGAGTAAAGTACAGATATCCAAAACCGTACTTAAGGTACCATACTTCGTTACTATACATCACTGGAAATTTTGCCCATTCATCCAACAGAGTATTTGTGAGGTCAGGCACTGATGTTGGATGAGAAGGCCTGGCTCACAATCTCCATTCCAGTTCATCCTAAAGGTGTTCAGTGGGGTTGGGATCAGGGCTCTGTGCAGGCTAGTCAAGTTCTTCCACACCAAACTCATCCAACCATGTTTTTATGGGCCTTTAACATAAGGTTGCAACATAAAATGTGATAAAACTATGAAATTATTTCGAAAGGCACTTTGTGTGTATTTATATAACATAAACATGCACATATAAAGTGCCTTTCGAAAGTATTTCATAGCATTTTACAAAATGCAGGTCAGGTATAGAACAGTTATTTGTTGACAGTAGCATCTGTGTTCCTGAGACTGACTACACAAGAAACCAATCCTCAAAGCTCCACTGAGAGTCACTGGACACTAGTCGCTGAAAGTCAACAATTCTTGCTGAAAATGAATGACATCTGGTTGCTGTGTCTGCAGGTTGCTGTCACTGTGAACTGGGTTTAAGTTTGACAGAGTCTCTCATGGAATTTTCACACTGGCAGTTTGATTGGAAAAACCAATACCAATAAAAACATTAAATGAGAGATTATCCACAACAATGCAAACTTTGACGTTGAATTTTAATAAATCAGTATGCTCAGAGAACTGATTGATGTCGTAATCCTTCGTTGGAAGTTGCATTCACTCTATATGGTGCTGTTGAGACAGTGCTGCAGTCTCTCTCTGCACTAGTAATGCAGATTTGAGTGATGTGTTCTCCACTCGTCTTCCTACTGTTCTCCAAATGCCTGGGGCTAGTCAGAGAGCCAACATATGGCCACCAGCCTCAGTGCATCTATGGAGAGAAGACAGCTGGCTGAGGGGGAGGAAAGAGAAGAAATGTGAAAAGATTCTTGAAAGCTTATAGGATAACCTTTACCTCACGTCTCACATTAGTGCTCACGTCACCTGTGGGTCAGTTCAATCGAGTGGAAGTACAGGCCTCTGAGGCGCATCTTTGAGTCACAGCTTCGGTTATGGCCATTAGCATGGTGCTCCTATCAGATTGGATCAAAACACCAGGGAATACAGCCTGTCAGAACTGACAAACTGTTATTTCAATGCTTTCATTTTCATGCCATCCCACTTGATAAGCAACCAGGCCTTGTTTATGGGGAGATTTTAAAAATAATTAGAGGGAGCGTGGTCTAAAGGGTTTGGCCCTTTGATCAGTATGGGGGCAGTGATGTTTAAAGACACACCAATCTTTTCACTTCATCTCACCCAGTGTAATCCACACAAGAACGCAAGCAGGATCCTTCAGAAACGTTGCATGACTGTAGACTGACAGTTACTTTGTATTTCAGAACAAGGCTTTATTGTTTCGATCTGTTGTTAGTAGTAGTTTGTTTATATATATATAAATATGCCAATTAAGTATTTATCTGTGTAAGCATTGGTTCAAGTATTTACTTATTCAAGGAAAGCAAACTGTGTTTAACAATAAACATTTTTAAAAATATTAATTATTCATAATTTATAAATTAGAAGAGTAGTTGAAATATAAATCAAAAAACAACAGCAAAAATTAAGTAAACATTGCATGAAGTTTTTCGGATATTTAAAAGCAGTCGTATAACAGTGGTTATTTACTCTTATGTACTTTTTACATTAGGGTCTCTGGTAGTTCATACTGACAAGGTATTAGGGTCTATCTCCGTACTTCTGTTTGTGAGTAATCCTTTACACCTTCAATTTATTCCTCTTTTAGTATTTGTCGGCCATCTAATTTACATTCAATGTGGCTTACATGAACATTGTTTACATTACATACTTGTGGCAATCTTGAGAATTTCATTTGTCATTGGTACGAAGTATGCTTTCTTGGGGACTGAAGGTACCTACTACATTGACATCCGATAATGAAAGGGCATAAGAGTTCTTGCTAAAACGATCATTTTTTTCTGTCGCTGTTAACACATGCAATTCGTGGCACGCGATATTTTGTCCACTACTGGTACAGTTGATTATGTTTTCCTCTATTGCCCCGCCCTTTTCTCTGAGACGCCTTTCGATATCTTTTTACAAAGCCATCGGTCGTGAAACTCGCGGTGTGCTCTGAATATCGTGCCAGCTATCCACTTTGCGGGTTGTGTTGGCCGAAGATGAACTTCGCTCAAGCGTGTGACGTACATGGTAGCGGCCGTCCGTTCTCTGCCCCTCACCTCTCTGTGAATGCCTTGTCTTGCCCTGCGCTTACGCCACAAACCATACAACGTCGCAGGTTAATAATACGACGGCCTTATGCTCTTTTTTGTTCATCTTCTCTTTTACTCTACGCACGTGCTCAAACTCGTCGTTTTTGCATCAACTGCCATGTTGTTTAAAGCGCTCAACTGTTCCCCCCGCCTTGCATGAAAGTTGTGACACCTTTCCTCCCACGTCTCTTAGGACCAGCCGTGATTTCGAAGATTGTGTCCCGCTCCTTTAATCTTTCTGTGGGCAGGCCAACATTGTGGTTTATGCAAACTGCCCACAGAGCGTGGTCGTACGTCCGTCAAGACACATAATTCAAAATTATCCCTCATATCATGGGCTGCACATGCGCAGCCAAAGAGGCAACCGATGGTAGTTTTGCGGTCGTGCTGTGGGTCAAGTCAATACGACCTCCATGTAGTTCTAACGTCACCTACGCTGAGCCTGCTTCGACTAAAGATCAGAACGGTCGAGGTCCGCTACCCGACCGTTTGGGGTACCGGCAGTGTTTCGTGGGGCGTGACTTCACGGCAAGAGAAGGTGGACAGACAACCGGATCTGTTTCCTGACATGGATTTGATAAGAGATATAAGAGACCATTATTGTTGTGGGGTCCTTGTATGACTACCTCAGCGGGGTGGCGTCGTGCCCCTTTCCTTCGAACTTCTTCCGGATATCGCCTCTCGTGTGCTGTCTGTAATATCCCTCGACTGTTAACGAACAACTTTTTTTTATTTACACTGGATTATCTTTTTCTTCTAGATATAAAGCCGTCGAAACGCACTAATCTTAGTTATTAATGTAGGGACTGTATTAATTGATATCCCCCGGGAAGCCCAGTTACTGGTGAATGTGTGGGCGGTCCGCTTTGCCCACAGGCCTGTTACGCAAATGTAGCACCATCACAAGAGCTTTGGATCGTCCTGTCAGTCTCACTGGGATGATGATATACTGCATGTGGTGGTCTCCGTCGTGACATCGTGAGAAAGAAGGTTAAAGCGTTTCTGCCCCCGCTGCTTGCACCAGCATCTATCCTCCCCGTACTTTCGCCCTTCTCTCAAAAATGTAAAGTGATTTTTGACCTTGCATGCATGTAAACCTGTTGTTGGGGACTCCCAAAATCAAGTTATGAACCCTTGAAATAGCATAATAGGGGCACTTTAAAGTGAATAACATTAAAGAACTCAAGATCTTTAATGTCAGGTGGATTCTAATTGTTTTTAGCTGTAAAAAAAAAAATTCTGAAGAAGATTCCAAGACCATTTTTCCTCTGTAGTTATAGTTGTAGCTCTGGTGTGGACTTCACTATTCTCATAGAATTAGAATGATTAATAAAATGTTATAGTTATCTTATAATTAGATATATTTATTATGAATTGGCCTTTACATAGAATAATAAACCCAGAATGAATGTGAGTTAGCTGCAACTGTCGCTAAATAGCGATTCGGTAGTAAGTTAAATGAATAGTTCACCCATAATGACAATTATTTCATCATTTACTCACCCTAATGTCTTTCCAAACTTGTATGATCTCCTTTTGAAGGTTGTTTCTACAGTTTTTTTGTTTGTTTGTTTTTTTCATATAATGAAAGTTAGAGGGGTTCAGTGATGTGTTCGACCCCACTGACTTTCATTGTATGGACAAAAAAAAAAAAACACTGAGACTGTGTTTTTCTTTGTTCCACAATGGAAAGAAAGTCATACAGGTTTGAAACAACATGAGGGTAAGTGAATGATGCTGTATCACAGAGCTGTAGATACCGTGTCCAGTCATCCCCGTCCAATGTTGGCCCTTCCAGATGTCTGACCCACAGAGACCCAAAAACACGAATTATGAGATGTCTAATTGAGGGAGCTGTCAGGGTTGACATTGAGAGGGCACCTACCTTCCCTCCATCCCCTTCAGAACACCACTGTGCGTTCAGACGAACAGAGCGGCACCATCTGCCTGGTACACAGCAGGCCCTTATCACACACTGCAACACTGCCTTTGGGGTAGTGCGCAAAGTCTTTGAAGTGGAGAGTAGCGAAATTTAGGATTTTACACTTTATTGTTTATGTTCAAAATGTTCCACTGAAGCTGTTATTAATGTTTATTTTATCATAACAACATGCAGCTTTTGATAAAATGTTAATGGCTTGGCTTTGCTCCATATTCGTCTTTTTAGTACAACTAATTAGCCAACCATTAGCGTGCAATATCTCATCCTCACCACAGGGGGGCAGACAATGAGTCAGAAAACATAATGAGTCTTGTTCTCGGGAACACCCTCTCACTTTAAACAAGTCATGAATGAATGTAATGGGCAGGGAATTCGAAATTATTTTATTTAGCAAGGATGATTTAAATTGATTAAAAGTGATGATAAAGACATTTAATGTTACAAAAGATTTCTATTTCAGATAAATGCTGTTCTTCTGAACTTTCCATTCATCAAAGAAACCTGAAAAAAATCTACTCTGTTTTCAACATAATAATAAATGTTTTTTGAGCAGCAAATCGGCATATTAGAATGATTTCTGAAGGATCATGTGACCTGAGTAATGATGCTTAAAATTCAGCTTTGAAATCACAGGAATAAATTACGTTTTAAAATATATTCAAATAGAAAAACAATATTTTAAATTGTAAAAAATGTTTCACAATATTACTGTTTTTGCTGTATTTTGGATCAAATAAATGCAGGCTTGGTGAACAGAATCTACTGATAAACCTTTTGACTAGTGTATTAAAACACAATTTCTAAAGTGCCTAAATGTCAAAATTAGTACAATATATTTGTTGAAAAATTATAATACTGAACACACTATTGAATTATTAGGCTGTGACTCATATTATTTTTGTGTTGCTCTCTCTAGCTCCCTCCCTCCCTGTACAATAAATCCTTGTGAATATCTGTCTCTACTAATTTTTTTTTTAGGTAACTTTACAATCGATAATGATGTCCTTTAGCACAATATTCTGAATGATGATAATAATGGGGTGCTACTGATATCCTAACAGATACTAGCAGTTTAATACTCAACTAGGTTAATAAAGACAAAACTATCTAGCGTATTTACAGATGAAACTGACCTGCACTTGAAGCCCTGAACAGGTCAGTGATGTCGCTACATTTCACTGCTTCTTCTGGCTGCTTCATCTCTTTCATCGAGTCGGAAAATTTTGACGGAAGCGCGGAACACACGTGAGCTGATTCATGTAGCGCAGCGCTGCCAGTCAAGACTAACCGATATATGATTTATTATCGATTTATTATCGAATGAAAAAATTGGAAATTATCACTTTGGTACATTGAGAAGGCAAAAAATATAAAAATATTATATTAATAATTATAATAACAATAGTAAAATAATTTTTAAAAAACAGGGCAGCGGGCCAAATCAGCCGCCAGGCCACCGGGAATTCTCCCGGTGCTCCCGATGGCCAGTCCGGGCCTGGTGATGGGCAATTTCTTCCATTAATGTCACCCATTCCCCAATATTACTTTAATAAAAAGGCATTACACTCTCGTGCCTGAATGTGCAGCCTTTAATTCCTCTGTCTGGAATAGGGTAGCCATTTCTATAACGTCAAAAAAGAGGACATTTTGGAGGATTCGTGAAGCCAGGACAAAAACTGGAAAATGATCCCAAAACAGTGACAAAAACATTTCCAATAAGGGATGATATTTTCCTCTTAAACTGACTTCAAGTGACAATTTTTTATGAGGGGCACATTTTATGAAAAGCACCATCTTTCATGAAAATTCATATGTTTGTTCAATAAATGCAATTAGAATAATAAGACACTAAAGGGCTGTTTCCAATCAAATTAAATCAATATGAACAAAATCCATCTTTGCACTACAGAAGTGGCACACAAGCTGCATCTGAAGTGGCATAGATGTATTTACACAGACTGTTTAAAGCTAATCAGATGCCATAAGTGTATTTACACTGCAGTTGCAATTGCATAAATAATGTTAGGAGATTAATTTGTTAAATATAAAATATACTGAATATAGAACTATGAAAATATATTTTAAATATGAAACTGAGACTACCAGTTGGTGGTGAGAAGTCATTGTTTCTTTAATGAGTAAATCATTGACAATCATTCAAATTGTTCAGAACAGCTAATTCTTTCAGGAATGAAGCAAGTGACTTGCTATTTTTGGAACCGCATACTAATATACTACTCTTGCCACTTATGCCATAGAAAGATATGCTGAAAATAGTAAGAGTAGTATGCTAGTACTGAATGCAGTTTTAAATTTGAATCAGTGAATCGATTCGCTCAAAAATGTGGATTCATTCAGTAACGAAACACCACTGTGTTGATCAGAGATGTAATGATCGACAAAACCGAGCAAAACAGTCCATATTGTGAATATTATGTCTAAAATGTACATCACTTAATATTAACTTAAACATAGCATTAACATTTTTATTTATTTGTATATCATTGAATTAAGTATAAAATAGTGATCTTAAAAGGAGGACAAATGAGCATCCGTCTCAAGTGTGCGCCGGCAGACGGACATGGTATTTCAAAACTGGATTGTCCAACCTAAAACCGGACGGATGGCCACCGTAGTCGGGACACAGATTCAGTTAGCTGAACTTATCGCTTTATATCAGTAAGGTTAAAATATTAAAACCCGGAGCATGTGTGTGTATTTACACAGTGGTGTTTGCTTCTTAAATATTAAAGTGAGCCTGAGCTGTACAACACGAGCAGAGGTTTCTGACCCCCAACAGGCAGAGATTAAGCGAGAGAGGTGGTGAAGTAAAAGTCAGGAAGCTTATAGAAGCAGCCAGGGGTTAGATGTTGACAGGTGGACTGTTGCAGTGTATAGCATTTGTTTGCACAACATTGTAACGTTTTGTAATGCTGACTGCACAGAGCGCTCCGATGACGCTTTAGCTGTGACGTCCCTCAGGCTGCAACTGCGAAATCCTCCCACTGTCTCTAAACTGTGTTCCTGGCCCGGCAGCAGCTATCATTTAGACTCATAGTCAAAGGATGGAGGCTATTTTAGAGCTGTCTTCAGTCTGTGTATGGCAGGAAAATAGCACAGCTGCCATCTCTGGGACTGATGATCAATCTTCCCTTTAAACTATACAAGTGTGTGGCCTTGCAGCTCCCATGCAGAGAGAGGAAAAAAATATTAGACTGAAAATGTGTGAAAAATAGCCGGATATATCCTCAAAGCTAAATATATGGGCACTGTTTCATCTGTAGTTCATCCGCATGTCCATTGATTTTCAGTATGGAAGTGAAGCTGTGGGAAAACTTTGTACTGGTAATTTCACAGGGACTGAATAATGAAACAAGTTCATAGCAGCACCAAACAAGGGTTTGTTTTTATTTTATTTTTATTTTTTTTATAATGTTGACATTATTTGTACTATTTGTGACTGTATATTTTACAGATTAAATGTATGTCTCAAAATGGGACTTTAAATCTTTACAATTGTGACAGTATTCCACTGTGTGATAATTTCATATTTAATTTGTATTATATTTGTATTATACTTTGTTTTATTACTTGGATGCAAAATACAGGCCATGCATTATTTTATTGATGTTTTATTTTATGTTTTATTTATAGTCATTAGATGATGACTTTGGCCCCGTTTCCACCTGGTATTCCGATGCATTTTCGTTGATTATGTCAAGTGGTTAATGTTACGCTGCTTAAAAGTGAGCAGGAAAGGAAGTGAATGCAAAGGATATGGATAGTAACAACGATTTTGATTGTGATCCGTGTGATCCGTGTGTTTTGGTACGAAATAGTGAAGTTTGAATCGATTGTTTTGATGCGTTTTCTCAAAACAGGTCCCACAGTGATCATGTGTTAGGTCAGTGTGCGGCAAGTATTTATCTTTTGTGGCTGTTTGAACATATTTGACCAGCAGTCCGGTTGCATGCATTTTTGACTACCTATGGAAGTAGTCAAAAATGGACAAGCTCAAAACATTTTAGATCCTGTTTACAACTGTATTTAGTGAAAGCGCATCATAATACCAGGTGTAAACAGGCCCTTAGTTATGATTTGTTGTAGTGATGTTGATATAATACTTTCATCTTGACAAAACAAGTTATCAAATTATCTTAAATAATAAAAGGCCTCTGTTCTCAGCAATAAAGTATAACTATTATTCTGGTACAGTTAACCTGATTATATGTTTTAACCTATATTTTAACTTCATGTTTTGTAAGTACCGTCTAAAAGAGGGTCTGGCAAAATGTGATAAATGGTTCATCCTAAACAAATTACATAGCTGAGAAAATAAAGATGTGACCTGTTCTACATTAGGTATTTTTATTAATATAATAGAATTTCTTTGTGAAGAATGGCACAGTGAACACTCCACAATTCAGGTACAGGGGTGCTTCGGTTCAGGTTCAGGTGCAAGTGGGTTTCTGCACAATTTATCTCACCATGAACAGAAATTGAAAGAAGCATTGCTGATGATATGCTTGCCTGTTATTCCTAAACTTATTTTTCTCTGGTTGAGTTGAGCATGGAATCTGGCAAAGTGTGTGTGGGGATGTGTGTGAGGGGTGAAGTGTGATTGTACATGACGTGCATGTAATACTGGTGCGGGCTGAGCTCGAGGCTGAGATATGGATGGGATAATACTGCTGCTGGAGAAGAAGGCCCGTCACAGTCACTCTTAGTTGATGCCTGACTCATACACACACACACTAAACACTTTCACAAGTACAGCAGTGGGAAGCGAGCATTTATCAGTGGAAGCTGTGACGACGCTCTGCCACATTATTCCACATTTTCAGTCTGGAGAGTCGCTGCTTGGATGGCTTTGTCAGCTTCTTGTTATCTACCTTGGCTGAGGAAATTATTCTCCATTCTTTTCCTTCGTTCTTTTGTCATTACTTAGGAGATATTTTATTTTATTCCTGACAAAGTGATTGAGTGAGGATTTGGAGTACCAATACCTTTGCATATCCTTGCACACATTCACAGTGAAGGTCATTTCCTGAGCATTGTGCCAGACACTGCACTAGACAGTGGGTCTGATCAGGCTTTATTTTAATTTGAGACATGTTTAATCATGTGCTTTCTTGTTTAACAGTAGCTTTCAACATTAGGTCTAGTAAGCAACTTAAATCAGATATTCTATGTAAAACTGCTTTTTCATCTGTATTTTTTGCGAAGTGTGCTATACATATGCAACTAAATTTAATGTTTTTATCTTCAGGTTTATGCATTATGCAACAAGTGGGTAAAAATTATTAGTTGTTAATTTATTTACATTTTATAGGCTGTATAAAATTGTATTTCAATTTAAAATAGTATATATTACATTATTGAACTTTTTGTTATATTTAACAAATAATATCTAACACCCCCTCACCTAACCGAAGGGCCAATTACGAGGATCTATGGACCCTTCCCCCGAAATGCAAACCTCAAAAGGGCAAAACAGGCCCCTGGTTCCATGGCAACCAACGTTGATATCACTGGTTTTATTGCCCAAAGGAATGTGGGAAGAGCAACTCGCTCATTTTCCTCATAGGAAAGACACATAATGCCCAGAGAAATGGACTGTTCTCTAATTAATTCATAGGAAAACCTTTCTTTGAATGAACACGCATATCCTTCAGGTCATTGTGTATACAATTACTGTTCTTGTATATTGTCTTTTAAATTGTATACTGTTTTATGCAGGCTTATGATAGAACCACTCGTTCATATAATCCCATCCGCATACCATGTTTGGTATCTATGAATTAGTCTTCTGATGATCTTAACGAGAGTGTATATTATATGTTGGTTCATAGGCAATATATTAGTGTTCTAAGGATCTTTAGTAATTTGATTCGAGTTCCATCTGCAATTACCATGCTCTCACACAAAGGGTCATAAAACTCCCCAGTATTTCCAAACTCCCGCTTGGAATTTCAGCCTTTCTCATTGGACAAGCCCATCCTGAGAGGCGGGAATCTTCTCAGACCTTAAAAGGCTCACGCACAGTTCCACCCATGTCTTTTGTTGTCCTTCTTCTGCTAAGAAGCGTGTTGGAGCCTGAGCCGGTGCGGGCGTGCCCGGCGGGCTCCATCACATAGCTTTCAGTCTGCAGTTCTGTTAGATTCTGAGAAGATGAGAATGTGAGCTAGAACGCTCCCAAGGACATCCTAAGCTCTTGCCAGGCTTCGGCCTTGACCTTTCCGTTTCACCAAGATTCTCTGACTCAAACTGGGTCTTTTTTTCATCAACCAACTTCAGCAAAGATCAACTTGAGCCTTCAGATTGCATCAGGACTCTCTTTCAGACAGACAAGACGTGCAAGTATCAAACTTAGTCTTATTAATTGATACATTACGTATCATTTGCACATGTTGCCTTCAGGCTGTAGATCTGCTGAATATCAAATGGTACCATAGCTTCATGTTTTTATTTCTCTTCTTTTTACTGCCTAAGCTTTAACCCTTTTCCTATACCAACTGTATGCGTGTGTGTGTGTGTGTGTGTGTGTGTGTGTGTATGTTAGACTAGTTTAAGTGTTTATGTAGTTAACTATTAAAGTCTACTGTATCACACTGACGGTGTTCATTGTTTGCTAATAACTGGAGTCCCTAATCATGCAGATTTATGCTACATGCTCTGAGTAGTATTGTACAGTAAGAAAGTTATTTTCCTTAACCAGGAAATTAATGTTCTTAGAATTGACAGACAGTTGACCCTGAGAGGTCAAGTAAATACAGCGGATCTAAATATTTATTATTAATTATAACTAGTTATGATTAATTATTCATATTTCCCCTTTGAGCTGATTAGCTACACCTGATACACTCAAAAATGCATCATGTTATGGACAAGTTTCTTGTAATGTTCAATGACAGTATTATATGACAAAATGACAATAAAGTACCATAAAAGTAAGACTATATGCTCTGTTCCAACTCTTCTAAGGCCATGCAATAGCTTTGACAGAAATTATACAGTGTGACACACTCGACAACTGATGTAACCAGCATGCTTAATATACATCTACATTATCCTTTGCACATATATTCTGCAGCTTTTAGCTTTAATTTAGTCTGCACACAGTGTTTATTATATGATTGTCAGCAGTTTGTAATGGGTTTGTGCAGTAGAAGTCAACACACTGAAAAGATTTATGCATTGTGTTTAACCTTTTACCCCCAGACTGTGATAATCTGCAGGTCACCCTCATAACCCTAATATCTTCTTTGTGGTGTCCAGCTGGACACAGTTGCTACAGTCATTACATAAAAACTGCCACTGTTACTCTTTGTATGTCATTTTGCTATGCTAAAAAAGCCACCAGAATAGTGTGTGAGTGGTTGTCAGACAAAGTTTCGCCCTGGGACCTACAGTTTGGATGGCACTTGACCTTTCTTCTCGTATGGCCGCCTGTGTACTTTTTTGGCCAGACGGCTTGTGTTAATTGGCTCTCGTGGGGCGAAATGACAGCCAGCACACTCTTTTCCCTCTTGAGCTCTCTCTTTTTCCTCTCAGGTCTCATCTGGGAAGAATTAGACTGCATTAAACACTTTGGCAGCTTGAGATATCGGAATAAAACTCAAAGATTCCTGTCCAGACCGGATGGCTTCTTTGTGGTCTTATAAATCACTCAGGATTATGCTGATTAGCCGAGCATGTATGGCTCTGTCCTTGAAAAAGATCCGACTTTAGGGGATGTTAAGGGCACTCAATATGCATGCGGATACTTGCGATTATGGATGTAGTGTATAATTCATTATGTTGTTTCTGTATGACTGAAAGACCATTTGCCTGAGGAAATGGAGGTGAGTTAATTCTGTCGATTTGTCATCTAAAACAACCCTGTCAGGGTGTTTAAGAATCTGAATGTGCAAAGAGCGTCCTGTCATTGTAGGACAGACGAATCAGCGAGTTGGAATTGATTTGTCTGTGACCGTATCGTTCACCTTGTCCTCCGAGCTCAGGGTCAGAGCGCGGCAGATGCAATACCAATGCTGTCAGTTGCAGGAGGTCAAGGTTTAAATGCTTAAACATGCATTTTATCATCTTTCACACACAGTCTACAGTGATACACACTTGTTTACACGACAAAAGCTGCACATATGAGAGAACTATGTGTGATATTTTAATGAGAGTAACAATAACTGTAATCCCACCAAAGCTGAAGTCTGTTAGCGTAATGTTTACACGATGTATCTCTCACTTCTAGTAAGCAAATATGTCATCAAATTCTCTTTCTGGAAGCTAAAAGCATTACACATTTTTGTACAGCTGTCTGTTTACTCCAGCTAACAGCAGTAATTAAGTAAAACTATTAAAATAATAAGCTGCTGCTATGGTTTCATTACGGTTAAGTATCAGATATGTGTGCGTTCTTCCTACACCATCACATAAAATTTTTTTTTTGTCAGAAACATCTGTTCCTCTTCTTTTCACTGTTAAATCCTGATTTGATCACATCTCACATTTTGAAGGTTTTCCAGACAGGCTCTATATTATGTCTGTAAGACGCAACCTTGTAAGGAATGAAGTCTGTAAGCGCCCAGGCTGACAGGTCAGAGGAGACGCTACTGACTTGAGCAGTGCCTGTATGTGTGGGTGTGTTTACACTGCGCATCAGCAAGAGTGCTAACTCAGCCCATCTCTTCCCTTTACATTTACATTTTAGCCATTTAGCTCACACTTTCCATTAGTATAGATGAGAAATGGAGGAATTAGTTAGGGAAATATGGGATGTTTGTGGAGGATTCCTGTGTTTTCATCAAGGGGGTGCTTGAAAATCTTCTTAAGCCCCATGTTCAGTACATGTTTCTTTAAATGATTGCAACCAATTAAAATGTTTGAAAAGTATCAAAGACACATGACACTGACACATGGTCACAGGAGCACATGGTGTGAGAAGGCGAGATTATTTGCTTTAGTAATCTTATTTAAAATGACATGAACTGTACATGACAATATGTGTGTGTGTGTGTGTGTGTGTGTGTGTATGAAGGTGTAGAGAAGACTTTTGTCAGATTTTATGAAGTTTTTTTTATTATTTTGCATGTTCAGAAATTCAGTTTTTCTTTTTGTTGCCTCAGGGCAATGTTGTGCGATAAGGGGTAAGCAAGCAGGGGTCCACAGCTCCCATCCCTAACCAGGATGTCTACTTGGACAATACCTCACACTGACAAATAATGGGTGACAAAAAGGGAAGAAAGAAGCACCCAATGTGATGTGCAAAAAGTATAACATACACCTGTTTCACAGCAGAGAAGAAGTGTTTTTTGAAGTTTCGCTCAGTGTGAAATCTCATTACATGAAGTACAATATTACATGACACACTACATAATACAAACCTATGCCTAGGGTTGGGTATTGTTCGGGTTTTTTTCGATACCGGTGCCAAATCGATACTTTTAAAACGGTTCCGGTGCCTGAACCGATACTTATTAAAAATAAATAAATAAAAATTCCCCCAAAAATGATGGATTGGCCATTAACACTATAAACACATGATGTCCATTTCATTTATACTGGATGCCAGAGGGTGCCCTCACACAGAGAATCCACATATCCAGTCACAGAAGTAGCGGAACTCATGACCCTCCAGGAAATCCCTTATATGGACAAAGGCATCGCTATTATATCTCTAACTGAGTAAACTGAACATATGAACGTTTTGAATGATAAAACAAGGAAAATAAACACTCGACTGCGACAATATAGTTTATCGGTGTTATTCAAGCCATCTCTGGTATTTTCATAATAATTAAGTATATTTATAATCCATTGCTAATCGATGTATTCTTTTTAAAGTAGCCTATGAAACATATTTTCTGCCTCATTCTGTGACAAGAAGCCACATCTGTTCACAAAACGAAGCATTTGACTGGTGTTGTGGAGTAAAAAAGGTTATAATTTTCTCTTTTGTACAACAGGTTTAGAAATGTGAATACAAGGGAAGTTTAGCTTTAGGCATTTTAATTTAAGCATGTTTAGCTTAGTTAACGGAAAGCTACCTGCTGCCATCAGAACAAGTGTAATTACTGCAGCTCCTCAGATGCTCATCATTTCCGGTTGTCTTTTAAGTCGGAATGTGAAAACAACATGGACACTCGCGTTACTACAAAGATTTGTTGGATTTTGTATATTAAGTTTTTCCGTACTTGTTTCCCATGCATTCTCAGTCGAGAAATAATTTTTCACGTGCGGTTCCTGGTGAATGATGCGTTCTTAACGTCCGTTTCGGCGACCCAGAGTACAAATATTTCAATCGAAAGCTCAGCATGGCACCGAAATCCTGTATTCCTGATTCAGTTCTAGTACCACCGGTTACATAGTTACTGTGCCATATTGGTACCGGGTTTCGGTACCCAACCCTACCTATGCCTGTATCAAATCCGATATATCAATGTGTTTCAAGTGTTTTTCCCTTTTTATTTAATGATTCTTGACATTTTTGAAAAAAGATTTGTGATTTTTGTATTGCTCTCTGAGCATTGGTCTTTATTGATAAGTGCATTAAGAATTTTCTCTATGATTCTGCACATGCGTTGCACAACATGACCCTAAGCAACAAAAAAAAATTATTTTGGGGTGGTCAATAAATGTTTTGTCAATAAAATGTTCCCAAATAAACCCTGAAATTAATTGGGATTCATTTTTAATCATGGGGGGGGGGGGGGGGGGGGGGGGTACCGCAAATGTGTGCAGTAGATGGTTCAAATCAAGAGTCGAAATTTGGTTGCTTAACCCCTGCTGGAAAATGTAGTAACTACACCATTAAGCTGCTGAAGTGCCTTTTGGCTGCTGAAAGTTGCTAAAAATAAATAATAATAATAATAAAGGCTAAGCAAAAACTTAAGGCACGAACCTTACAGACCCCCAATTTTTTAACATTAGTGTGTTTCATAATATCGGTTTATGTGTTGATGGCAAAAAAAAAGTTTTTTTTTACATCACAGCTCAAGCACTAGCAGGACAGTCACTAGTGAGGGACTTCTGTGCTGTCATGATGTAGTTTTCTCGTGGCTTCGGATTCACATAATTTCTGTGACTATGACGAAATAATGTGTGCTCATGAGCAAAGATAGCAGTGGGCAGCTTTCATATGGGTCTTTTGACTCTCGACTGCCTTTGAGATGTGTTCTGCTTTCTCCAGATGTTATAGGGGAACAATTTGAAACGTAAGCTCCAGACAGTTTCAGAACCCCTGTTTCATGCTAATTGCTATTCTGTCCACTAATTACCTCATTATGATGAACCCTAATTATAATGACCAGTCATACAGTCTGAAAAACAGTCTTGTCTCTCTGTTTCCCACTTATTGTAGCGTCAACTATTAGGATGCTTTTGAAAGTAATTGTCAAACACCCCTGTGAACATCTGTTTTGGTATAACAACAACAAACGCCAAAGATAAAGACACAATCAGCAGCAGTCTCACTGGTAATTATACAAAAACCCAATCACGGTTTACAACAATGCAGCTTTAGTGATCCCCTGTTTCAATACAAACCCAGGTGGACCATGAAAAGAGAGAGTTATAGAGAGGGAGGGGGTGAAATTAGAAGAGAGGACGCCTGTATGACTGAAATCTCTAGAGCTGGAGCAGCATCTGATCTACAGGCTGTTATCTTAGCAGCACACTCTGCAGCTCGAGAACACAAGTTTGTCCTGAACTTACCAGCTAGTCATCTTGGGATGAAACAAAGCGTTTGTTTTGGCTGCAGTCGTGTGAGAACCTCTACGTGGATGCAGAGCGTATGTATGTGAATAAATGAGGGCATGAGAGATGGAGATTAAGTCTGGAGAAGCAGTTGTGTGTACATGCACTCTGATACACTGTAGCTTAGGGGAGATTTATTCAGCTATTCAAACACATACTGTGGCTTTCTTCGTGTAACTGGTTGTCAAAAAAGCAAACAGAACAAGCACCTTGCCAAAGAAAATGTGATAGACTGTTCCTGTGAAAAACACCGTTTTATCTTACAGAGATTTAAGTAGAGTAATTCAAGAGTGGAACTTTTTTTCTGCCAAATATCATGCTTTGTTAAATCATAATTATGAAATACTCAGTCGTATTTATGAGATAAAATATCAATTAATTGAGAAATAATCATTTATTATAATGTTATTATTAGAGAGTCATAATTATGAGGTAAAAAGTCATTTATTACAGAAAGTGGAAATTAAGATACAAAGTCATAATTATGAGATAAAAAGCTGTAATTGACACAAAGTCAAAATTATGACAAATCGTAATTCTGAGTTGAGGAGTCATAATTATGAAATAGTAAGGGCCAGATTTACTAACAGCTTGTGCCAGCACAAACCATCTTTTGGTGTTAAAATAGTACTGTCAGGATTTACTAAAGACACGCAGTGAAGAATTAGCACTGAAAAGTTTATAGGAGTTTCCCTTTCAGATGCAAACTTTATGGGAGGAGAGTATTAAAATGAACCATGCAACATGATTTACTAATGTTTGTGCTCGTCAAATTACTGGTGTTTGCACTATTATTTAACGCTCCAAAAAAGCTTGTCTTAAAGCAGACGCTAATTTGCGCTGCTCTTGGTATATTGTGTTGGTCATTATGGAAATGATCTGGCTGCGTCTGTGTCCTTTAATTTGCGCATCGTCAGTAAATCACCCGCAGAAATTTCCACTCCCATCAGCACTTTTTTGGAATTGTGCTTTCCCGCTAATTTGCCCTGTTTAGTAAATCTGGCCCTAATGAGATAATCATGACACAAAAAAAGTTGAAATTATGACATAATTCATAATTATGAGATAAATATTCATGATAAATGAAGTCAAAATTTTTGTCAGTTGCAATTGTTTTTTCTTAATATTCTTTGTATAGTATAATTTCAAATGTTTATCTCATAATAATGACTTGTTATAATTATGTTATATGTTATAATTATGATTTACCAAACCATGTTTTTCTATTCTTATGTGGCAGAAGTGGTCGTCCATAGGAAGTTGTTTGAATGCCTGTAAATGGGTGTTAATGTCTGGTTTCATTGCCTACTTGT
The DNA here is from genome assembly GCA_018155175.1 of Sinocyclocheilus anophthalmus. NCBI lineage: Eukaryota > Metazoa > Chordata > Actinopteri > Cypriniformes > Cyprinidae > Sinocyclocheilus > Sinocyclocheilus anophthalmus. Next base: position 31,462 of record JADLZN010002659.1, on the reverse strand, counting down.
TATTCAGCATGAATGATATCATATAAGCATGCATATCTCACACAAAATAATATGATGCTTTTATACAGTATCTTGACTGTTTATAACACTCGTGTGTCACGTCTCAAAGATCCCAAGGCCGTTTTAATAGCTTGAAAAATTGAGATTGAGAGTCATCATGTTGATACTTTATTAGTTTCTCTCATGAGAATTCATTCTAAGCAATAACATGATTCAAACGTTCTCTAAAAAAATGTTTCTTTATGTTTGGGGTCTCAGAGACTCCATAGACATAACATGAATAAATTCATGAAACTAATGTAATTGTTTGTAATGATTATTGAAATTATTGTAATTATTTTTTTACTGTGTATTTTTGCTGTGGTTAAACTGACCCCAACCGGGGGGGGGGGGGAAAACACGTATTGATACCGAAACCCATTATTCTTTTATTTAGGTCATCTTATTAATGTATTATACTTATTATTATTTAACTATGTTTACGAATAATTGAAATCCGAATGAATTCTACTTTATAGTTTAATGTAAGAAATAAATTGACGACGGGCAATTGATTAGTTAGAGTATAATGCACCCCCTAGAGGGTTATATGCGGCCACGACACGAAGCACATTTTTTTGTATTAATTTTTAGTAATTCAATTGAGTCAATTATTCATCTTATACTAGTCCCACCAGCCATCAAGTGTTGTTCCGATTGAATTTAAGACATTTTTCAGGTTTATGTCCTTGAAACGCCATTATGTGTAGGATTTTTTCCTTACACATCTCCTCCCATGCTCTGCTTCAAGACCCTCGGAGTTATTCCTACCAGTTAGACAATGGCATGTACCTTTTAAAGTTGATAAATATTTACTGAGAAAATGAGTAAATGTTACAGGTGTATGTTACACTTTTTGCTGACAGCATGTTTTTGTGCACGTGTTTGTTTCCGTGTGAGCGAGTGTGTTCTTACTGAATGTGGTTTGTTTTTGAATGGAGAGTATCACGAAGAAAAAGTGCTTATATTATATCTTGTTATATAATTTATTTATCTTTGTGTTGTCCTATATTATTGCCTGTCCAGGGCCGGCGCTAGCTATAGGCAGAGCAAGCGATTGCCTAGGGCCTCGGGCTTTGAGGAGGGGCCTCCATAACCGTAACATCCCCTATATGCTAGCCTCATTGTTCATTGGATATAGTTGAACTGTCACTCATCTGCAATTAAACCAATTAATGTTGCAGTTTCAAAGTGGGTCCCACCTTCTAAATGTCTGCGTAACGAATGCATCCTTCAGGTGCTGCGAACTGTGCGATGCAAACGGCTAAATAGACACGCAAAGAAGTACAGCTCCTAACGCAGGTGTGTGAGTTGTCGTCATCTATTTTAGAGTGATTGCAATGTATTCTAAATATAAACTTGTTCTGTCGATCAGCGTCATTTCTGGAAAGATCATTCACTGCTTTATTACGAGTTTAAAAGAACGCGAGCGCCGTTGGCTGACTATCAAAATAGCTACAAAAGTAAAAGCAGATAAGTTTGTATTCAAAGTTAAAAAGCAAATACACTAGAACATTTTTTTGATGTTTCAGATTTGTGTATCTTCTAAATTATTTAAAAGTTATATTATTTTTAAACAACTTCTTAAACAACAAATCCTGAAAAAAGTATCACAGTTTATAAATCGACATTAGTACTGTTTCAACATTGATATAATCGCATATTAGAATGATTATGGTAGGTTATTGACACCGAAGACCGGACAATGATAATTATACCGAAAATTCAGCATTGTCACCACAGGAATAAATTATATAAAGTATATTAACATAGAAAACCATTATTTTAAATTGTAATAATATTTCACAATATTATTGTTTTTTTCCCTGTATTTTTTTTGATCAATAAATCCAGGCTTGATGAGCATAAGAGACTTTATATCAAAACATTACAATAGTAATGTGTCAAACTTTTGCGCCTAACCGTAGGCAAAGGTGAGCGAACACCTTGGGCCCCCAAAATCCAAGCCCCTCAATGCTTTTGGTATATGCGAGATCGTGTTTAGGTGCGGAGCCAAGTGGTTGCCTGTGTTGTTACCCCGACAACCGGCTGTGCATCCGTGTGGAACGTGCTTCTTAGCAAAAAGCAGTGTCTGCGATTGTAGAACATATGGGACCGGCATCCCAGAATCTATGCATAAAAACCGAATTACTGTGTAACGCGAATGTGACGGAAGGAACGCGCTGAAGTTCGTTTCGTTGCGTATTTAAGCCGCTCAAGTAGCTAATAGTATTTTGCCAGGTGAATATCACATACCTAGTCCCATATGCACGTTTTGATTGAATGACTGAATTGGCATTTGATTATATTCATTCATATTTAATTCCGTGACATTGCTCGTTACACAGTACATTTCTTTTGTGTAGCATTTTGAATGTACAAAAATTATAGGGTTTGTTTAATTTTCATTGGAATTAAAGATAGATTAATGTTTTTGCCTTCGTTTGATTACCAGAAAAATGAAAATACGCAAGACAGAATTTCTAAAAAATAAGTAAATAAAATGAAAATTTCATAGGGCCCTATTATTGTAATCCAAATTAAATAAATGAAGGTGGTTTTTTATTAATTCCAATTAATAGATATGTTGTTGATTAAACCATTAAAATGAAACAAAAAATTAAAATAAAAAAAAAAAAAGCGCAGAATTTGGGCCCTAAGAATGTCATTTTTGCTAAACATTTAATAGGCCTAAATTGCTGTTAAATTAAACAAGTTTCATGATTTTAATTAATTAGACATGTTTTTTGTTAAAATTTAATATAATCATCCAGAAAAATTAAAAAGAAAAAAAAACTGAATCCAGAAAAATTAAAACGGAAAAAAAGATTTTGGAAAAAATTAAACTTGGGCAAATTTAGGGAAAATAAAACGGATTTCATAGGGCCCTACAAATATGCATCTGAAGCTATAATTTTAATACTTAGCAACAGTGCATATTATATAGGACCTATTTACATTTTTTTTAAATGTCGCTCATTTGTTTTTGTGAAGGACCCAAGAAGGACCATGCACAGTTACTTTCCACACAGACACACTTCATGTTTGATTGAAATATTCCTTAAGCTTGTACATTTATAATTTCCTTCAGTTTAATTTAAATGTGCAATTAAAATAAATAAAAATAAAGTTTAGAATTAGACAGCCTTGCGTTGTGTAGACAATTGCATAGTGAAAATTACCCCAACGCACCACCTAGTGTCCAACCTACTCTAATTCTATTATAACCTGTTTAAATGTGAACAAGGGATTTACAACATTAAAGAAATACTTTATAACATGTACATGAAAAGTCTAAAAGATTAGACACAAATATGGGACACGGTCGTGCAGCAGCGAGCAACAGTGAAAGGAACCTCAAGGTTGTAAATGTGTGAAATTGTATAGGGCCCCATTCTTGTATTTTGCCTGGGGCCCCCAAATCACTCAATCCGCCCCTGCTTAGAACGTTCATCATCCAATCAGATTCAAGCATTCAATAGCCCCGTAGTTTAAAATAAATTATTTTATTTTATACACGAATTTTGGGACATAAAAACAGTACAAAAATTTTATTCTCAACAGAAAGAACAGAAAGAAGTCAGGGAAAATGTAGGGAGAGAAAAATCAAAGAGTATGAGAATGAGGAAATGAAATCAGAGAGGACATTAACAGATGGTCTCTGTCTCGCTCTAGATTGCCCCCTTGTGGATGTTTTGTAGAATAAATAATAAGGAAAATCCATGCCTTGCTCACACAGACTCTCTCACTGTTTATCTCACAACACACACCTCTATCTGCAGCTTCATGCAGCCATCGATTAGTGATTTCATGTTTAGTCTGGGATGTGAGGGGTTGTTTCGCTCTTTGAAGTGAAGTGCTGGAGGAAATGAGTCCATGCTCCACCAGCACTGCGTCAAGCAGTAGCACTTCAAGATAACACTTTCAATGTCAACAGATGGCCCACTGATATAATGGGATTCTTCCATAAGTATGTTAATAAGTGAATATTTAATCATGCTCTCTGTCAGAAGCTTTTTATGGACTTAAAATAAAATTCAAATGAATGCGATAAATATTATAGCATGGTGGCCCCTGCTTGTCAAATAATATTGTGAAAGGATCATAAATGTGGATATTTTACACAGATATGTCGCAAGTGAATATGTATATATAATTGTTTAATTACTTTCAAATTGTATGTTTTATATATTATTTAAGTAACTATTAATTATTATTATTATCACTATTAATTGTTTTACATCTTTCTATGTGATGTTTTATTTGCTTATATTAATTTGAAATGACATATTAGAAGTTATAAATAAACAATCAGACTAAAGTAGGACATTTGTTATAATTTGGAATTTTGGGAGGATCCATTTGTTTTAAGGAAATAATTATCTTGCATTTATTTTATAATTATAATTATTTTGTGCCATTACTGCTTGGTTTGAGGTCATTACTGTATTTGTATTTATCTCAATATCTATGAGACTGTAAATGATTGAATATTGCAGGTTTAGCACCTGGCAGTGGTCTGGTAAAGAGACGGTAAAGCAGCTTTCACATTGGAAACATGCAGAATTTGCAGTTCCATCTTGGGTCCCATCTGTTGCTGGATCACAGACCGTATCTGTGTGGCATTTGGGCTTGACCTGAAAAAAGTTTGCGAGACAAATCTCATGCAAATCCATGGTTTGTGAAAGGGCTTTTTTTACTCCCAGATTCAAGGTGGTGGCAAAGGCAAAAGATTAGCACACAGAGTCATGTTGGAAGCATGGTCTGTTCTGAGTCTAATCTCTTATTCCCCATGACTCCAGCAAAACATTCCTGGCCTCTTTAATGTGCTTAGCTGTGTGTGTTGAAGAAAACTTAAAAACCGTCCAGCATAACGGTGGGCGGCGTTAACTTTTAATGGCAAGTAACTGCAAAATATGCTTTCACAATGTGTACGATATTCACACAGGTCCACATCTCTAATTTTAAATTCAGAAGATTTGCAGTCATCATGTCAGCCATCACAATTCTCTGGTTTGCTAGAATATTGCTGTAACTACTTTCGATACGTATTAATTTTAGCTGTGTTAAACAAGGATGTTGAATTACTTCTCCACACACGTGCCATTCGAAAGCCTGGTTCAGTAAGATTTTTTTTTTTTTTTTTAGAAATCTGTTCTTTTATTCCACAAGAATACAGTAAATTGATCAAAAGTCTAAGTAAATTGTTTAAAAAAAAATTAATGCAATTAGTTTACTTTATATTCCTCAAAAAAAAAATCTGTGATAATAAGAAATGTTTCTAGAGTTTCAAATCAGCATATTAGAAGGATTTTTGAAAGATCATGTGACATTGAAGACTGGAGTAATGACTGCTGAAAATTCACCTTTGTCATCAAGTATATAACATTTTTAGATACTTTAAATAGAAAACAGTTATTTTAAATTGTAATAATATTACACAATATTCTTTTTTTTAATGTATTTTTGGTCAAATACATGCCTCCTGGTTGATTCATAAGTGACTTCTTTCAAAAGCATTTTAAAAAATCTTACCAGTGTTGTTGTTGTTTTTTGACAGCCATGGTGAATTAGTATTATTTATCCTGACACTTATTATAAAAGTTGTTTTTCCTTATATGTTTCCATTATTAACTCAACTGTTTACATTCTTTTTCATCCATCTATATTTGTAAGTTAGAGTGGATAAAAGCATCAGAGAAATGAATAAGTTTACTTTTCTGTCTTCAGTATCATCATGTATCACCACCTACAAGAAGACTCCTCCGCCGGTACCTCCTCGCACCTCCACCAAGCCCTTCATCTCCATCACGGCCCAGAGCAGCACTGAGTCTGCACAGGACGCTTACATGGACGGTCCCGGCACGCTGTGCGAGCCCGTCCTCCACTCTGGCCTGAGCAATTCCACTGAGAGCATTGACAGCATGAAAGCGCTGACGGCGGCCATCGAGGCAGCCAATGCTCAGATCCACGGCCCTGCCAGTCAGCACGTCAGCAACAGCACCGTCACCATCAGCACTACACCCCCCTCTCCGCTGCCCATGCCCATGCCTGTGCCCATCCCCATCCCCATACCAGCCCTGGAAGACATCCGCAGGGATGTGCTCAGGAAGAGCAGGTGCCTTTCTATTGGCATCCAGGTGAGTGAGATTCTGCGACGTTTTCATTGTTTATTCTACTCAACACTGCTGAGATGTTCCTGCTGGCTATTAGAACACCATTTAGTTGTAATATCCACTTTAATGTATTTATCAGATGTTTGTACACAAGATTCTTAAAATATATATTCATACAAGTTCAGTCTTATACAAGCTGGTCTTTTTATTTCTGTATACAAACCCACACAGGGTGAGTTGGAGATTTGTTTCCTTCTACCTGAGGTAGATGATTCTTCAAATGAGTGTGGAGGTGGCTGGTTTACTGTGTAATGTGTTTAAACAGGTGGATGGGCCTGAGGACCAGGAACTGGAGGACCAGTCCAAATTTCAGTCAGTGGGGATTCAAGTTGAGGAAGAGCATGGGTGAGTCTATGTGTGTGTTTGTGTGCTCTAAAACAACTGTTTCGGACAAATAGCACCCCAAAGTCACTTTTACTATAGTAATACTGTGAAATATTATTACAATTTAAAATAACTGTTTTCTATTTAAGTGTATTTAAAAATGTAATTTATTCCTGTGTTGGCAAAACTGAATGAAAACTCTTCAGCCATTACTTCAGTCTTCAGTGTCACATGAGCCTTCAAAAATTATTATTGTATGCTGATTTGATGCTCAAGAAACATTTCTTATTATTATCAATGTTAAAACAGTTGTGCTGCTTAATATTTTTGTGGAAACCATGGTACCTTTTTTAGGATTCTTTGATGATTAGAATGTTGAAAAGAACAGCATTTATTTGAAATAGAAATCTTTTCTAACTTAATAAATGTCTTTACTCTCATTTTGATTAATATGCATCCTTGATAAGTAAACATACTAAAGTAATTTCTCTCTCAAAATAAAATCAAATAAAAAATCTAGTGTATATAACACTGTTAGTCTGTGCTGTTTGTTTGATTAGCATCCAGTGATTCAGGGCTGAAACCATCATAGACACTGAGGATGCCCACAATATTCAAATTAATGGTCAATTTTTCTTTTTTTTAACAAAAATAAAATATTCCACATTTGGTCACTCCATTCTTTTATATTTGGCTACACCATTGCAGTTATGGGTAATCATGTTGACTCCATGTTAAAATCCAAAATTACCAAAAACAAGTCCTGTCATCACCTTGCCTTTGTGTCCTTTATTGCTCCACTTCCTCTCAATTAATTAACTTGGTCTAAAATGTGTCTAATCTGTGTGTTTTATAAAATTGATTCAATCTACAGATTAATGCAGTAGTTCAAAGTTCATATTGTTGCTTTCTGAAAAGTATTGTTTATCCTCTTCAGCTGTCATATTGCACACTGCATATGGTGAGAGAGTGCATTAAATCAATGATTTAGAAACTCTGTACTATGGAGACACTTTTACTTTATTAAACTTATTGAGCAGGGACCGGATTATCCCAGAGTGCTAAAGCTGGCACACCATGGCTCTTCTCAAAACTGCCTAGCTAGACAGTATTTTTAGGCACCATAGACGTGCTCCTGATGTCACGAATTGTAGACAACAGATTATGCTGCACCCTAAAAGGCCTAATTTTGCCTAAAGTTGAAGTACCACTACCACTTTTTTTTTTCGATAAGGCAATCCCACAATTAATTGTGACAAGCTCAGCAAAACAGTTTCATCAAAAATGATGGAACAAAACTTAAGGATAGTTTAAATGTTTATTATTTCATTACTGAAAAGTGTTGACAGGAAACCAGCTTTAAAAGATGCATTATTTTGTATCATTTTATTAAATTATCACTAGCTGTGTGCTTTAAATGAGTCTCTTTTGGAGGCCACTTGAGTGGTGCTTTTTGTCTGCCAGATACATGGCTTTTAATGATATTTGTGCCTACAAGAGCATCTCAAACTATTTAATATTGTGTTATACATGGTGTCTATGTAGACAGTGGCTCATGTAGACAGTACAGCTCATGTTTTAAAGACAGAAACTGTGACTACTGCGTATGAGTCAGTGGCATTTAAGACTACTTGCACATGATAATGAAGAAAAACAGTTTTTTTTTTAATCCGTCAAGAAATGTGTTTTCTTGTGAGTTTTTGTTTATGCATGTTTTGTATAGTTAAAAACATTCCTGCCCTCATTATTATTTTCATAATTTTAATGAATCATTATATTTAAATAATGGTTCTGTATAATAATAATTGTTTATGTCCACCAACAAAAATCTAAATTAATATTAGTACAGAGATTCAAACCATTTTCTTCATAGAAGAGCATGTGGACACTGTATGTATGAGTTGCATTTTTGTGTAAATAAAATCTTTTTTTTTTTTTTCTTGGGCTCAGTCACCGGCGGGGTGGGGGGTTCAAGCGCTTTATCTAACAGTGTTCTGTGAACTTCTGTGACGACCCACGGGGGGGGGTGGGGGTTATTGGGTGGGGGGGTCGGCCACCCACCCAGCGGGGGTGGGTACAGGGCTGATATGGACACTCTGACTGATATACACCAGATGGACTCGTGACTGTTCACAGATTTCCCCTCCTCGGGCTGCTTGTCCGGCGCAAGGAGGAGAGAGAGAAAAGAGAGTACTCGCGTGATGCCGCCACCTCCACCGTCAGCATCCAGGGCTCAGGGAATCACTACCACGCCTGCACCTCAGATGAGTATGAGGACATTGGCTTTGATCCCTCCATCCTGCCTCCACCTGAACCATGGATTGATAGCGTAACAGAAGATCCCTTGGAAGTCGTAGGCCGCTCTGTGTGTCAGCGTGACGGCCACTGGTTCCTAAAGCTGCTGCAGGCAGAGACAGAACGTATGAAGGGCTGGTGCAGGCAGATGGAGCACGACGAGAAGGAGAACAAGCTACCTGATGAAAGTTAGTGTTTGATTTACCCATAATACCATAATGGAGTCTCATCTAAAAATCTTATAGTAGGTCAACCATCTTTAAAGGGGTGGTTCATTGTGATTTCACTTTTTTAACATTAGTTAGAGTGTAATGTTGCTGTTTGATCATAAAAAATATCTGCAAAGTTACAAACCTGAAAGTTCAAGACAAACGGAGATATTGTCTTTTAAAATTCTGGCAGGTTAATGCCTACAAAAATGGCTGGTAGGAACTGCAACGAGTTACTTCCCGGGTTCGTGACATCACAAACCCAGATAAACCCCACCCTCGGCAAAAGGCAGCAAAGGGGGCAAGGCCATGCTGCGCTGCTTTAGAGAAGAGGAAGCGAAAATTAGAGGTGCACATAAAAATATATTCATATATGAATCGCGATTCGGTCTTCTAACGATTCTAATGGATTCAAAAGTTTCAAAATCAATGTTCTAAAGCAACGGTTCTTAATACTGTTCCTCGCGTCGCCTGCTCATGCACATGTGTGAATCTCTCTCCCTCTCTCTCTCTCTTCCTCCCTCTCTCTGATCTCTCTTCTCTCTCTCTCTCTCTCTCTCTCTCTCTCTCTCTCTCTTGCTCTCATTCAGCTCAGTTCCAACAATGAACTGTTACAATTATACACTTATTTTCACATAGCTATGAGAAGCGTTAAACATGGTGCATGATCAGTACACGTGCAGTTGCCGTACTGTATTAAAGCTTTAATCAGGATAAAACTATATTAAAAGCTAACATAAGCAGTAGCAAGTAGTTAGAATTTACAAATAACACCATATCTAAACGTACGAGACAACAACAAACAAACAAAAAACATAGGCCTACCATTAAAGCCGTTCTTGCACAGGTTCTGCACGATCCTCTCAATAATAGCCTCTGCTTCTCAATCGGGCTCAAACTGATAAGCGATATTAACGACACCTTTGTTTACAATACAACCGGAGCACATGCACTAGAGGCGGTTTAGCCAATCACAACACACTGGGCTAGCTAACCAATCAGAGCCCATTGCCTATTTCTGAGGGAGGGGCTTCATAAAAGCAAGAAATTGATCAGCACGTTTCTCAGAGAAGGGACAGAGCGGTGTGGAATAAAGGTAAATTATGTGAAAAATAATGTGTGTTTTTTTTAAACAAAGCATTAACACATGTTAGACTGCACCCCATAAACACAATCAAGCTTAGAAAAAAACCATTGAACCACCCCTTTATAGAAAGTAAAATATCGTTTTTTCTAGTTATTTTTGTGTGTTCTTTGTATTATTTCAGTGCCCAATATGTATATACATATAATGACTTTTTAAACTGTATTAATTTACAACAAATTATATATGGATTGCAGATAATAAAGGATTTGCTGAAATAGCACATGCACAAATGTATTGTATTAATCTCAGCTGCATTGAAGTAATCTGCCCCCTGCTGGACGATCTGGTCCTCACACTGTTTGTCTGAAATCTCAGGCATTGTTTTTATTTTTATATAAGAATTATTGCTAATATCAAACCTATCACTGTAGGCTCTCCTAATTTTAATAATCATAATAGAGCATAATAGATATTTTTCAAGTCTCAGAAGGAAGCAGAATTCTACTTTTCTGTTGCTCAAGGGTTGTTATGCATGTTTCTGACAATCACCTGTTTGTTTTTGTGTGTGCTGTTCAGTCCTGGGGAAGATCCGCAGTGCAGTGGGAAGTGCACAGCTGCTTATGTCCCAGAAGTTTCAGCAGTTCAGGGAACTGTGTGAGGAAAATCTGGTGAGTACTAGTAGGAATGATATAATAAACATTATTTGACAGAATCAACTTATACTATGAATTGAATCGGCACTGAACTGACTTGAGCTGAATAATGACGCTATTGTATTTTTAAGAGCTTCTTTACAGCAGAATTTGAATTCTTCAGTCTCATATTTGAAGACGTTTGGGGGACGACGATGGGGGTGTGTTTTCTTAGGACTTCTTACTTTTCCTATAGGTTGTGTTGATGTCACAGTTACGGATTTTTTTTTTTTCTTTTTAACCTGGAAAAGGAAATTAATTATATACTTTTTATTCAGCAAGGATTAAAACCGATCAAAGTTAAGTGACGCAGCCAGACAGTGTATAATGATTTTGCAAAAGGAAAGATTTCTGTTTTAAATAAAGGCTGTTATTTTGAACATTCTAAGTATTATATTCATCAAAAAAAGACGAGCTAAAAAAATTTAACATTTGTTTTTATCACAGAAAATAAAAAGTCCATACAAAATAGAAAAAAGAAAAAGAAAACACCTTATTTAATTTTTAATAAATTCACAACAATATTACTGTTTTTATTACTGTATTTTTTATTAAAATAAATGCAACCTCTGAGACTTCTTAAAAAATAAACATTTTAAAAATCTTACCCGACCCCAAGCTTTTTGAACAATAGTGCATTTTAAGGCTGTGAATCTTTGGAAAAGAATGGAACTGTGGGTACCTTTGCAAGTACAGTACCAGGATGGACACACCATCTGCAGAGAAAACAGTTCCAATAAGGCAATAAGGATGTTTTGACAGCACAGCTGATTCTTATAGTTCCACTTTTGTTACTTCTCTTGGCTCAGCAGAACCCAAACGCTCACACACGGCCAGTGGCTCAAGATCTCGCAGGGTTCTGGGACATGCTTCAACTTTCCATTGAGAATATCAGCTTAAAGTTCGATGAGCTTCACCAGCTCAAAGCCAACAACTGGAGACCCCTCGACCCCCCCGAAAGAAAGGTAAAACAAACTTGCAGAATCAGTACGGAGCCACTGACAAATGAAGAAAAAGAATGCAGACATGCTAGCTGCCTGATCGAAAGGCGTTTTTTCATTCATGTACATGGTCTGTTGCTTCTGTAGTGTGATATTATGCATTCAAGGGTGGGCACTGGCAATAACAGACCTACAAACTCCACATTATTATTGTGAATTATTATAAATTTGCCTCTGGAAGTGTTGCTGTTGCCTCCCTCTGGCTCATGTCAGTCTGTTGGTCTAATGTGACTGTGAATGTTTCACTCACTCTTAATTTCCTGACATCCTCTTCATGTTTGTTTGTTTGTTTGTTTGACAGTGAGCTGTTTTCAGAAGTCATTCCATCCGGCACGCACCATGGGGGCAGTGGCCCCCAACCTCTCACCCCCGCCGGGCCGCTCTCTTACCGCACGCAGTCGGCCGCGGAAGCGTTAGCACCGCTCCGTAATGTTAGCCGCGGCTGGCCTTAGCGCTGTCTGTGTGCAGGTGTGCCATATTGCTGTCTCCGCTCGTCTTTCTCCTCCCGCCGCGGCGGCTAACTGACTGTTTGTCGTCCCTGTTCAGGAGAGAAGGCTGCCTCCCCCAGTGCCAAAGAAACCCCCGAAAGGCCACCCTCCCCTGGCCAGAGATCGCTCGCTGGAAAGCACCGAGAAGCAGCGTCAAGAAGCGCGCAAACGTTTGATGGCGGCCAAACGAGCTGCTTCAGTACGGCAGAACTCGGCCACAGAGAGCGCAGACAGCATCGAGATCTATATACCTGAGGCCCAGACCAGACTATGAAACTGCCAAACACACGAAAATGCACTCACACACGAATGCCCAAGTGCAGAATTCCGCCATGAGCACAACACGTCACACAGATCTATATCTGCCTAATACTAAGATCACTGTAAATTAGGAGTGCCATACACCAGCACCATGATAGCACAGAAGTGGTAATTTGACCTTTCATTATTTAATAAATGACAACCAACATAGATGTACATCATATTTCTATGACCCCAAGATGTTAGTCAGGAAAAATGACTTGTTTAATTTTACACAAATGAAAACGAGGCTGTAGGTTGTACTGTCTTATGGTCAATCTAATTTTCACAGCCCATGTTTTCCTGTTTTTTTTTCTCCTTGTTTTCTCCTGGAAGCTTTTTGGAAAGACTTTTCAGGGTCCATTAAATGTCCTGAACGTCCAGTGGGGGAAATGGTCAAGGGACTTTAGTTGTTCATTTTTTAGTATTAATGCTCTTAAAAACAATAAAATTCTTAAAACAAGATTTTTTTTTCTTTTAGAAGCAGCACTGCATAAAATATTAAGACTTGTTTTCTTAGATTATATCTTGAATAAACACTACTGTTCAAAGGTTTGGGGTCAATAAGGTTTTATTGATTGAAAAATACAGTAAAAACTAATTATTATCATTTAAAAAAAAACAAATTCTAATTACTTTATTTTAAAAGTTATTCCTGTAATGGCAAAGCAGTCATTACTCCAGTCTTCAATGATTCTTCAGAAATCATGCTAATATGCCAATTTGGTACTCAAGAAATAGTTCCTATCATTATCAATGTTGAAAACACTTGTGCTGAATAATATATTTGTGGAAACTGATTCTTTTTTCAGAATTATTTGATGAATAAAGTTTAAAAAGAAACATAATATAATCTTTTGTAACACTACAGATGACTTTACTCTCACTTTTGATCAATTTAATGCATCTCTGCTGAATAAAAGTATTAATATCTTTAAAAAAAAAAAATGGACGTGTCAATAATTCCATCCTGTTTTTAAACTGTTTAAAAATGTCAGTGTGATTACATAAAATACACTAGTATTAAAGATACATTCTCTGACAACAAGTCTTTCATGTCTTTAATTTACTTAATTTATCTTGTTTCAATGATTTCTGGATATTTTAATCAGACAAAAATCCTCATTAAGAATATGATTTTTGCAGTGCTTAATTACACTGAACAAAATTATAAACGCAACACTTTTGTTTTTGCCCAAATTTTTAATGAGCTGAACTCAAAGATCTAAAACTTTCTCTATGTACACAAAAGGCCTATTTCTATCAAATATTGTTCACAAATCTGTCTAAATCTGTGTTAGTGAGCAGTTCTCTTTTGCCGAGATAATCCATCCACCTCACATGTGTGGCATTTCAAGATGCTGATTAGACAGCATGATTTTATTGCACAGGTGTGCCTAAGGCTGGCCACAATAAAAAGCCACTCTAAAATGTGCAGTTTTACTGTATTGGGGGGTTCAGGGGGGTCCAAAAACCAGTCAGTATCTGGTGTGACCACCATTTGCCTCACGCAGGCAACACATCTCCTTCGCATAGAGTTGGATCAGGTTGTTGATTGTGGCCTGTGAAATGTTGGTCCACTCCTCTTCAATGGCTGTGCGAAGTTGCTGGATATTGGCAGGAACTGGAAAACGCTGTTGTATACGCCAATCCAGAGCATCCCAAACATGCTCAATGGTTGACATGTCCAGTGAGTATGCTGGCCATACAAGAACTTTTCATGTTTTCAGCTTCCAGGAATTGTGTAAAGATCCTTGCAACATGGGGCTGTGCATTATCATGCTGCAACATGATGTGATGGTCGTGTATGAATGGCACAACAATGGGCCTCAGAGTCTCATCACGGTATCTCTGGCATTCAAAATGCCATCAATAAAATGCAGCTTTGTTCGTTGTCCATAACATATGCCTGCCAATACCATAACCCCACCGCCACCATGGCCACTCGAACCACAACGTTGACATCAGCAAACCACTCACCCACACGACGCCATACACGCAGTCTGCCATCGGCCCTGTACAGTGAAAACCGGGATTCATCCGTAAAGAGAACACCTCCAAAGTGCCAGACGCCATCGAATATGAGCATTTGCCCACTCAAGTCAGTTACGACGACGAACTGCAGTCAGGTCGAGACCGCGATGAGGACGACAAGCATGCAGATGAACTTCCCTGAGACAGTTTCTGACAGTTTATGCAGAATTCTTTGGTTATGCAAACCGATTGATGCAGCAGCTGTCCAGGTGGCTGGTCTAAGACGATCTTGGAGGTGAAGATGCTGTATGTGGAGGTCCTGGGCTAGTGTGATTACACGTGGTCTGCGGTTGTGAAGCAGGTTGGATGTACTGCAAATTCTCTGATTCTTTTCTCTCTTATGGTAGAGAATGACATTCATCACGGGAAACAGCTCTGGTGGACATCTTGCCGTAGAGCATGGCAATTGCAACGCTCCTCTCAGAACGTTGCGACATCTGTGGCATTGGCTGTGTGTGATAAAACTGCCAATTTAGAGTGGACTTTATTATGGCAGGCAGCTTAAGGACACCTGTGCAATATCATGCGTCTAATCAGCATTCTTGAGATGCCACACATGTGAGGTGGATGGATATTCGGCAAAGGGAAGGCTCACTAAATACAGTTGACAGGATTTGTGAACAATATTTGAGAGATATAGGCCTTTTGGGTACATAGAAAAAGTCTTAGATCTTTGAGTTTAGCTCTTGAAAAATGAGGGCAAAAACAAAAGTGTTGCGTTTTTGTTAATTGGGTTCAGTGTATATACCGCTGAATATAACTACTGACCTTTTTTTGTACACTGCAGCATTTCTTTAAACCTCGAACAGAACCTGAACAGTGCAGAATTGTCCCTTGTAGCCTCACTTTTGTTTGCGTCAAATTAACTATGCGTACCTTGAATAAGATCTATGACTAGAATATTCACATGCACACTATTTAGAGCTCAGCCACTTTAATTATATCTAGTATAATATGTATCTAGAGATAATTTTATTTATTTTCATTTTTATGCATGTGTGATTACATACAGTTTGTTTGTAAACACATATAATCACGGTTACACATGCACACGTTGTAACAATCTCTCTCAGAGCCATCGGCTGACCTTCGTTCACCATGTAGATAAACATGGGCATATACACGTATATACTTTATCATTTAACATTTCTACACAGACTTATGACAAATAATAACAGGCTGGGTGTTTGTAATATAATCTGTCTGTACCTTTTTCCTCAAGTGTTGAAGGAATGTTATAGCAGGTTTAATGTTTTACTTCTGTCTTTCCCATCTGTCTCTCTCTTTCACACACAGTCTTATTCTGATGATCTGAAAAGATGTGATCATAGCCATGTGAAGTAGATAAACCCTCTCTCTCAGTCCCTCTTACCATCTAGGAAATACTGTATCCTCTTGTCTTTTAGCATTTCTGTTTTTCTCAGAAGAGCAGAACTGCTTGCAGTTCCATCCCTGCCCGTCTTTTTTTTTTTTTTTTTTTTGTAGTTGCAAAATGGAAAAATAAGGACCACATAACAGGGTATTTTAAGCTAAAAGCAATACTCATGAGAAATTGTAATGTTGCTACATTTTTTTGATGTAGAGATTCTGTAAAACTGATTCATTGCTAATGAAAAGATGCCTTCACTATTCTGTAGCCATTTCGGTTTCTTGTCATTCTGATGCTTGCTATTGTGAACGCTTATCAATGGCCACTCTTGAACAGTTCTTCTTATTTTAAATCCTCTTTAGTCATATGTGGGACATTTAGGCACATTATTATATTCTTTAGTGTATAAATACAAATAAACTTACTAATCATTTTTCTAACATAGATTTGGGGCCTTCTGTGGATTTTATGTAGACAAGTAGTACTTCAATGAGACGATCCTGCAAAAAAAAAAAAAAAAAAACAGACACAAAGAGGGGGAGATTACAAAATGCAAGTTTTCAATCATTGTTCATCAAGATTATGTCTTTCCAGTAGCAATTTCAGTGACTTAATTTGATGTGTTTTAATACTGTGTTGGGGCACAGGGGGAAATTTCTTCTTAAGCTTTGTGCTCAAAAGGGTTGTGACTCTGAGAGGACCATGTGACACTGCCTGATCAGTCGTGTCAGGTGAGCTAAGCTAGCGTTAAACTCTCAGGAAAAGACAGGTGAAGTGAGTGCAGCAAATTCAGGGTCTCCCAGTGGTGATGTTTTACGCGTGTTTTTGTGAGCGTGTTTGCGTGTTTAGTGCACACAGGTGTGAGTCTGTGTTTTAAAGAATGTATGTATCTTTATGGTCAATAGTGTGTTGTGAGATTGTGTGCCATCGTGGTTGTGTGTGTGAGAGAGTCTATAAAAGTGCTTCCTGATTTTATTGGTTAACACAATCTTTG
Source organism: Sinocyclocheilus anophthalmus (assembly GCA_018155175.1). Lineage (NCBI taxonomy): Eukaryota > Metazoa > Chordata > Actinopteri > Cypriniformes > Cyprinidae > Sinocyclocheilus > Sinocyclocheilus anophthalmus. The sequence goes on along the minus strand of JADLZN010002659.1, from coordinate 14,454 downwards.
AATTTTTTTTCTGTTGGTTGAAGTCAAGTAGCCTCATGAAGTCGTGTACAGTATCAAAGCCCCTTGGTCTTATTTTAGTCTGTATTGTTTGTACAAGAAATCAATGATGAGGATGTTCCTGAAAGCATGCAGACACAATATGAGTCCTATAGATATATATCTGATTTATACTATCTTTGTTTTATTTATTAATGTATAGTTCATTTGTCTTACTATTAGGATTTATTTTATACGTTTTGATTCTTGTTTAGGATCGTCTGCCACCCTCAAATTGTGCATAGTTGACTGTATGTTATAAACATCTATGTGCCTACATCGATGAACAACAATAATTCTGAAACTTATGGTTCTGACATGTATCAAACTTATACAACACAACAATATACATAAAGAACGATTATAAATTTGGCAATATGTCATGTGGGTAGATTATTTTTTTTAGTTTTTATCATGAATTTAAAACCGTGAACCACTGGTATAGTGAAAAGGCTGTGTTTGTTTTTTTTTTTTTTCCCACCCACCCCCCACTGTCTTATTCTGTTCAGTTTTAGGAGCATTCTATGGAAATGTCCATTTTTCTGTCCCTAGGCTTTACAGAAATATTACACTTGAAAAATAATTTAGTGTTACAATTTTTTTATATTTTAAAATAAAACAATGTGTTATTTGAACAATTACACCCTCTTGAGCCATCAATGTGGCAATGGTTATTTTTAATTAATTATAAAAAATTCCAAGCACCACAAAACTGCTCGTCCCCACAGCCATGTACAGAGGGAAAGTGCTTTATTTTGAGGTCAAAAACAGGTTTTTCTACCATTTAAAATACAATGATGTATTCATAACTATCAAATATATTATGTAAATGACATAAAAAAACAAAATGCCAAATAAATATTATAAAATATATAATGAAAGTAGTGGTCCCCTAGAGTTGTGTCACTGTGTTACCGTTTAACAAAAATCATTTATTTTGAAATAAAAATCACACTGATGACATCACTTGACTTCCTTCCTCCCATTTCCTGAAGATCTATGAAAAAAGGCCCATGTGAAGTCCACTGTCCCTTTCAGTTATCAGAAATTTTCTAATTTATCTCATGAGATATATGAAGCTTTTAGTTGAAGTCACTGGTATGACCTACTTTATTGTTAGGGAATTGTAAAAAACTAGAATACAAATGGATTAAACTACTTAATTTAGTGACTATACCATGATTGACAACATGTGGTTTGATACCTTGCAGCAGACATTTTGTAAAATGCATTTTTCATGAAAATTGTCACTGGTGTTACTGTCACTGGTGTTACCGTTCTAATGGGTAACACCAGTAAAGATCAGTTTACGTTGATGCTCTTTTACTAACTGCTTTCACTGATTGCCAAATGTAACAATTTAGTCTCATCTAATAATTATAGTTGAAGAATAAGGATATTTGGTCTTATGTATGTCACTGGTGTTACTTTTTTTCTGTCACATTAAATAAAATGTGTCACATGTGACATGATAATAATTTTACATTCTGCTTCACTCAAGAGTTAAGATGTAAAGGATTGCATCATTACTTGTTTATAACTGTTTTTACAAATATTTTCATTGTTATAGCAAATACATGGTTGCGCAAATGAACTAACATCATTCAATCACACTTTTAACAAACCTGATTAAAATAAATAAAACATAATCTCCTTATTTGTTGCATATCATTATTTTTCTGTAACTCTGACTACATGTACTAAAAAATTGAGAAATAATATTTCATAAAAACCTTAAAATTGCCAGAGAAGTAAGGTAACACCAGTGACAAAAAATGGTACATGTGGTCTTTAAATAAATGCACAAAAAATATAAAAAAATCATTAAGCTGTCATTTATGTGTATTCATAAAGTCAAAAGATAATATAATAATGTGGTCTAAGTTTAAATGTTAAAAAAAGAAATACATTTGAAGACATCTTGCCATACCAAAAGTGGACGTTTCTGTAGAATGACCCTTTAGCCAAATGTTGCGTGGAGGAAGACGGGGAGCAGGAAGATTTTGTAAACAATCGTTAGTGTTGCTTGCAAAGCTAATATTATTCCTCAGATAGTCTGTGCATAACTCATTCCGCGACAATGCTCTCTTCCAACACTAGGCGTCACTGAGGATCCAGCTAAAAGCACTTGTTGCTCTGATGCACCTTGCACCATCCCGTCCATACAGTACAGCACATTCTTCAGTTAGGATGAACTAGGCTATACTAACTATGCTTGCTGAGGTATTGTATAAATGTGCTTTTATTTAATAGTTAAACATAATCAGGACCCATTCTGTCTAAAGTGAAAACGAAATACAGCATCATTAGGTAACAAGTGCCAACCTGAATAAATATCTTGCTCTGGAGTAGCTAATCGTCGAATGCAGAAGGACTCATTCAGTCACTTGAATACAGTGTGCGTGTTCATGTTAAGTGCGCTCTAGGGAAACCAAGTCACAGCGAAATCCCCAGAGTTAACACTGTTGAGGATTATGTGATCCGTTTTCATGTCTAAAAGCCTGAGCAGAAGTTATTCATCTTCAACATTGTTAACAGCGGATTTTCTTTAATAATGCTCACTCATCAACTAAATAATTGCTTAATTATCCCTTTAACTTTAACTTGGCTTCAGTGTTACTTTAACACTCTGTAGATTGGGACAATATGTACTCTGAGCAGAGATGATTTAACTCTGGGGATTTTGCTGTGAAAAGGCACGTTTTTTTAGCACACTCTTAAGGGCCTTAATCAATCGTTTCGCATCTGGGCCCCGGGAGTTATCGTTTTTGCAAATAATTAAAGGCTATGTAGCTCTCTTAAATAATTAACTTGGCATAGCATACTGCATATTGTCTTTCACTCTCTTAGTTATTATATTCATACACATTATAGGTAGATCGTAACGTGTGAGCCTGCTGTATACTCTTAAAAATAAAGGTGCTTAAAAAGGTTCTTTAAGCGATGCCATAGAATAACCATTTTTGTTTCCACAAAGAACCGTTCAGTCAAAGGCTCTTTAAAGAACCATCTCTTTCTTACCTTTGTGTAATCTGAAGAACCTTCTTTCGCAAAAACAAAGAACCTTTTGTGAAACAGAAAAGTCCTTCAGATGTTAAAGGTTCTTTATGGAACCATTTAGACAAAAAAGGTTCTTCCATGGCATCGCTGTGAAGCACCTTTATTTTTAAGAGAGTAGGTACAACACGTTTGTAAAAACGTAAAGGGCTTTGGAACATGGTATTAATGCATTTTTATTGTTATAGAGAATTAGACGTTATATTTGAGGATTTAAACAATAAAAATAAATGCTAAAATCGTCTTTCAGTCAGTGATTCTCAATTGAAGCATCACGACCAAAACTATTTCTAATGCTGTTAATAAGCTGCAACTAACAATACAACCGTGCATAGTTTAGATATTGAAAACTGAGGGGGAAATCCTTGCCATATATTGTTGATGATGTCAAAGGCCGTGCGTTCAGTGAAACTGTTGTATTTTTGGCGTAAATCAACTGTCGCATATGACTAATATTAAGTAGTATACAACATTTGGCACTTTTGGTGTTTGTTTATTGCATATGACTTAAAAATCACACTTCCGCTGTTGTTTATGCATCAACAAAATTGTCAGATGTCCTAATATATTACTGTGCATACTGTAATGTCTGTTAGTTTTAAATGATAATAAAAATATCTAATTTTGAAGACATTTTGTTTACTTTTAAACAGTTTGGCTGTTTTGTTGAGTCGCACAGAGTAAAGCCATCAAATTCATTAAGGGCCAAATTTTAAAGGGTATGCATTTGTGCCTATTAATAATTGTAATATTTTCCCCTCATATTAAGTGCATATTTTGACAAGATTTTACCACTGTTTTGTATGTGGTTGCGAAATGTTACGAAATTTGGACCTTCAGCACCTAGGCTACCTGACAGCTCCCACACTCTTAACCCGAATTAGTTGACTTTACTAGAAAATTGCGTGGAAACCCGTTGCACTTAACAATTTTAGTTTTTACACAGGGTGAAACTAAACGGGTTAAGTTGTATTAACATAGAACATTTAGTGGGTGTAGCAGACAAATCAAGTTGGCATTAGTAGTCTTTACTAAAAAGCATTAGTTCACATTATGAATTTTTTTGAGGATATGTTTTATAAAATAACTATTAAGTTGAACAAAAAATATTAATATTAACAAATGATTTTTAGTAGTGATAATTGTTATATTTAAGTAATCTCTTATCATTTTAAAATGATACTACTTAAATTGTAAAATTATTTTAATTACTTTTAAAGAAATAAACAATAACAACATTTCAATGTTTTTTTTTATTGTTCACAAAAAGTTGTACTTAACTTTTCAACCAAAAGATAAGTAACATTTTTTGCATAAGAAAACATTTTTGCTTGTTAACAATTGTAAATTGTTTAGAGGAACATGAACACACAGTATTCAACAATATCCATGTGAATGACTAGAATTGCATTAAAACTGGATAAGCATTCAAACCTGAGGCAAGCCTCTAAAAGTTTAAGCTAGAGTTGACTACGTTAATTCATTAATATAGCAAAAAAAATGCAGATTTAAACACTTTTAGCACAACACAGCTAAACTTTGGACATTCTGAACAAGAGAATCTGTTCAAAGATGCATTGTGCATCTTGAGAACAATAACCTGCCATGGCTTCTGATGGTAGTTTCCTGCAACTCCTTTGTCAATCAAATTGTAAGTTGATTTTTTAATGTTTGTAACTTGGGTTTTAAGTCAGGGTGGCCCAACATGAGGATAACTTGTTGAATGAATTGGAACGTGTTCTTCATCGATTTGGGGTAATTGAGATGCAGTGCATATGCAAGTCCAAAGAGAATGCACACAGCTTTTGGCAAGTCTTTAATGCCTTCCATCACGACTTCTCCCTCAATGATGATCTTAGCTGAGGCTGGATTGAGTTGAAGAGAAGATGGGCACACAATACCTTCTTGCTCAACAAGGAGGATTCCAAGGTCAAGGTGGCGGAATGACTGATCATCAGAGTCCTACCAACAGAGCACATCAATGACATTTCTCATTAAGTAACCATCAATAATGTTAAACAAATAGCCTTGTAATGACAGACACATGAGAGAATGTGTGAAGTGGTTATGAATGCTTTAGTAACACTTCATCTAAAGGGTTAGTTCATCCAAAAATGAACATTGTAATTTACTTATTTACCCTTACGTCATTCCAAAACCATAAGACTTGTGTCTATCTTCAAAAAAGAAATGAAGATATTTATTAAAAAAAAAATACTAAGTTATCTTTCCCTCCATTCAAAGTCACATAAAGCCCATTTATCTTTTCAAAAGATTTGAAAAGATAAATTAACCTTTAAATTGAGGTTATCTGGACTTTTAAAATAGGGACAGAAAGTCACAGGTTTCATTAAAAATACCTTAAATTGTGTTCTGAAGATAAACAAAAGGGTTTTGACTGACTTCTGCTTCTATGTGCATTAAATGTGGTGTACACATCAGTATTAAAGTCACATTCTTTATATGGACACTGGACTCTGTGATTAACTTTTAAATGTCTTGCGCAGGTGAGTGAAGAAATCCCCTTCTGTACAGGGTACAGAAAAATCACATAACTCGCAGTGAATAGTTACTTGGCCAGTTTCACACAGTTGAGTATCGTGGGCTTTCGAGTGAATCTTAGACATGTGCACTTTAAGTGCATTAATTGAGTTAAATGTGCACAAGCAATCTTGATGTAGGCAAGGAAATGGAACAGTTCTGCTGTAACTTCCATGTATTAATAGGTAACCCCGTTTGTCACGTAAATTCACAAAACTTACATTTCCACTGCATCTTCACAAGAACCTGTTGAAACAGAGCATAAGAAAACGTTTTAAAAAGTTGCAGAAAATCAGTTGCAGATATAATTCTACTTTAAAAGTTAACTTCTACTAGCGATCTCGGCTTTTAAACAGTTTGTTAAATTACTAATATATAAAGAAAGAAAGAAAATCACTCATGTGAAACATTAAACAGGATTTTTTTTTAACTATTACCTTAATAAACCAAAGAGATATACGTTAGCGTTAGCCACAAGCACGTTACTTAATAATAAACAATCTGCTTGCTGGTTTGTGAAACAGTTTTTTACTTGTCACTATGCACGAAGCACTTTTATGTTAAGGACTGTATTTCACTATTTAGACATTTTAAAATAGTTTATCATCCGAACAGATTCTTCATTTTTGCTATTAATCGAGTTAGAATTTTTTAACTTGTCGGTGGTTGTTGTGATTTTTTTGTAGTTCACTAATTTGCAGGATGAATAATAAAGAGAAATAGGAATAAGACCAATGCAATGATAAAGGGCGACCCTCCACCCCCGCGCTTCTCTTTTCCTGAGGTTTATGGACGCTGTAGGGCAAACACCTTACTAATCTGAAACAGCCTGCGGGCAGCCATATTTTCAGATTAACACAGATAGACAAATCAATTAGTCTAGGATGTAGTGAATCAATAATCTTCTTAATCTCCGCGAGGATGAACGTAATAATAACTAACACTTTTATAGGTGCTGTTGAGAGGATTATGATTTTCTTACGCTTCCAACTACATTTCCCAGTTCCAGATCCATGAAATTGATGCTTTTAATCTAGGGTAAAATAGTAAAATAGAGTCTTCCTTTAATGGGTTTAATCGAAGTTTTAATTCGATTAAATATCTTACAGTAGATACTTTGAAATGCTGAGTCTGAGTTTCTGCTGATACTTGAATAAACCATTGCCTTTCTTAACACATTAAGGGACAATGTGATGTGACACTTAAGAAAGAGCGCTTTATTTGTTGGTGGCTGTGAATGCAGGAATCCCTCCATACCCCACCACTGCCGTTCTAATTTGTCTGGCAAGCTGGAGAACGAGCGCTCGGTGCGCTGTTGCTGCTCCTGTTGCTCTGGCGCATGTGGCTGGATTCCCAGGGATCCCCAGTGTTCTGCAGCTTGCGCTCCTAACATCTATGACCCTTCAAAGAGGCCGTGAAAACGCAAAGCTCCTGTAGTCAATAGCTGTCTACCAGTCAACCTTTCTGAATACCAGGTCAATAAATGTAAAGTGTGGAAACAATGAAAGCCACTTGACAGGCGCGTCGACAAAGTGTGGTGCCTTTTATCGTTTTACATTACCCAACACGCGAGGACCAATGCCACTCACATCGTGCGGCTTCTGTTGCTGATAATTAAAAAAAAAAAAATGGCCCAAGAAGTGTCTTAAAGGGAAGCCATGTCAAAAATCATGTCTTCTAAAACACTGGCGGTTCAGGAGGCTTGCGCACCTACGATCAAACCCACATCTATCTGTGATGAATGCTGGGGGAGTTCTTTTCTTAGTTGGGATTTGGCCCCGCCTATAGGAACCTTTTTGCAGCATGTTCTCGTCTGATTGACAATGTATGGATAATTGAACTCACCGGGAGGACATTTAAGGAGGAGAACAGGTGAGAGGAAGGGAGGTGTTTGTGGGCGCTCAGGGAAAGATGGGGATGCTTGGTGTTGCTCGAGACCATTAGGGTTTGTCTGGCAACGAAGATAGCTAGATAGATGGATGGAATTTGTGTAGTTAGATAATGTTGGGGAGGGTTTAGGAGCGCTTACCGTATGTTCTAAGTAAAGAGGACTCCTGCGTATTCCAGATATTGTGATTCCCAAGGAGAAGTGTGCTGTGTAATTACTGCCAGTGACGTTGTGATTAATTGCCGTAACTGCGGAGACGATAATAAAGCGAAAAGGAGCGCGTGCTTGCTTTGAAGATACGGATCCGGCACGGCTGATTCCTTTCCCCAGACCCCGGGGTGGGGTCTTGTGGCCGGGAAACGGGGAAGTGTTTTACATTTTAAGTCTCTTTATGTGTTGTGTGTATGTGTGAGTGTGTATGGTAGTTGTGAGTTTTAAAGTTGATATGAACATGATTACTCCGTCTCCGTGTACGGGACTGGGGAGGCGTTGATCTTTTCACCTGTTAAACTGATTGTGTGACCACGATTTCTAGTGTGCCGTGTGGGGCTGGGAATAACCACTAGAGTGCAGTGTTGATGTTTCACTTGTGTAGCGCCGTTTGTCCTAGTGTAGGTGTACGGAGTGAAATGTTCGTTGGACTTATTTAAATGTCTCTTTACATAACGGTTATATTTTTCTATGTATAATTGTCAAATAAAGTGATAATTTTCTATAAGATCCTAGTGTTGTGATATACCCTCTGGCCTCCATAAATTTGATCGAACCTCTTTAAGATAAAAGCGAGGTTTATTACACTCTTTGGCAGCGGTGGGATCAAAATAATAAATAAAATGATGGAGGAAGAGGGCATGTCTGTGTCACAATCAGAAGCAAATGCGTCCGTTTTAAGTGGCGTTATGATAGCTGTTAACTCTAATGCAATTCCAGTTTCTCGCCCTCTTTTTATGCCAGAAACGTTTACTGGGGTAGGACGGGAATGGTCGGATTGGTCTGAGCAATTCGAGATGGTGGCACAAGTAAATGGGTGGGATAATGAGCTTAAGTTAAAGTTTGTCTTTATTATTTTCTGGTCGAGCCAGAGATATTTATGGTGGACTTCCTTATGAAGCAAATAATAATTATGCCCTTTTAAAAGATGCAATGGGTAAGTGTTTAGAGCCTTGTGAGAGTGCAGACTGGAATCGGGTGAGTTTTTCCTCCCGACATCGGCTCCCTAACGAGACCGCTCGTGAGTTTGGTAATGCATTAAGACGCTTGATTTATAAAGCCTACCCTTCTGCTGATACTGCTACGCAAGATTTATTGGCTCGTGATCACTTCGTTGCGCATGTAGGTAGTGGCGATATGCGTATACATTTGCGCAGTGCGAAATCTACCACTTTAGAAAGTGCCATTAATTTAGCATCTGAATTGGAGCTTATTCGGAATTTAGAACATGCATATTGCTCAGATTCTAAAGTCCGTGGTTTGAGTGCTCAGAATTCGTCGGATAATAAGGTTGAAGTTTTACTGGGCATAGTGGAGGAATTTCGTCAAGAAGTTAAGGCTTTACAAGTTACTGTAAAGGATATGCAGGTGAAGTATGTGCCAGCTCCTGTACGTACCACTCCTGTGACAAGTCCATCTGAGCCATCGGTCCGTTTTCGGACCGAAGCATGTTGGGAATGTGGTTGTACTAGACACTTACGTAGGAATTGCCCTTATTTGCAGGGAAACTAGAGGGGGCGGGCACAACAGGCCAAATGCCTGCCCCCGTGTCTGTGTCTGATAAATTGGCCTCAGTTTCTACAACCGGTGCTGGAGTTTTTCTGACAGGTAAAGTAGGTGGGTGTGAAACGCGTTTATTGATTGACACTGGCGCACAGATTTCTATTGTACCCAAGCAGTTTTGGTTAAATGTAACTAATGGGGGGTCCAGTTTAGATGGATATCAGGGTAGAGTAGCCGTGGCGAATGGTGGGGAAATGTCAATTTTGGGTCGTTGGCAGACTGTATGCCAGTTTGATTCCTTGGCTGTGATTGTTGAGTTTTTGGTGGCTGATGTTACCCCCCAAGAATTACTGTTGGGTACAGATTTTCTTTCTAAATTTGGGGCAGTTATTGATTTGGGTGAAAAATGCTGCCGGTTAATGGGTAAGAAGCTCCCCCTGTTTAGTGAAGATGGTAGTGTACAACCTAAGGTAGTTCGGGTGCAGGCAGATATTATGATTCCCCCTCGTATTGAAGCTATTGTACCTGGTAAAGTGGAAGGACTTCTTCCACAACATTATGAGGGTATGTTGGAGCCTTTTTCTATCATGCTTCCAACATGTGACGTTTTGGTGGCTCGAGTGGTTTGTAAGGTTGAGGAAGGGGTGGTGCCAGTGCGAGTTATCAATGTGTCCGAAGATAATTGTGTTCTAAAGCAAAACATGAAGATTGGTACTTTTTTCCCTGATGTGGAGGTAGGGGATAGTGTGTTGACGACCGAAGTGAATGAGCCAGTTTCCTCTCCTTTGACTGTGGACTATTTAGTGTCACATTTTGGGTTGAAGGAACGGGGGTTTGATTCTAGACAGATGCGGGCGATTGAGGAGTTATTACATCGTAATGCGTCGGTGTTTAGTAAAGGGGATACGGATTTGGGGAGAACTCATCTTGCTTTGCATAAGATAGATACTGGCTCTGCACAGCCTGTTAAATTGCCCCCTCGTCGGGTACCGTTGCACCTCCAGCAGGAGGTTGCTGAGCAGATAAAAGAGATGAAAGAAAATGGCATAATTCGTCCATCATGTAGTCCGTGGGCAGCACCTGTAGTTTTGGTTAAAAAAAAAGATGGTAGTCTGTGTTTTTGCGTAGATTATCGTAAACTAAATGACGCTACAAAGAAGGATGCATATCCTCTTCCTAGGATTGATGATGCTCTTGATAGTTTAACACATGCCTGTTGGTTCTCCACTTTAGACCTAGTGAGTGGCTACTGGTAGGTGGAGGTTGACCCGCAGGACAGACCTAAGACTGCATTCATTACTCGCCAGGGCTTATTTGAATTTAATGTTTTAAGTTTTGGGTTATGCAACTCTCCAAGTACTTTTCAGCGTCTGATGGATGTTGTTTTGGCTGATCTGCAGTGGACCACTTGCTTGGTGTACCTTGACGATATAATTGTTTTTGGGCGTACCTTTCAAGAGCATCTTCAGAGATTGGATGAGGTCCTGGTTAAACTTCGTCATGCTAATCTTAAGGTTAAACCGTCTAAGTGTACCCTTTTTGCCTCTCAGGTGCAATACCTGGGCCATGTTATCTCTACTGAGGGAGTGATGGCAGATCCATCTAAGGCAGAAGCAGTACGTGCTTGGCCTAAACCTAAAACGCAGACTGAGGTGAGGAGTTTTGTAGGTTTAGCCTCTTATTATAGAAGATTTATTAAAGGGTTTGCTGAGATTGCTCGTCCTCTTCATCAGCTCACCGAAAAGGGAAAAAGATTTTGTTGGGGGGAACAGTGTCAGGAGGCCTTTCAGCAATTAAAAGCAAGTCTGACTGTTGCTCCTGTGTTGGCCTATCCAGATCCTAAAAAGTCATTCATTTTAGACACTGATGCCAGTGATGTAGGAATTGGGGCTGTATTGTCTCAAGAGGATGGGGGTTTGGAGCGGGTGGTGGCATATGCTAGTAGAGCTTTGACGAAACAAGAAAGGAAGTATGCCACTACAAAGAAAGAGCTTCTTAGTGTGGTAACTTTTACAAAGCACTTTAGACATTACTTGCTCGGGAGGGAGTTTTTGCTGAGAACTGATCATAGTTCATTGCGTTGGCTGCATAATTTCAGTGGGTTGGAGGGGCAGTTGGCTCGCTGGGTGGAGCAACTGGCCAACTTCCAATATACAATTATTCATAGGCCGGGGAAGCAGCATGCCAATGCTGATGCCCTCTCAAGGCTTCCAGGATCTGGGGGTGGAGGCATTAGGGAGGGAGGTGATGATTTCTCTCAGGTTAAGGCGCAAGTGACCGTAGTTCGAGCAGTGAGTGAGACTGAAATAATGGGGGGTCTCAGAAAAGATATTCAGGAAAGCACAGATGAGTTGGTTAGGGCTCAGCAAGAGGACCCAAATATTCAGCTGCTGCTTCAGTTAAAAAATAGCTTGGGGGATAGCCGTATGGAAGCTGAACTTAACCCTGCTCTTGTTAAGTATTTGCCATTATGTGATCAATTGCAGGTGCAAAATCAGCGGTTGGTGAGGATACCTCCAGCAAATTCTGATGCGGCTTCTGCAGTACAGGTGGTTTTACCTAGAAGTCTGGTTCCAGGGGTGTTGTCCATGTTGCATAATACACCCACTGGGGGGCATTTAGGCATTCAGAAGTTACAAGCTAAGGTGAAGGATCGTTTCTATTGGCCTGGGTGGTTTGGGGATGTAAGAAAATGGTGTAGGGAGTGTCATGATTGTGCATCTCGCAAGGTTAATGGAAAGGCTCCTTGTGCCCCTCTTCAGATGTCTGTTGTATCCCGCCCATATGAGCGTGTGGCTGTAGACATTCTGGGTCCATTACCAGAGACTTTAAATCAAAATAAGTATATTTTGGTTATTGGTGACTATTTTTCCAAATGGACTGAAGCATTCCCTCTGCCTAATCAAAAGGCTCCATCTATTGCTAGAGTGTTGGTGGAGGAGTGGGTGTGTCGGTATGGGGTGCCTCGGAGTTTACATTCTGACCAGGGGAGAAACTTTGAGTCTAGTCTATTTAAAGAGTTGTGTAGATTGTTGCAGATAAACAAGTCTCGTACTTCTCCCTATCGTCCTCAGTCTGACGGGCTAATAGAACGGTTTAATCGTACTCTATTGTCAATGCTCTCATTGTTTGTGGATGAAAACCAGTTGAACTGGGATAGGTTGCTGCCATACGTGATGATGGCCTATCGTAGTAGTTTGCAGGCAAGTACCGGGTTTACACCGTATAAGGTGTTATTCGGGCAGGAAATGGTCCTTCCAGTGGATATTATGTTGGGGGTAGATAATATGCAGAAATTTCAGTCTGTAAATGAATATGTGACTGGAATAGCGGAAAGTTTATCTACAGTAGTAGAAGCAGTAAAAAGGCATCAGCATCAAGCTTCTCAGCGACAAAAGACATGTGCTGATTTTCGAGCCAATTTCCACTACTATGCAGTTGGTGAATTAGTTTGGATTCAAAACAAAGCTCGTAAACGGGGTGTGTGCCCTAAGTTGCAGAGACGCTTTAAGGGGCCATTTAAAATCATAGAAAGGGTGTCTGATGTGCTCTATAGAGTGCAGCTATCACAGGGGGGTTCTGAGAGTGTTGTGCATTTTAACCGAATGAAGCCTTATGTTGCTTGTTCTTTTTCAGAATCGGTGGGGCAGGATAACCCAATAGTCCCTGAGGACCGGACTGCTAAACGATATCCCGAGGTCCAAAGCCGTGCAGAGGAAGAATATAAATTTGTATGGGGGTATCATCAACCTGATGCTCCAGAGGCTGCCCAGATAAGGGAGAGGGTTGTTGCATCCAGTATCGAAAGAAATCAGAGATCAGAGTCTGCTGTGGAAGGTGGGCTTTCTGGTGGAAATTTACATCCTGTTGCTGTGGACACTGGTTCGGGTGAGGTGCAGCAGGAGAGTAGGGACCAGAGGATGGAAGCTAGAGGCTCCCTTCCAGAGCCATGTCCTCAAAGGATTCAGCCAGCTCGTTCTCGGAGACCACCAGACTCGAGGACGAGTCCGGTCTATCCGAGGGGAGGGGATAGTGTGATGAACGCTGGGGGAGTTCTTTTCTTAGTTGGGCTTTGGCCCCGCCTATAGGAACCTTTTTGCAGCATGTTCTCGTCTGATTGACAATGTATGGATAATTGAACTCACCGGGAGGACATTTAAGGAGAAGAACAGGTGAGAGGAGTGAAGGTGTTTGTGGGCGCTCAGGGAAAGATGGGGATGCTTGGTGTTGCTCGAGACCATTAGGGTTTGTCCGGCAACAAAGATAGTTAGATAAATGGATGGAATTTGTGTAGTTAGATAACTGTTGGGGAGGGTTTAGGAGCGCTGACCATATGTTCTAAGTAAAGAGGACTCCTGCGTATTCCAGATATTGTGATCCCCAAGGAGAAGTGTGCCGTGTACCAAAGACTAATTACTGCCAGTGACGTTGTGATTAATTGCCGCAACTGCGGAGACGAGAATAAAGTGAAGAGGAGCGCGTGCTTTCTTTGAAGATACTGATCCGGCACGGCTGATTCCTTTCCCCAGACCCCGGGGTGGGTCTTGTGTCCGGGAAACGGGGAAGTGTTTTACATTTTAAGTCTCTTTATGTGTTGTGTGTATGGTAGTTGTGAGTTTTAAAGTTGATATGAACATGATTACTCCGTCTCCGTGTACGGGACTGGGGAGGCGCTGATCTTTTCACCTGTTAAACTGATTGTGTGACCACGATTTCTAGTGTGCCGTGGGGGGCTGGGAATAACCATTAGAGTGCAGTGTAGTGCAGTGTTGAAGTTTCACTTGTGTAGCGCCGTTTGTCCTAGTGTAGGTGTACGGAGTGAAATGTTCGTTGGACTTATTTAAATGTCTCTTTACATAACGGTTATATTTTTCTATGTATAATTGTCAAATAAAGTGATAATTTTCTATAAAATCCTGGTGTTGTGATGTACCCTCTGGCCTCCATTAATTTGATCGAACCTCTTTAAGATAAAAGCGAGGTTTATTACATTACCTTGTTAAGTAGCCCAATTATTGTCATTGATTGATTCATTTAATCTGCCTTTATATCTAATCCTGTTTGACACAAGAGATTAAACGGATTAGCAGCGATTTCCACTGTATTTGGAATTTAATAAACTTTCCTCTCGTTAATCCAGTTTCTAAAACAACTCTGACATCATCATCATAAAAAAATAATAACAATATCAATATTATTATTGTATTCATCGTATTTTA
>JADLZN010002658.1:435000-487909 GCA_018155175.1 Sinocyclocheilus anophthalmus | reverse complement strand
ATATGATTTGGGGTCACTGAGCTTCAGATGTTTCCAGAATTTAATTGCCTTTTTTGTATCTTTATGATTAGAGGGTATTTGCCTAATTCTGCCCTGCATGCATTATTTGTTGTGTTCGCCGGCTGTCGTGCGTTGGTGGTGCAAGTTTTTGTAGTTATATTTTTACAGAGGCTGCACATGCAGCAGGTTCTCAAGCGGATGTTTTTTTCTCCCATTTTCTGGTGAAATCTTGATTGTGATTTTGTCAGTGGACCCCCACACCTCAACTGACCATACGAGGTGGCAATGGATCAATTTACGTCTAATATTTTCAGCCAAATTCTAATGGGGATCTCTATAGGACATTGCTGTTTTATGGCGTAGAAGGCCCTGCGTGCTTTCTCTCAGTTCATTCACAGCATGATTATAGTTTCCCGTGGATGTGATTTTCAAACCCATGTAGTTGTAGTGTGATGTGTGTGTTATCTGCTGAGTGCCAAATGTAAATGTGTGTGGTGTTCCCTGGCATCTGTATCTTTTCTGAAAGATCATAATTCTGATTTTCTTCAGGTTGACTGTCAGAGCCCAGGTCTGGCAGTATTGCTGTAGCAGGTCCAGGTTCTGCTGTAAAGCATGTTGAGTGGGAGACAGCAGAACCAGATCGTATGCCCGAAACCCACCACGCGACTCTGGGGGGTGATCTGTGAGGTGTGTAGGGTTGAGCCACGAGAGGGGGCTGCGCATCGCTCGCAGACTGCTCGCAGTTTCATGCTCTACGTCTCTCATCCCTCTGTTCCCTGCTGCTCTCTCTCTCTATCTAGCTCTCTCTCTCTGTCTCTCTCTCTCTGTCTTCCTCTCTATCTATCTCTCTCTCTCCTCCTGTCTCTCTCTCTCTGTCTCTCTCTCTTTTTCTCTCTCTCTCTCTGTCTCTCTCTCTCTCTGTTGTCTCTCTCTCGTCTCTCTCTCTCTTCGTCTCTCTCTCTATCTGTCTCTGTCTCTGTCCTCTCTCTGTCTCTCTCTCTCTGTCTCTCTCTCTCTATCTGTCTCCTCTCTTCTCTCTGTCTCCTTGTCTCTGTCTTCTCTCGTCTCTCTCTCTCTCCTCTCTGTCTATCTTCTCTGTCTCTCTCTCTCTGTCTCTGTCTCTTCTCTCTTCATCTTGTTCTCTCTGTTCTTCTCTTCTGCTCTGTGCTCTCTTTCTTTCTGTCTTTCTGTCTGTCTGTCTATCTCTCTGTCTATCTCTCTATCTGTCTATCTATCATCTGTCTCTCTGTCTGTCTCTTGTCTCTCTCTCTCTGTCTATCTCTGTCTCTCTCTCTCTCTGTCTCTCTCTCTCTCGTCTCTCTCTCTGGCTCTCTGCTCTCTGAGGCTCTCTTATCTGTACTCTCTCTCTCCGCTCTCTGTCCTGTCTATCTCTCTGTTCACTCCTCACTCTCTCTCTGCCTCTATATCCTCTGTCCTTCTCTCTCTCTCTGCTCTGTCTCAGTCTCCTCTGGCTCTCTCTCTGTCTTCTCTGTCTATCTCTATCTCTGTCTCTATCTCCTCTCTGTCTCTACTCTGTCCTCTCTATCTCTGTCTCGCTCTCTCTCGTTCGATCTCTCTCTGTCTCTGTCTCTCCTTGTATCTCTTCTTCTGTCTCTCTTCTCTTCTGTCTCTCTCTCTCTATCGCGTTTCCGGGTTCTTCGGGGGTGAGCGCCGAGGGACTGAGTGCTGAGTGCAGGGAGCGTGTGCGTGGTGAGTGAGTGAGTGATTTCTGTAGTCTTTTTCTTCTTTGTGTTTTTTGTTGTTAGTGTTATTTTAGTTATAGTTTTGGGCCGTGTGCTACCGGTTGCTTACCGGAGTAAGCATGACGGCCCCGGCTACTCGGGTTTTGTCTACACTCACGCGGCGCCATGCGGTTAAGGTGGCGCTAGCGGCGAGTATAGAGGAGATTTGCCTGGCGATTGGTGAGGTTGTAGGACATGGATGCATTCTGTCAGCATCTAGGATGAATCACGCTACAGTGATTTTTCTAAATAGCGTTGAAAAGGTGAATGAAGTAGTTGAGAAGGGAATTGTGATTGATGGTGAGTTTGTTTCTGTGCTTCCTCTCTCGTTGCCTTCGAAAAGAGTCACCTTATCTAATGTTCCCCCCTTTCTCAGTGACGAGATAATAACAACAGCTTTATCACGATATGGAAAACTGATTTCACCAATAAAAAAGATCCCGATTAGCGCGACATCTCCTCTGTTGAAGCATATTGTGTCTTTTAGGAGATTTGCATATATGATCGTTCAGGATGATGAGGAATTGGACCTTTCACTTCGTTTTAGAGTTGACGATTTTGATTGTCATTTTTGTGACAACTGCTAAAACAAAGTGCTTTGATTGTAAAAAAAAAAACAGGACATTTGATTCGTAATTGCCCAGAAAAGGGAGTCACTGAGAAAGGGGATGATGGTTCCTATCCGAGCACAAGTAAAGCTAGTGTGGATGTACAGAGTGCAGGTGTACAAGGTGAATCCAGAGAGAGTGCAGGTGTACAGGGTGAATCCAGAGAGAGTGCAGGTGTACAGGGTGAATCCAGAGAGAGTGCAGGTGTACAGGGTGAATCCAGAGAGAGTGCAGGTGTACAGGGTGAATCCAGAGAGAGTGCAGGTGTACAGGGTGAATCCAGAGAGAGTGCAGGTGTACAGGGTGAATCCAGAGAGAGTGCAGGTGTACAGGGTGAATCCAGAGAGAGTGCAGGTGTACAGGGTGAATCCAGAGAGAGTGCAGGTGTACAGGGTGAATCCAGAGAGAGTGCAGGTGTACAGGGTGAATCCAGAGAGAGTGCAGGTGTACAGGGTGAATCCAGAGAGAGTGCAGGTGTACAGGGTGAATCCAGAGAGAGTGCAGGTGTACAGGGTGAATCCAGAGAGATGGAAATGGTTACTTGTGACAAGACACCTAGAGTGGAGGTTGTCGGGACAGGAACGGACTCAGAAAAGGGAGGAAGAAATGATATGGCTGAAACTGCAGTAGGCCTATTGGATGAAAAACTTTCTGGAAAAGAAAGAGAATGTGGTACTACTGGAAAAGAGGATACACAGGCTGTACAGAAAATAAGTGAAATTGATTGCGTGGATTTAGAGATAGAGACAGAAGCAGAGAGTTTCAAAATGCCTCAAAAAAGAAAAATGAGTGACAAATCTCAAAATAAAACGGCTCTAAAGAAACTCGATCTGAACTTTAGTGATGATAATGAAACAGACAGTGAAAGTGAGTTCTCAGATTCTAGTGTGGCGTTATCTCTAAATGAGTTTACTGTTCATAGTTACAATGCAGAGGAGATAAGAATATTCCTCAAATCAACAAAGAATAAGAGAGGTGTGTGTGTACAAGAATACTTCCCTAACTTAGTACAGTTTGTTGAGAAAACTAAGAGTTTAATGGCTGAGGGATGCTTTACAAATAAAGAAGTCTATAGGTTAAAGAAAATTGTGAGGAATTTGGAGAAAATTAAAAATGATGTTTAATAATTTAGTTTCAGCATCAAGGAGTGTGTGGGTTTTTTGGTCTCTCCTACTCTTTGTGATGTGTGAAATTAAGCTAGCTACCCTGAATGTGAATGGTGCTAGAGATTTTAAGAAAAGATTCATGTTGAATGAATTAATGAAACAGAAGAGTCTTGATATTGTTATGTTACAAGAAACACACAGTGATAAAGGGAATGCTGCAGACTGGGAAAAAGAATTTGAGGGGTTAACTGTTTTAAGTCATAACACTTCAATAAGTGCAGGAGTTGCAGTGTTATTTTCTAAAAGCTTTAATCCACTTTCTTATGCGGTTGATGCAATTGCTAAAGGAAGACTACTTAAAGTTAGAGCTGTTTTTGAAAGCTATGTTTTAACTTTTATTTGTATTTATGCTCCAACAACACCGGTTGAAAGGATGATCTTTTTGGATTTATTGTGTAATACTATACAAAGTTGTTCAGAAGAAGAATATTTATTTTTGGGGGACGATTTTAATTGCACAGAAGATATGATTAATAGAAACCATACTGAACCCCACTTCAGACTTTGTCTTCTCAGAAGCGTCTCACTCAGTTAATTAAGAGGAATGAACTATGTGATATTTGGAGGCAGCTGAATGGAAATGTAAGACAATATACATGGGTTCATATGAGAGATAATATGGCATCTCTTGCCAGATTAGACAGATCATATGGGTTTAAACATCACCTTAATATTTTTACAAATTGCTCTATCATCCCAATAGGTTTTTCTGATCACAGTATGGTGCAACGTGGTTTTATTTGAAATTCTATTAAACCTAGAAGTGCTTATTGGCATTTTAATATTTATTTACTGAGTGATAGCGTTTTTAGGGATTCCTTTAAGTACTTCTGGGAGAATTATAGAAAATCCAAGTCTAATTTTGGATCAATACAAAAGTGGTGGGACGTTGGTAAAGTCCAAATTAGGCAACTGTGTCAACAATACACTCGTAACGTCACTATAGATTTTAAAAAGTCTTCGGAGTCATTGGAAAATGAATTAACTGAATGTCAACAAAAAGCTGAATCTACTGGGGAAAATCATCACTTTGATGGTTTTTTTAAAAAGAAAGCCCAGTTAGCGGATCTGCTGGAATATAGAACACAGGGGGCGTTGGTCAGATCAAGATTTCAAAACATAAGTCATATGGATGCACCGTCAAAATTTTTTTTCTGTTTAGAGAAAAAGAATGGACAGAAGAGATTAATTCAGGCCCTCCAGTCTGAAGAAGGCCAAGTTTTGCTGAATCCTAGTGATATTCGAAAGAGAGCAGTGGGTTTTTACAAAAATCTTTATAGAAGTGAGTATGTAACAGAAATTGATGTGGAAAGCACTTTCTTGAGTTCCCTACCGAAAATGTCAAAAGAGGGTAATGCAGCTCTTTCAGGTGCATTAAGTCTGGGAGAGCTGTATAAGGCCCTTCAAGGCATGGAATCGGGAAAAGCGCCTGGGATTGATGGCCTCCCAATTGACTTTTATAAGTCGTTCTGGGCAGAGTTAGGCGCGGACTTGTTACAAGTGCTGGGTGATAGTCTGTCAAAAGGTATGTTGCCGTTGAGCTGCAGGAGGGCAGTGATAACGCTAATACCAAAGAAAGGAGATTTGACAGACATAAAAAAATTGGCGACCTGTATCACTTCTTTGTTGTGATTACAAATTGCTCTCTAAGGTTTTAGCAAATAGATTGGCTAGTGTAATAAGTCAAGTAATTCATACAGACCAATCCTACTGTGTTCCTCGCAGATCCATTGTTGACAATATTTCTCTAATTCGAGACTCATTGGAAGTGTCAAAATTGTTTAATTGGGATTTTGGACTGATTTCACTGGACCAAGAGAAAGCATTTGATAGAGTTGAACACCTTTATTTGTGGAAAACTCTAGAAGCTTTTGGTTTTAAACAAGATTTTATCAAGATGGTCCAGGTACTCTATAGTGATGTTGAAAGTGTATTAAAGATTAATGGCGGTTTATGTGCTCCATTCCAGGTTGAAAGAGGTGTAAGACAAGGTTGTGCGTTATCTGGAATGCTGTACTCACTGGCCATTGAGCCTTTATTACAACAAATAAGAGGAAAAATTAATGGTTTGTTTTTGCCTGACTGTAAAAATGTATGTCTATCAGCTTACGCTGATGATATAATAGTTTTTGTCAGTGGACAAAAGGATGTACATAATTTATTTAATGTGATCAATGATTTTACTTTGTGTTCTTCAGCAAAGGTGAATTGGAAGAAATGTGAGACACTTTTAGTTGGTAAATGGAAGAATGGTAAACCAAAACTTCCTGAAGGTTTGGTCTGGGGAAAAGGTGGTTTAAAATATTTGGGAATTTTTTTAGGAGATGACATGACTCAACAGAAAAATTGGGAAGGAGTTGTTGAAACAATTAAAGGACGTTTGGAGAAATGGAAATGGCTGCTTTCTAGAATGTCATACAGAGGACGCATTCTTGTCATCAATAACCTGGTTGCTTCTTCATTGTGGCATAAGTTGGCGTGCATTGATCCTCCTCCTCAATTATTAGGAAAAATACAAGCGCTTCTTGTGGACTTCTTTTGGGACAGACTACACTGGGTTCAACAGAGCATTCTTTTTCTACCAAAAGAAGAAGGAGGACAAGGACTGATTCATTTACAAAGCAGAACAGCAGCGTTCCGGTTACAGTTCTTGCAGAGACTTTTAGATGGTGCAGCGGATGTCAGCTGGAGGGCAGTTGCCCACATTATTTTGCAGAATTATGGAAGCTTTGGATTGGACAAACATCTTTTTTTACTAAACCCTTTAAAAATGGACTTGTCTGTTTTCCCAGCTTTTTATAGGAGTCTTTTTAAAATCTGGAGTCTGTTTCATATTCAGAAATCTGAAAATCCATATTCACTGTACTGGCTTCTAGAGGAACCTTTAATTCTTGGAGCCCGTCTTGATGCAACTGACAACAGCAGTTTTTTTAATTGGGGTTCTAAGCTTAAAGAATCAAAGGTGTTTATTTTAAGACAATTGCTGGATTTAGCTGGGGAGAACTTGGACAATGCAGAAATGGTGGGGAATTTTTTAGGCACCAGATCGATTCGACTGGTCTCTCTTTTTTTAATGAATTTGAAATCTATTTTTACAGTAGAAGAGAGCCTAATGATAAAAGACTATTTTTCTGGAGCATCTGTGCCTGATGAAAAAGATTTTTTTCCCTTGTCTAATGCTTTCACCAAAGTTGGATGGATTTAAAGGTTGTTTTTTTAAAATGTGGAACCTGAAGTGGTTGGATTTATTATCTACCAAAGGAAATCTATTGTATAGAGCTTGTGTGGTAGTTTTTAACAAGAATCATCTTGCTAAGAAATCAGACACACCGTGGAGATCTTTCTTTGGTTTAAATGAAAATGTAAAACCAGAATGGAGAGTTATATATAAACCGCCATTATCAAAAAAAAGTTGGGGACTTGCAATGGAGAATAATTCATGGGATTTTAGCTGTTAATTCTTTTGTCTCCGTTTTGAATGAAGAAGTCAAGGATGAATGTCCTTTTTGTTTTCAAAGAGAAACAATTTTCATGCATTTGCGCAGTGTTCTAGATTAGTACCTTTCTTTGATGTTGTAAAAGCACTTTTTTGTGGTTTTAATGAGTCTTTTTCTGAAGAAGTTTTTATATTGGGTTTTAAATATAGTCAAAGAAAGAAATATATCTGTCAGCTGCTGAATTTTATAATTGGTCAGGCAAAAATGGCAATATATGTAAGTAGAAGGAATAAAATTGATCAAAAACCTTGTCAAAACATTACCGAGATATTTTTAACACTGGTAAAATCTAGAGTATTAATTGATTATAAATTTTATAAGGAGATGAATGATTTGTTTACCTTTGAAAATATTTGGTGTTGTAATGGAGTTCTTTGTATGATTCCTGAAAATGATTTAGTGTTTGCCTTGTAAAATAATAGGGTGTATTGTGTAGTTGTTAGATTTGGTAAATTGTTTGTAAAGATGGCTGTGAAATAAAGTTCTGTTTCAAATTCAAAATTCTCTCTCTCTCTCTCTCTGTCTCTCTCCTCTCGTCTCCTCTCCTATCTCTACTGTCTCTCTCTCTCGTCTCTCTCTCGCTGCTCTGTCTCTCTGTCTCTCTCTCTTTCTCTCTGTCTCTCTCTCTCTGTCTTGTTCTCTCTCTCTCTCTTCTGTCTGCTGTCTCTCTTGTCTCTGTCTCTCTGTCTTGCCTCTGTCTACTCTCGCTCTCTCTCTGTCTCTATCTCTCTGTCTCTGTCTCTGTCTCTCTCTCTATCTCTTTCTCTGTCTTCCTCTCTCTCTCTCTCTCTCTATCTATATATCTATCTATCTCTCTCTCTCTCTATCTGTCTCTCTCTCTCTGTCTCTGTCTCTGTCTCTCTCTCTCTCTCTGTCTCTGTCTCTTTCTCTCTCTCTCTCTCTCTCTCCTCTGTCTCTCTCTCCTGTGCTCTTCTCCTCTGTCTCTCTCTCCTGTGCTCTCTGTCTCCTCTGTCTCTCTCTCCTGTGCTCTTCTCTCATCTGTCTCTCTCTCTCCTGTGCTCTTCTCTGTCTCTCTCTCTCTCCTGTCTCTGTCTCTGTCTCTTGTTCTAGCTATCTCTCTCTGTTCTCTGTATCTCTTCTCTCTCGGTCTCTGTCTCTTCTCTATATCTCTGTGCTCTGTCTTCGTTCTCTCTCTCGCGCGCTCTCTTCCCTGTCTTTCTGTTTGTCTGTCTATCTATCTATCTATCTCTATCTCTATCTCTATCTCTGTCTCTGTCTCTGTCTCTCTCTGTCTCTCTGTCTCTGTCACTCTGCTCTCTCGCTCTCTGTCTCTGTCTCTCTCTCTCTATGTCTCTCTCTCCCTCTCTCTCTCTCCTCCTCTCTCTGTCTCTGTCTCTCTTCTCTATCTCTGTTCTCTGTTCTCTCCTCTCTCTCTCTCTGTCTATTCTCTCTCTCTCTCTCTCTCTCTTGTCTCTCTCTCTCTCTCTCAGTCTCTAGCTCTCTCGTCTTCTCTCTTTGTCTCTGGCTCTGTCTTTCTTTCTTTCTTTCTCTCTTTCTTTTTCTCTTTTTCTCTCTCTCTCTCTCTGTCTCTGTCTATCGTCTCTCGCTCCTTCTCTGTCTCTCTCTCTCTGTCTCTGTCTCTGTTCCCTCTCATATGTCTCTCTTCTGTCTTCTCTCTCTATCTCTGTCTCTCTCCTCTATCTTGCTCTATTTCCCCTCTCTCTCTCTCTGTCCTCTCTCTCTCTCTCTCTTCTGATCTCTCTGTCTCTCTCTCTCTCTGTCTCTCTCTCTCTCTCTGTCTCTCTCTCTCTGCGTCTCTCTCTGTCTCTCTCTCGCTCTCTCACTTCTCTCTCTACTCTCTCTCTGTATCTCTGTGTGTCTCTCTGTCTCTGTCTCTCTCTGTCTCTGTCTCTCTCTCTCTCTCTTCTCCTTCTCTCTCTCTCTCTTCTCTCTCTGTCTCTCTCTCTCTCTCTCTGTGTGTGTGTCTCTGTCTCTGTCTCTGTCTCTCTATCTCTCTCTCTCTCTCTCTGTCTCTGTCTGAATGAGAGACAGGACTCACTGCAGTTGAACAATTATAGGCCAATATCTAAACTGTGTGTTTTATCTAAGCTCTTGAAGAAATTACTGAATGAACAATTAAAAACCTTTCTGGAAATAAATATTATTCTTTCCAATCTGGATTTAGAAAGCAGAATAGTACGGTTATTGCTGCTATGAAAGTGTTTAGTGACATTATTAATGCCTTAGACTGTAAACAAATTTGTTCAGCTCTTCTTGATTTATCGAAGGCTTTTGACACCGTGGATCATGGCATACTTTTAAAAAGACTTTGTGGTTTTAAAAGATTGTTCTTCATCTGTTTTGTCAGTTTCCAAAGGTGTCCCTCAGGGGTCTGTTCTGGGACCCATTTTATTTTCCTTGTGTGTGTGTGTGTGGAACAAAAATAGAATGCGTTGTAAGTTATAAGTACCTGGGCATTCTATTTGCACATACATGCACTTTATATGAGAAGGCAGAGTTACCATTTCTGTGTACTGGAAGAAGTTAATTAGTATTGTTTCATTTAATTCTATTTGTGGTGAAACTCCATCTTACTTGTCTGTCAGTTTTTCTAATACAGATGTGCGCTATAAACGTCGCTCAAATGATCTGTTATATTTCAAAGTTCCTCGGGTTCGAACAGAGCTAGGAAAAGAGGGTTTTGGATCTAATGCGTCTTTGGCTTGGAATAATCTACAAAACATCTTAAAGTTTACCATGCTTCTGTCATTAAATCAGTTTAAGCTACTTTTAACAAATGATGTGTTTTATCCTCTGGTAATGTAACGGGGCTGACGAGACGTGAGACGTGTGGATCCATCTGCAGGCTTTTATTAGACAGAGACGTGCGCGCTCGCTAGTCCGAGATCGCATACTGCTTAGTAGGTACTACATTTAAATTTGAATGTACTACTCGACCGTTAAAACAGTACGTTCTATATAGTATGAATGCGAGTAGTATGAATGGAATTCGGACGTACTACATCCGCCATGTTGATGTTGTCACGTGACATGCTTCTTCACAACAGCGCCAAAATTTAAAGAGCCCTCACTACTGCGCGAACATCAGCAATGTTTTACGCAATTCTTACCGTTTTCATCAGCGTTTTAACGTTGATTGAATCAACAGCTCAGAGGAGGCGTCGGTCAGCTGCTCGCAGATCACGCCTTCGTCGACAGCTTGTAAATCATTTATCAAATAAGGTACAATCACCGATTTAGCTAGCAAATTTTACCTCAGAATAAAAAGTCATGTCTGTGAACACCATGCCAGAGGCTCATTTGGACCAACGAAATAAAGTAATTTATTGTTATAAATAAATGCATAAAAATACACAGGACAAACAAAAGACATGAATTAATGAATAAACTTGAATGAATACATAATACACAATTAGATAAATAGAGAGAGAGAATGAATACATACAATATATACATAGCCTAAATAAATATTATAGATACAATATATACATAAATAATATAAACATAAATAAATAATATACATATTCTAAAAAAATATATATACACACATTTACAGACTGTGAGCCCTACAACCTACTGCCGCCTGAATGCTGCTGTGCCAATTCTTCGACTGTATTTCGAAGATGGATCTGACCTCAGTCCAAACCTCCGGCTTTCACGACAGTCCATCACGTCCCTCATCGCTGCTTTGAAGTCAGATTCTGACCGCGTCGCCGCCTTCCGCCATTTTCGAATATGACGCCTCCTCTCGCGTGGCCTCATGGGATAGTAAAGTGTCCATCCTATGCATGCTACGGAATTCGGGCGGAAGTAGTAGGTCATCCGGGTACTTCTCGACTACTGTTTTTCGAATACTATGAATTCGTACATACTACTCGCCTCACATACTGTTTTTCACATACTATATAGTAGGGAAGTATGCGATTTCAGCAGCTGCGCCGGTAGTAGTACACAGGCACGGTCAAAACAATGGCAAACAGGTATGTGGCGGGCAAGACACAAGAATAGTCTTAGGGCTAGCGTAGGTCACCGATCAGCAAACAGAATCAAAGGGGCGAGACGAGAGGGAAAAAACCAGTAACAGGCAAAGATCAAAAACCGCAAAAAAAAAGGCAAGGCAAGGCAAAACAAGGAAAAAGACTCAGGAAAGGGGCACAGGCTAAACAATACTCAGCAGAGAAATGTGGTTAGAGTGGGTGTTATATAGTGAATGAGGTAATTAGAAACAGCTGTGTGCAATGAGTGCAATCAGGGCAGTGTGCAAATTGTGCAAAGAATGATGGGATTGTAGTCCGGGGTGCTATGCAACAGTTGGTGTAGTGCGAGAGTCAATGTAATGGAAAGGGTGACCTCTGGTGGTGAATAAACAGAAGTCCATGGACTGAATTCGTGACAGGTAAATTGTTGTTGTGATCTTTGATTTGTATTTTTGATGGAAACTTGCATATTTATGTTACTTGTTGCTGCTTTCTTGGTGTGTGTGTGTGTGTGTGTGAGGCTACAGATTTGTTTCTATAAGTGAATAAATCTGACTTTAATAACTGTTTAATATATCATAACTCAAGTCACATAATTTAATTATATGGAGATGCTCTCTATATTAGATCTATATAAAAACAATGTCAGTTGTATTTGTAGTTCATTTAATTTACATCTGTTGATCTGAAGCAAACGTCTCAAAACCGAACTGTGAACGCTACAAACAAGCAGCTTTTGAATGTTTTTAATATTAATAAGCTCATCATCAGCATAATGTCATTCCCAGCATCCTCTCTGTTGTGTGTGAAGAGAAGCAGCTGAGCACTAATGCAGATTAATCCGTTCTCTGTTGAGACCGCAGGACTCTGAGGGTCTGTGAGGGTCTTCAGCACAGATAGAGCTGAATGTGTCGAGTGAGTCTGATGATAGACTTTATGCAGGACGATGTGAGTGTCACGTGACCTTCTGTGGACTGAATTCTCTGCATTTGAATGTCCTGCATCTCATCACTGTCCCATCATCTCTTCAGGTGTTCAGGACACTGATCGTGATCGTCAATGGATTTACTGTTGTTTCAGTGCCATTTAAAGGGATAGTTCACCCAAAAATGAAAATTAGCCGATGATTTACTCACCCTCCAGCCATCCTAGGTGTACATGACCTTCTTATTTCAGACGAATCCAATCGAAGTTATATAAAAAAAATATCCTGGCTCTTCCAAGCTTTATAATGGCAGTGAATGGGTGTTATTTTTCAATAGTCCAATAAAGCGCATCCATCCATCATAAAAAGTGCCTCACACGGCTCCGGGGGGTGAATAAAGGCCTCTTGAAGCGAATCGATGCATTTGTGTAAGAAACATATCCATATTTAAAACTTTGAAACCGTAATCTCTAGCTTCTGTCGTATGCGCGTTCATTCCGGCGGATGACGTAAGCTCCAGTGAGAATATGCTAATCTCCTGAAAACCGACGTTTGTTTACAGGAGCAAAGGAAGCGAAGTTTCCTCTCTTTAGCAAAGTCTCCTCTCGGCTTATATCGAAATCCTCCCACAGTTTTCTTTACAAATCCTCGTTTTGTGCTTTATTGGACTTCTTTTGGACTACTAAAAAAATAACACCCATTCACTGCCATTATAAAGCTTGGACATTTTTAAATATAACTCGGATTGGATTCGTTTCGATTTCCGTTTTATATTTTCTCTTATGTCTATATGTAATGTTTTTTTATTTTCCTATTTTAATTTCAGTGAAAGTTTTAGTAATTATGAACAGAAGCTGGAAGATTATCATAAACACATGAATGATGACGGTACACACGGTGAACCATAGCATCTTTATGCGTCGTCTCTGAAGGGCCCCGGGCCCCAGATGTGTCGTGGGTAACGAGGCGGTAACGGGAGATTCTGGGTGGCCCCACATTTACTGTAATGCAGCTCTTAATGGTTGAAAAGCTTTAGTGACGTCTCGGCATTTTTACCACGTTGTTGTGATTACGGCTGGTCACGGATCCCACACGTGACGAGAGACGCTTCATTTGTGGAGCCGGACGGATGGACGGATGTGAACGGGTGAAGCGGCTCTTGATGAAAACATGTCCCTCATGACAGAACTCCACGCTCGTTTAGGAGTTTAATGAGGACGAGTGTTTCATTCCCTACTCTTCTTACTGTTCACTTCTGAGGAGGAAATTAATATAAAGTTAAAATGAAATGAGAAGTTGCTTTGGAAACTGGCTAAGTTTTTTTTTATGTAACAAAAGTGAAACTAAATGTTTCAAATAACAATGTATTTTTTTTTTTTTTTAGTTCATTATAATAACCCTGCTCTGATGTCAGGTCATGTGACATGCAGGTAAAAATATTTTAAGATAAAATATTTTATTTTGTGTGTGCGTATCATTTTGATTGGTTGTTGTTAATTAGATATTTATTGTATTTTAACATTGGTCAGTTTTTTGTCACTCATAAACCCAGTTTGAGAAAGAAAATGGAAACCTTGATCTGTATTAGACTATATTACACGGTTATAGAAAAGTGATTGAAACAAATAATATATTACAGCATAACAGGTGCATCTCAATAAATTAGAATGTGGTGTTAAAGTTCATTTATTTCAGTAATTCAAACTCAAATTGTGAAACTCGTGTATTAAAAAAAAATCAATGCACACATACTGAAGTAGTTTAAGTCCTTGGTTCTTTTAATTGTGATGATTTTAACAAAAACCCACCAATTCACTATCTCAACAAAATTAGAATACTTCATAAGACCAATTTAAAAAAAACATTTTTAGTGAATTGTCGCCCTTAGGCGAATTGTTCATGTACTGTACATGTACTCAATACTTGGTAGGGATTTCTTTTGCTTTAAGTACTGCCTCAATTCGGCGTGGCATGGAAATTATCAGTTTGTGGCACTGCTGAGGTGGTGTGGAAGCCCAGGTTTCTTTGACAGTGGCCCTCAGCTCATCTGCATTTTCTCTTGTTTCTCATTTCCCTCTTGACAATACATAGATTCTCTATGGGGTTCAGGTCATGCAAGTTTGCTGGCCAGTCAAGCACACCAACAACATGCTCATTTAACCAACTTTTGGTGCCTTTTGGCAGTGTGGGCAGGTGCCAACTCCTGCTGGAAAATGAAATCAGCATCAAAAAGCTGGTCAGCAGAAGGAAGAATAAAGTGCTCTAAATGTTCCTGGTGAGGCTGGTTGGACTCGTGGACTTCAGAACACACAATGGACCAACAACAACAGATGAAGGCAGCCAAATCATCACAGACTGCGGAAACTCACACTGGACTCAAAGCAACATCGGTTTCTGTGCCTCTCCACGCTTCTCCAGACCTCTGAGTGACTTGACCTTTCCAATGAAAGGAAAAAATTTATTTCATTGAAAAGAGACTTTGTGTACCAATGTGTTTTCTGAAGGTCCACAGCAACGCAGCTGAACTGACCCGGAAACAAGCGCTTAACAGACCCGGGGGAAACAGCGCTTAACCGGCCCGACCGAAAACCGAGCGCTTAACGGCCCGACCGGAAACGAGCGCTTTAACCGGCCCGACCCGGCAACGAGCGCGCTAAAAGGTTCGACACGGACACGAGCGCTTAAACCGACCCGACCCGGAACGATGGCTTAACGGCCCTCCTTACCGGAAACGAGCGCTTAACGACCCCCCGACACTGGGAGAAACCGCCACAAACCCCGAGCTTCACCGGCCCTACCGAAACGCCGCGCTTAACGGACCCGACCGGAAACGAGCGCTGCTTAACCGAACCCGACACGGAAACCGAGCGCTTAACCGACCGACCCGGAAACGAGAGCGCTTAACCGCCTCGACCCGCGAAAGACGGAGCTTAAACGACCCGGACCCGGAAAACGATTGCGCTTAAACGGCCGGAGGAAAAAATGAGCGCTTCTTAACAGGCCCGGGAAACGAGCGCTTAAACGGGCCCGGACCCGGAGAAAACGAGCGTCTTAACAGCCGAAACGAGCGCTTAACGGCCACTTTGCCGACCCGGGAGAAAAAACCGAGCCGTAACGGCCCCGACCTGGAAAGAGCGATTAACCAACCCGACCGGAAACGAGCGCTTAACCGGCCCGGAAATGAGCGCTTAACCGGCCCGGAAACGAGCGCTTAACCGGCCCGGAAATGAGCGCTTAACCGGCCCGGAAACGAGCGCTTAACCGGCCCGGAAATGAGCGCTTAACCGGCCCGGAAACGAGCGCTTAACCGGCCCGGAAATGAGCGCTTAACCGGCCCGGAAACGAGCGCTTAACCGGCCCTACCCGGAAACGAGCGCTTAACCGACCCGACCCGGAAACGAGCGCTTAACTAACCAGCCACAACCATAAAGGCACAAATAGTGATGTTCTTACTCGGTATCAGTGTCATTGAGATACTAATATATTTTTTTAGAGTTTTATAATATTTTTAATTATGTTTTATTTTTATATTTTCTGCTTTCACATTAAAGTAAAGTTTGAGGAATTTTGTTGTTTTGTCTTTTTGTTTTATCAGTTTTGTTGTTTTTTAAATGTCTATCTAGTTTAATAATATATCAATGGCATTTCTCCGGTTGCTCAGCTTGTACAATCTAGGTGTTTACGAACCTGTTCATTGTTGTTTTATGAATGCTGTGATTCTCTGACAAATTACTTGTGATATTTCTTTATTTGCCAGTTGCTTGGATAAAAGTGCTGAATGAATATATGTAGATGTAAGACTGAGCACCTAATCAAACTCACTGTATCCCAGCATGTATGATGTGATGTGATGAGGTCTGTAGATGAGCTCAGAGCTTCTGATGATGATGATGATGATGATGAAGGTTGTGTTTGTGGTGGCAGTGCTGAAGCTCACGCGTCTCACTGCATCATTAATGAATGCAAACATGCTGTTCGGTTCTACATTGTTTGAGTTGTCTTGTCGGAGACATTCATTCGTCTGTTGTGAGTCTGAAGTGTCTCAGTGTTTTGTTCAGTAGTTTGACTGGCTCTCTGTGTTTCTCTCAGTCTTCATCATCCAGGCATCTTCGCTTCAGTTCTCCGAAGAGCCCCAGTCTCAGGATGCGTTACACGGCCGCAGTGCAATCCTGCGCTGTGAGCTCAGCGGCCCGGCGGACATGCGGTTCTGGTGGACGCAGGATGGCCGGCGTGTGGACGACTCGGACCGGCGCTTTCAGGAGGGCAGTAACCTGAAGTTCACCGCGGTGGACCGTCACGCAGACACGGGCAGCTTCCAGTGTGTGGCGTCCAGCAGCTCCACCGGAGAGACCGTGAGCTCCGCCAGCGCCTCCTTCAACATCAAATGTGAGCAGAGCTTCAGCTGCGAGTGTCTCTGGAAACGAGACGTCACGGCTCTTCAGAAGTCACATTTCAAATCCCCCCCCCTCCATCTACTCTGTCATCTCTGCTCTCTCTCTTCTCTCTCCCTCTCTCGCTCTCTTCTCTCTCTCTATCACTCTGCATCTCTCTCTCCATCTCCCTCATCCGCCTCTCTCTCTCTCTCTCTCTCTCTCTCTCCTCTCTCTCTCTCTCTCTCACTCTCTCATCTCTCCACTCCTCTCGATCGCTCTCTCTCGCTCTCTATTTTTCTTTCTCTCTCTCTCTCTCTCTCCTCTTTCCCTCTCTCACTCCGCTCACTCTCTCTCTCTCTCACTCTCTCACTCACACTCTCTCACTCACTCTCTCACTCTCTCTCTCCCTCTCTCTCTCTCACTTCTCCTAACCTCTCCACTATCTCCATCACTATCTCTTTCTCTCTCTCTCTCTCCCTCACTCTCTCACTCTCTCACTCTCTCTCCCTTATCTCTCTGTCTCTCTCTCTCTCTCTCTCTCTCTCTCTCTTCTCTCTCTCTCTCCTCTCTCTCTCCCTCTCTCTCTCCCACACACACTCTCTCTCTCTCTCTCTTCTCTCTCTCTCTCTCACACACACACTCTCTCACTCTCTCACTCTCTCTCGCTCTCTCTCTCTATCTCTGTCTCTCTCCTCTCTCTCTCCCTCTCTCTCTCTCTCGAATCAGATTGCAGTGATGGGCGTCTCGCCCTCAGCTGTGTAATTATTCCTGCCGTTACGTTTGGTTTCACACACTTTCCTGCCTGAATCTTTTGTAGATTAAGCACGTTCAGTTTGATTTCATCTGTTTCAGTCACGACTTTTATGCTCATCCACCATATTTATGAGCATTAAAGGGGTCATATGATGTTGCTAAAAAAATAACATTATTTGGTGTAATGAAATGTGTTTATGTGGTTTAAGGTTAAAAAAACACATTATTTTCCACATACTGTATATTATTGTTTCTCCTCTATGCCCCGCCTTTCTGAAACGCTCCATTTTTACAAAGCTCATCGGTCTGAAAAACGAGATGTGCTGTGATTGGCCAGCTATTCAGTGCGTTGTGATTGGCCGAATACCTCAAGCGTGAGACGGAAATGTTACGCCCCTCACCATACTGTGATGCTGTGCCCTGTCCGGCCGGAGTGTTTAGAACTTTACAGATCTTCTTTATGCACCAAGAGCTTGTAACACTCCAAAGAGAAAGGAACAATTGGAATCGCATCATATGACCCCTTTAACAGGGCAAAATAATGAAACACACGAGCAGAGACGCCAAGAAAACATGTTCTTGACAGGATTTGATCCTAACAGCTCTCAGAAAACATCTGCACATATCCTAATTGAAAACAGACCAAAGATAACATACATTTATATTTATTTGAATGGTTTTCATTTCAAATTGTTAATTGTCAGCTGTTTTTTAATTTAGTCATAGTTCTTTAAAAAGTTCTCATTGACTTACATTTTTAGTCAACTAAATCTTTATTTAACATAAAACATAAAATGTTAAAAAGGGTATTTGACTCAAGTCAAATTTTAGTCATGCTGCATAATGGTTAACAATGCACAATTACTTTGCTCAAAATTATAATCACAACTACTGAACAGATTTATTTCTAGATTTTTTTTTTTTTGGTTGAAAAAAATAGAGATACAGAGTTTTTGTTTTTTATTCTAGTGATGGGTGTGGATGTTGTTGTGTGTCCTCAGGGCTGGAGAGGGGGCCGGTCACCATGAATGAACCCGCCTCAGAGGCGGAGCTAGAGGAGGCTGAGCGAATCGTGCTGCAGTGTCACATTGATGGACATCCACGGTGAGTCCAGCCTCTGATTGGACCGTTAAGATGAGTCTGATCCTCACACAGAACACCTGGAATATAATGCCATATGAACAGTGAATCATGTAGATTACTATTGATGACACGAAATATTTTGCAATTCTGACTTTTTCACAATTCTGTGTTTATCTTGCTACTTTTTCATCTTGCAAAATCAGAATTGTGAGATAAAAAGTATTTTTTTCCATGGCAGAAACGGTCTTCTATAGGTTACAGACGTGTTTCTGATCATGCTCTGCTGACAGTCGCTGATTCTGTGTGAAAATATGTTTCTGACCTGTGCAGGCCGAGCAGTAAATGGTTCAAAGATGGAGATCAGCTGGACAGAAAGGACCGGATCCTCACGCTGACCAACCTCAGCACAGGGGATTCTGGGATATACTCCTGCTGTGCTCAAAATGCTGCTGGAAAAGTGTGCAGTAACCACAACATCACCCTCAATATCATCGGTAAGATTATTAGAGGTAAACAGACACAAGTTCAGGTTCTTCTAGATTAGAGTCGTCCTTTAGATTATATTAGAGTTTCAGGGTGAGCATGTTTAGTTTAAGTTTTTAGATGTGTGAGAAGATGTGCCGTCTATGTAGATTGCATGAGCGTGTCATTGATGCCCAGGAATGCAGCTTTTATTGTGTGTTCTGTAATGTTTTTCACCTCGTGTGCGCAGCTAAACAGAAATGTCTGAAGCGTAACCCAACACCTCGGTCGACCTGCCCATCAGCCACCTGTGCTGCTCACGCACACACCTGCAGACAGAATAAAAGCTCTGCTGAAGAATAAAGAGATCAGCTAGAGCATGAAAATTACAAATGAAAGGAGCGAGCGAGGATAAAGAGCTTTAGCAGAAGAATAGTGGGCGGCAGTGAGAGTGAGAGTTTACACACACAGACAGACCTGAACATGTCTGTCTGATCTACAGTATGTCAGATCTAGAGCGCGTCTCTCTGATCTACAGTATGTCTGATCTAGAGTGTGTCTGTCTGATCTACAGTGTGTCTGATGCTAGAGCGTGTCTGTTTGATATTAGAGCGTATCTGTCTGATCCTAGAGCACGTCTGTCTGATCTACAGTATGTCTGACCTAGAGCGCGTCTCTCTGATCTACAGTATGTCAGATCTAGAGCGCGTCTCTCTGATCTACAGTATGTCTGATCTAGAGTGTGTCTGTCTGATCTACAGTGTGTCTGATGCTAGAGCGTGTCTGTTTGATATTAGAGCGTATCTGTCTGATCCTAGAGCACGTCTGTGTGATCTACAGTGTGTCTGATCTAGAGCGTGTCTGTCTGATCTACAGTATGTCTGACCTAGAGCGCGTCTCTCTGATCTACAGTATGTCTGATCTAGAGTGTGTCTGTCTGATCTACAGTGTGTCTGATCTAGAGTGTGTCTGTCTGATCTACAGTATGTCTGATCTAGAGTGTGTCTGTCTGATCTACAGTGTGTCTGATGCTAGAGCGTGTCTGTTTGATATTAGAGCATATCTGTCTGATCCTAGAGCACGTCTGTCTGATCTACAGTGTGTCTGACGCTAGAGCGCGTCTCTCTGATCTACAGTATGTCTGATCTAGAGTGTGTCTGTCTGATCTACAGTGTGTCTGATGCTAGAGCGTGGCTGTTGATATGAGAGCGTATCTGTCTGACCTTCGGGCATGTGCGTCTGATATACAGGTAGTCTGATCTACAGTGTGCTGATCGTAGAGCGGCGTTGGAGATTAGAGCGTATCTCTGATTCCTCGAGCACGTTGTGGGATCTACAGTATGTTGATCAAGCGTGTGGCTGTGATCTACAGTGTGTCTGATGCTAGAGCGTGTCTGAATGATCTACAGTATGTCAGATCTAGAGCGCGTCTCTCTGATCTACAGTATGTCTGATCTAGAGTGTGTCTGTCTGATCTACAGTATGTCTGATCTAGAGTCTGTCTGTCTGATAATTAGGGAGCGATCTGTTGATCTTAGAGCATGTCTGTCTGATCTACAGTATGTCTGATCTAGAGTGTGTCTGTCTGATCTACAGTGTGTCTGATGCTAGAGTGTGTCTGTTTGATATTAGAGCGTATCTGTCTGATCCTAGAGCACGTCTGTCTGATCTACAGTGTGTCTGATCTAGAGTGTGTCTGTCTGATCTACAGTGTCTGATGCTAGAGCGTGTCTGTTTGATATTAGAGCGTATCTGTCTGATCCTAGAGCACGTCTGTCTGACCTACAGTATGTCTGACCTAGAGCGCATCTCTCTGATCTACAGTATGTCTGATCTAGAGCACGTCTGTCTGATCTACAGTATGTCTGACCTAGAGGTGTCGGTTTGATGATTAGACGGGGTATACTGTCTGATCATAGAGCAGTCTGGTGCATCTACAGTTGTCTGATGATCGAGCGCGTCTGTCTGATGAAGGATGTCAGATTCGAGCGGCTCTCTGAATCTACAGTTGTTGATAGAGTGTGTCGGTGTCTGATCTGACAGTGTCTGATGATAGAGGGTCGGTTTGATATTAGAGCATATCTGTCGATCCTAAGAGCACGTCTGTTGCTTTTACAGTGTGTTGATTAGCGAGGGTTGTTGATCCTAGGCACGTCTGTCTGATCTACATATGTTGAAGTACAGTGTGTCTATGCTAGAGCGAATCTGTTCGATACTAGAGAAGTTGTCCTGACTACAGTGTGTCTGAGCTAGAGCGTTCATGTCTGAGCCTGGGCCGGTGTTGTCGATCCGAGGAGAGCTCTGTATGCTATACAGGTTGTATGCATGCTAGAGCGTGTCTGCTTTTTTTTCGATATAGAGCGTGTCTGTTGAAACCCTAGGCACGTCTGTCTGATCTTAACTGTGTATGATGCTAGAGGTGTTCTGTTGATAGAGGGTGAGTTTCGTCTGATCTCAGCTTGGGTCTGATCCTAGAGCACGTCTGTGTGATCTACAGTGTGTCTGATCTAGAGCGTGTCTGTCTGATCCTAGAGCACGTCTGTGTGATCTACAGTGTGTCTGATCTAGAGCGTGTCTGTCTGATCCTAGAGCACGTCTGTGTGATCTACAGTGTGTCTGATCTAGAGCGTGTCTGTCTGATCCTAGAGCACGTCTGTGTGATCTACAGTGTGTCTGATCTAGAGCGTGTCTGTCTGATCCTAGAGCACGTCTGTGTGATCTACAGTGTGTCTGATCTAGAGCGTGTCTGTCTGATCCTAGAGCACGTCTGTGTGATCTACAGTGTGTCTGATGCTAGAGCATGTCTGTCTGATCTACAGTGTGTCTGATGCTAGAGCGTGTCTGTCTGAACCTAGAGCACGTCTGTCTGATCTACAGTGTGTCTGATGCTAGCGGTGTCTGTTATGATCTGTAATGGCTCCGTCTGTGATATACAGTGGGTATATGCTAGAGCGTACGTGTCGTCTGATATGAGGCTCGTATGTCTGATCTACAGTGTTGTCCTGAGTGCTAGAGAATGTCGTGTCTGTTGATCGGAGGGCCGCGTCTGTCTGAGTCATTACAAGGTGACATGATTTACAGATGCACAATAAATCAGTCATGTGATTGACTACTAACTGTCATCAAATTGTAGCAAGGGTTATTGTTGAATCAGGAATAATTGATTCAAAAGTTAAAACTTAAAATGCAACATTGAGACACAAATTAACTTTACATGATAGCAAATAGCAACACAAAAATGACCTGATGAAATTACATAAAAGCTGAAAAGCAAGTATTGATTAAAGTGCATTGCATTCACATTAAAATGACTTGTGAGTTATGTTTCATGAATAAGTTATTAATGTGATGATGTTGTTACACCATCGTTATGTAAATCAGTAAAGGTGATTTATAGAATCACGTCGTGCAGGAGCACAAGGATCAACCGGAGGGACGGTCGGATGAGTTTTTGTCGTGGCATGTGGTCTGATCCAGGTGTGCTAAAGGTCAAAGTTCACGCGACGCATGACAGGTGCTGGTGTCAGTTGCTGTGAGCAATGGCAATAAGGGACAAGGCGCATGAGGATGAGTGTGTGTGGTGTGTTGTGTCTATGCGTATATTCATTCAGATCAAAAGCGTGTATCGTGTCTCTCCTCATCTCTCTCTCTCTCTCTGACTGTTCAGATTGAGTATATTCCGTGGGGTTGTGGCCAGCGGGACAGGTGGTTCTGCGTGATGAGGAGGCCGTGTTTCACTGTCAGTTCAGAGCCAAGCCGCCGCCGCTGATCGAGTGGTTCCACGACGCAGAACCCGTTCTCAACAAATCACGGTGAGATGCTTCATATGCTGAATGTTTCCTAATGCTAAAACTTTAATTACAATGAAAACAAAATATATGTCTAAGCTAAAAATGTATAAAAAATCTAATCTAAACATTTACTTGCTTACTATATGTATGTATGTATGTTAATCTTAACCAAAAAAAATGATTAGAAACTATATTGACTGAGTCTGTTGAACGTAAAGCTGTTCAGAAGGTCTGACCACCCACAGATAAATGATCCATCACTGGTGCATCATGGGAAGTCCAGTGAATGTTTGGGCACGTTCTGCTTTGATGCACTAATAACATCCTGCACTAATCTCAGCACTTTAAAACTGTGGCGCACTGCAGATCTCTCCAGATTCATGCTCATGACGTCTCCGAAACATTACAGCCCGTTTTTATTGAATTGTTGTAATAAAGGAGCTTCATGCATTTCATGAGATGTTTTAAATCTTTATTATGAAGGATTTTCCTTCCATTGACGTCATTTAGATGTGATGTTGTTATTATTGTTAACTAAAACCATAAAACAAAAAATTGTTACTTGAAGCGGTAAAATAAATATAAAATTAATTACTGTAGACATTAAAAAAATAATAAAAATGACAAAACGACTAAATTACTCCAACTTTAAATTCAAAGTGAAGTCAGAATATATAAAAATAAAATCTAATTCAAAATATTAGTATTATTCAGGAGTGCTCACAGGCTGCTCATCATGTAATTGAGGGAGACTTTATCAGTTGTGTTTGACATCGATGTAATCTGTCTGGTACTGTAAATGTGTTTGATTCTGCTCTCATCTGACGCATGCTTTCAGTGTTCAAACACGTCTTCAGCTGTAAACACTCTCAGGGGATTCTGGGATTGCAGGCGTTTGCCTCTCTTAGACTGAATCTGAGCGTTAGATTGTGTCTGATCCGCGTCTGAAGCCTTAAACACACACCCGTGACCCACATGTGTTGCTTAGCAACAGTAAACGGCTCTAATCAACACCACGTTTGTGGCAGAATTGTTTATATTCTGGTTATTAATAAAATTAACAATGTATTCTGTACATTTACAGTGATTTTACTAATTTAATTTAATTTTACGATGATCTTGCAGTGGTTTATTGCTGTAACTAACCGTGTGTGTGTGTGTGGCAGGTTTGTGGTGTACGCTAACGGCACACTGCACATCAGTCAGGTGAAGCAGCGCAGCACAGGTGTGTATAAATGTGTGGCTCAGTATGGAGGGAAGAGGGAGGGGGGAAAGGGGAAGGAGGGAGGGGGGGAAAACAAGGGGAGAAAACTAACAATTACATGGTGGGACCCGCCGCGCTCAGGATCGAAGGTGTGAAAGAAGCCACTCAAACACAACACCCAACAAACACACAACACACTCTCGCCGTCACATAAACACACACAACACACACACACACAATACTCTGTCTCACACAAACACAAACAACACAAACATCTCTCTCTGTCACACACACACACACACACACACACACACTCTCTCACACACACACACACACACACACACACACACACGCTCTCTCTGTCACACACACACACACACACACACACTCTCTCTCTGTCACACCACACCACACACACACACACACACACACACACAAAAACCTCTCGGTCTAAACACACACACAACACACACTATCTACGGTCTCACACAAACACACATAACTACACACAAAAACACACACCAAAATCTCTCTGTCACAACACACACACACACTCTCTATGTCTCAAATAACAACACCACACACAAAACACTCTCTCTATCTCACGCCATGTTGGTCGGTAAGCTATCCTTGTGGGGTAATCTCCTAGGGTTATGGCTTTTTTTTTTTTTTTATACAGTACAAACTGTATTTTTCATTGCCCTACACCAACCCTACCCCTAATCCTACCCCTCACAGGAAACTTTCTGCACTTTTTAGATTTTCAAAAAAAACTTAATTCTGTATGATTTATAATCTTTTGTACCCATGGGGACCTCAATTATTTTATTAGGTCCCCACCGTGACACGAGTCCCCAGGAGTCTGTGTGTATTCAGGTTTAAGTCCCCACCAGAATATATAAACCAGTACACACACACACTCACACTCACTCACTGTCTCACACACACACACTCGCGCGCACACACACACACACACAACCACTCACATCGAGCTACACACACACATCACCTCCCCTACACACACAACACGCACATGCGCCACTACACCCACACCACATCAAACACTTACACAACACACAACCACTCACAAGCGCACACACACACACACAACCACTCACATGCGCGCACACACACACACACACACACACACTCACATGCACGCACACTGGTTTTCCTATCATTATGGAGAGCATAATATCATAGGCATAATGGTTTTTATACTGTACAAACTGTATTTTCTAGCCCCATCTTCTGGCTGATTTATAAGCCTTTTTAGCTAGTGAGGACCAGTCAAATGTCTCACTAGTGGGTTGTTAAATATATATAACCTCATCTCTTCAAATAATCTGGATATTTATTTCCTGGATAAAATCAGGTGATCCAAGTCCTCTTTCTGAACTGGTTCCCCTGAGTATGAATGTTTTAATACTCCCCATTTAACTGGCTCGTGACTGTTTTCAGAAATAAAGTACAGTGTCTCTTATCTCTCACGGCCACCTTCAGTAGTTTGGAGGTTCAGGAAATACACTTAAACTGTCCTCATGTTGTTTTACTTCTATTCATTTATCGCCCCCTTCATCTAGTAATTTTATACAGTAAATGAGTTTGCTGATCTTTTAGGGGATGTCTTGACTAGATATGATCATATTTTAATACTTGGTGATTTTAATATTCATGTATGCTGCTCTGCCAATGCCTTAGCTGAGGAATTTTTATGGATGTTGTTCAGTGGGTGAATGGTCCTACACACTCTCCCGGTCATCCGCTTGATTTAATATTGACATATGGGCTGTCTGTAGCTGACATTGACATCTGTGATGTTCCTCTTTCTGATCACAGATCTCTGCTCTACACTCCTTCCGGCTCCACCTAAAACCTTACGCATTCTGACCTCGCACTCCAGTCGTGTCTTCTCTGAACTGTATTTGGCGACTGAAAATCTGCTTATTTCTGATTCTGTTACATCACATCTAGATGTTGATGAGCAGATACAATCTTACAAATGCTCTGACATTTTGGACTTTTTTTGCACCTCGGAGGCTTGTCTATCCCCGAAACAAGTCTCAGCCTAGGATCAACAACAATATCCGATCATTACGACAGCAATGCAGACGGCTTGAACGTAAATGGAAAAAGATAGGCTCCAAGTATCATTTGAAATGCTGAATGTTTCCCTACTTCATTTCCAAAAGGCTGTTAGGGCATACATTTTAATCTGATATCATTGTGAAAAACTCATTGTTCTCGAACGCTCTTCTCGATACAGCCTGTACTTGATTCCTCCTTCTCCGGTTCACAGTGGAGTGAATTTCATTAAGAGACATTAAGAGAAATCCCTTTAAAATTGAAACCTACTTTTTCTCCTCGTGTCATTCTTCCTTCCCGTTTTCTAAAACAGGTTTTCGATACAGTCGGTGTGGACATTCTACACATTATTAATAATGGTGTTTTGACTGGGACGGTTCCAGCCTGCTTGTGAAAACCCTCACTTGACGCCACAATATATGCATACTACTAGACCCATCTCTAATTTGCCGTTCCTATCCAAAATTCTCAAACAAATCTGTTTTTATACAGTCGCAGAATTACCTGCAAATCAATTTAATCTCCGACATTTTTCAGTTCATCTTTAAAACCCTTCATAGCACGGCGTCTGCTCTTTTAAAAGTTTTCAAAGATATTTTATTGACCACAGACGCTGGTGATACCATGGCTCTAGTGCTGTTAGATTTGAGCTGAGCTTTTGACTTCGTGGATCACAGGATTCTTTTATCTCGACTTGAACGCTCGATCGGTATCTCAGGTACAGTTTTAAAATGCTTCCAATCTTTTCTGTCAAATAGAAGTTTTTCTGGCAGTTTTGGTGTCCATTCATCCTCGGTGGCTCAACTTACTTGTGGTGTACCCCAGGGATCGGTTTTAGCACCATTATTATTGTCGTTATATATGTTACTTCTGGGATCAATTATGTGCTTGTCGCGCGGCCATTCAGTATTGTCGTTATATATGTTTGGATCCCTGACCGGTGTCGCTCTGGGATCAATTATGTGCTTGTCGCGCGTCTCGCGAGACCATATCACACCAATCTTACGTTCTTTGCATTGGCTGCCACTCATATATCAAAATGACTACAAAATTCTGGTATTTGTTTACAAAGCTCTCAACGACTTGGCTAAATATCTCTCCGATTTAATTGTTACTTAATTGTTTCGTACAGCACTTTGGCCAATTAAGGTTGATTTTAAATGTGCTTTATAAATAAAACTGCATTTAATCGAAAATTTCACAATAGAAGGACATTTGGTCCACACAAGTATAGACGAAACAAATACACTCTCTCACACACACACACACACACACACACACACACACACACTTAAATAACTGAAATAAAATTTAAATATAAAAAAAAAAATTTTTTTAGCTAGTTCCAAAGGCAACATTTCTATTTTTATCTGACATAAAATAATAAAATCTATGTAGACATGTTAAAAAAAACAAAGAAAATGAAGAAAAATATGCAAAAAAACAAAAAAATACTGAATGTTTAACAAAGAAATAATATAAAAACTATATCTGTTCTCAGCTCCGGTGTTGTTTATGTCTCTCTGTAGAGATCGCAGACATGGGCGAGCGCATGTTCCGGGTTTTCACGGCGGGCCGCGGTGAGCGTGTGCGCTGTGATCCACCGCAGGGTCAGCCGGAGCCGCAGGTGTGGTGGGAGCGTGCGGGAGCTCGTGTGGCGTCTGAGGGTCGAGTCCATCAGTGGGACGGAGATCTGATCTTCAGCCCCACAGACGGCCCAGACTCGGGCGTCTACACGTGTGTCGCCCGCAACACAGCCGGACAGAAGCAGCAGGAGCTCGTCGTCACTGTAGCCAGTGAGTGAAACACCAAACTAAACTAACTAAATAATTAACTAACTAGCCAAGCTCCACGCTGATCACAGGTGACCCAGTGAGACAGCAGTCTTTAACCCTTCGTTTGCTGGAATTACTAATAAATCAGAAGCTGGTCTTTCATAAGATCTGGGATTTTTAGTAGGTTCACAAATATTAACCCTATAAAGACTAACTTTTTTTAATTGAACAATTTATTAAACCTTTAGACAAATCTCCCAAAAATAGTGTTTTTTGTTGAGCATCATATTTGAGCCAACAGGCTTTTATGGTTCATATAGTCTGATAGAGTGAGAATATGGAGGAAATATATAAAAATATGAATGTGGTGCAGATGCTGATATTTATCTGATGAAATTCTGATGCTTGTGATGTACATCAGTGAGATCTTTATAACACTACAGCAGATACTGACATAAAATGATCTGAATATCAGCGGTCGCTCTATATCTCCAGTAATCTGTCTCAGAAAGATAAGATTGAAATGCTCCAAACATATAATGCAGTGATTGAGAGCTGAAGAAATAAAGGCTCCTCAGAAGATGTGAGATGTTCTGGAGGCTTGTGAAGATCATTCCTCCGCTGAGGAACAGTGAAAGTAAAGCTTCTGGAAACAAACGCTCCTCAAAAGATCAGATTTGAGACGCACTGATTTTTCTAAAACATGATTGATGGAGAATCACGTAAAGCTGAGCTGCTTCAGTCCAGTAAGTGTTCATCTGGAGATATTACTGACGTTATTCTGACCTTTACTTGATCAAAATCAGTCAAGATCTGACACGAGAAGCTCCAGCTGAAGCTGGACGTTTGAACAATTACACTAAAAGAGCTTTGACTGGATAAAAAAACTCTATAAACTATCAATCAGACGACAGAAGACATGCAGGAGATCGAGTGTGAAACGGGTTTAACAGCAAAGTTTTGATCATTTAGAGGCCTTAGAAATTTGCCAATTGTGTGAAATGTTTTAGAGACATACTAGAATCTTTAAATGAAAACAGTGGCGTTTTATGAAAACCTCCCTAATGTGTTGTGTGTGTGTGTGTGTGTGTGACAGCCTCTCCAGAATGGATCGTTCAGCCGCAGGACACACGCGTCGAGGAGGGTCAGCCGGGTTTCCTGCACTGTCACGCACGGGGCACGCCTGAACCACGGGTCACATGGTACCGCAAGAGCATCCCGATCAGTGAGGAGGTGAATGAGTGAATGAACGCAGTCGTCACGCCTCATCAGATCACACCGCGTCAGGTTTAACACACTCTCTGTCTGTAGGGCTCTCGTTATAAGCTCTTCTCTAACGGGACGCTGAGGATCAACAGCGCAGAGCTGAAGGACGCTCAGACGTACAGCTGTGTGTGTGTGACGGAGGGCGGATCGCTCATCGGACACGCACAGGTTCTCATACTGGGTGAGAGGAACATATACACATCGTCATGATTAGCAGCAGCACTGAAGGCTGACAGCTTACTAAATAAAGTAATTAATAATGATGATTTTAATGAAAGTGCAGAGAGGTTTGTGTGAGAGCAGGGTTCTCTCCTGTATCGGTAGCCAATGAGCTCGCTGCTCAACATTCAAATATATGACTAGTGCTTGCAGCAGCAGTGCAGCTTGCTTCAGAAACCCTCCACCTTCCCCAGCTCCACCTGTATAGATCTGCTATGAGGTGATTCATGTATGCTTTGTGGGGGGTTATTTCATGCATGTTATATTTGCAGCAGCAGTATTTCTTACATGCTCACAGCAGCATTGTGGATGTATTGGCAGTAGCAAGTCTCGGTACTTGGTAAAGACCAAATACATTAACATTGTCATGTACATTACCATGCCATTCCCTCCGAGAGTTGTCAACTCAAGTCACCTTTATTTGTATAGCGCTCTATACTGTACAATACTGATTGTGTCAAAGCAGCTTTACAGTGTCAAACAGGAAAATAGTTTGTAATTAATGTGCATCTCTCTCAGAGAAGTTGAAGTTCACGCCCGTCCCGCAGCCGTCGCAGTGTCTGCAGCTGGACCGAGAGAGCAGCGTCAGCTGTGTTGCTGCAGGTCGAGAGACGCCCATCATACACTGGAGCAGAGCAGGTCAGAGACATACAATGGAATGTTACCTTAACGATCACATAACATACTTTTATTGTTAGCTGGGCAGCTCTGATTGAAACCGAATGGCTTGCTGTTGC
Source organism: Sinocyclocheilus anophthalmus (assembly GCA_018155175.1). Lineage (NCBI taxonomy): Eukaryota > Metazoa > Chordata > Actinopteri > Cypriniformes > Cyprinidae > Sinocyclocheilus > Sinocyclocheilus anophthalmus. Next base: position 458,264 of record JADLZN010002658.1, on the reverse strand, counting down.
TGTGCAGTGATGTCTGGTGTGTTTGAGCTGCTTTCTCATGCGTGTGTCTCCGCAGACGGCGCTGATCTCCCGTCTCACGTGAGTCAGATGAACGGAGTTCTGCGCTTCAGTACAGTGACCCGCGCCGATGGAGGGAACTACACGTGTGTGGCGTCCAGCAGCGCACAGGGAGAGATACGAGTGCACGTCCATCTCACTGTAGGAGGTGTGTGTGTTAGATTTGAACGCTGTTGTTGATCATGAGGTCATGTGAGTTGTTCCACACACACTGACACACTCACGTCCATCTGTGTTTTGTCAGTTCACGTGGAGTTTAAGCTGGAGCCGGAGCAGACCACAGTCTATCAGGGTCACACAGCTGTGCTTCACTGTCAGGCGTCAGGTGACCCGCAGCCGTACGTCCAGTGGATGCTCAAAGACAAACTACTCAGCAGCAGCAGCTCCAGCAGGCCAGTGATCTCACTCCACCTGCCTGTCCGTGTCTCTGTCTCTCACTGCACCTGCCTGTCTGTGTCTCTGTCTGTCTCACTGCACCAGTCTGTCTGTCTCACTCCATCTGTCTGTCTCTCTGCACCAGTCTGTCTCACTGCACCTGTCTGTCTCTCTGCACCTGTCTGTCTCACTGCACCTGTCTGTCTGTCTCAGTCTGTCTCACTGCACCTGTCTGTCTGTGTCTCTGTCTGTCTCACTGCACCTGTCTGTCTGTCTCACTGCACCTGTCTGTCTCACTGCACCTGTCTGTCTGTCTCACTGCACCTGTCTGTCTGTCTCACTGCACCTGTCTGTCTCACTGCACCTGTCTGTCTCACTGCACCTGTCTGTCTCTGTCTGTCTCACTCCACCTGTCTGTCTCACTCCACCTGTCTGTCTGTCTCTGTCTGTCTCTGCACCAGTCTGTCTCATTGCACCTGTCTGTCTGTGTCTCTGTCTGTCTCCCTCCACCTGTCTGTCTCACTCCACCTGTCTGTCTGTCTCTGTCTGTCTCACTGCACCTGTCCATCTGTCTCTCTGCACCAGTCTGTCTCACTGCACCTGTCCATCTGTCTCTCTGCACCTGTCTTTCTCACTCCACCTGTCTGTCTCACTGCACCTGTCTGTCTGTCTCACTCCACCTGTCTGTCTGTCTCACTGCACCTGTCTGTCTGTCTCACTCCACCTGTCTGTCTGTCTGTCTCACTCCACCTGTCTGTCTGTCTGCTCACTCCACCTGTCTGTCTCACTCCTCTGTCTGTCTCTGTCTCTGTCTGTCTCACTGCCTCCATCGGTCTGTCTCACTCCACTTCTGTCTCCGCCGCCCATCTGTCGTACTCACTCCATCTGCTGTCTCACTCTATCTTTCTGTCTCTGTCTGTTCTCACTAATCATAACCATCAGTCTGTCTCACTCCATCTGTCTGTCTGACTCCATCTGTCTGTCTCTGTCTCTGTCTGTCTCACTCCATCTGTCTGTCTCACTCCACCTGTCTGTCTCACTCCACCAGTCTGTCTCACACATACATGATGATCCTTCATGCCGCTGATGTTGACGTGTTAATTGTGTTTCTCCAGGTTTCAGAAGATGCCCAACGGCTCTCTGGTCATTAGTGATGTGACCACTGAGGACACGGGTGTGTACACCTGCATCGCTGGAAACACCTGCAACATCAGAGACACGGCAGCGCAGCTCTATGTCGTGGGTGAGGAACACTAACTCACACGAGGAACAGTTTAACCTGATTGGTGTGGGGTTTTTTTTGTGTGTTTTTTTTAATAAATAAGGCAGATTTTAGCTTGAGAAGTCATAGTGTTCATGCACACACTCACACACAGATCATACAGTGTGTTTGTTATTTCATATTTCACATCTATTTCCATAGTGCTTCATACAATACACAGGGTTTCTGTGGGTTTAAAAAAGTCTTAATTCGCCCTTCTACAAATTAAGGCTTTAAAAATTCTTAAATCAGAGCAGAAAGTCTTACATTCATAAAGTCATGGCATTAAATGTTGCATACACTGCACTTCCTCAGTAATTTTGTTTTCAGTACAAATCTAAACATCCTTGAAGTGAGTTTAGAGCTTAAAACAAGAGCAAATATCTATCACTGAGGAATGAAAACTCGTTTTCACTTTAAATCAAGTTTACAGTGATTTTGCTACAGGTTTACTGTAGTGTTTTGTGATGCGTCTCTGTTCTCAGAGAAGCCTGTGCACCCGCGCAGTGAAGACGAGGATAAGAGTCAGTTTAAGATGTTCCAGACGATCGCGCTGTCGGTGGCCGTGGCCGTGGCGTACATCATCGCTGTGCTGGGACTGATGTTCTACTGCAAACAGAGACGCAAGAGCAAACGGCTGCAGAAGAACCGCACCGGAGAAGAGCCCGAGATGGAGTGTCTGAACGGTACGTGTGTGTCATCTAGACTGAGATCATCTAGACTAATCAACCAGCTGATATCTGCCTGTTTTGAGCTATACGTCTCTTATATGTAGTGGCTGTTCAACCGTGTCATTTCTAATGCTTCCCAACAGTCTTGTCATTAGGCACAAGTTCTGTTTTCACACATTATTTAGAGATGTTTGCGACGAGTGTGTGTGTGTTTCCTCTAGGTGTTCAGCTGAACGGCCACAGGGTGTCTGAGATCCATGAAGAAGTGGCTCTAAGCAGCATGAGACCTTCAGCAGACTCCGAGAAACAGCAGAGCTGCGCATGTGGGGGGGGGGTGTCTGGTCTGCGGTGACGAGCTGCACTTTCCCAGAGCGCACCTGCAGACCATCACCTCACTGGGTAATCAATCAGCAGAACAGAACCAAACTCACTTCAGTGCACTTTTACAGTAATAATCATTTAAAAGATTTTACATTATGATGATATTTGCTTCTAGATTTAGGATAATACTTAAAGAAATCGCATCATATTCATTCATTAAAGGGATAAAATTAAAATGTGCTGAAAATGTGCTCATCTAAGATCAGAATGAGTTTGTTTCTTCATCAGGTTTGGAGAAATGCAGCATTGCATCAGTGTCTCAGCAATGGATGCTCTGCAGTGAATGGGTGCCGTCAGAAGAGTGAGAGTCCAAACAGCTGATAAAAACATCACAATAAACCACAAGTAATCCACAGCACTCCAGTCCATCAGTTAACATCTGGAGAAGACAAAAGCTGAGACAAATCCAGCATTAAGATGCTTTTAACTCAAATACATTGAGTCTATAATCCATATAATCGTCCCCTTGAAAAAGTGTTCTGGTGTGAATCAGGAGAAAATCTGCACAGATCAAGCAGCGTTTACAAGCCAACACAGTTTGTCTTCTCCAATGTTACTGTGGACGCAGTGGATTATTGTGATGTTTTGATCAGCTCTCATTCTGACGGCACCCATCCACATCCATTGCTAAGCAAGTGATGCAATGCTACATTTCTACAAACCTGTGACATGAAATAAACTTTGTGTGTGTTGGTGTGCGCGCGGCGGCTGGTTGCACCCAATCGCGCGTGTGTTTCTCTCTGTGTGCGTGTGTGTTTCTGTGTGCGCGTGTGTGTTTCTGTGTGTTGCCTTCTGTGTGCGAGTGTGTGTGTTTGTGTGTGTTTCTGTGTGTGTGTGTGCGTCTCTGTGTGTGCGTGCGTGTGTCTCTGTGTGTGCGTGCGTGTGTGTCTCTGCGTGTGCGCGTGCGTGTGTGTGTGCGTGCGTGTGCGTGTGCGTGTGTGGTGTGTGGGCTCTGTGGTGTGTGTGTGTGGGTTTGTCTCTGTGTGTGCGGTGTGTGTGTTGTGTCTCTCCTGTGTGCGTGTGTGTCTCTGTGGTGTGCCGTGTGACCCCCTCTCTGTGTGTTTGTTTGTTTGTGTGTGTGTTTGTGTTTGTGTTTTTGTGTGTGTGTGCGTGTGTGTGTTGTGTGTGTGTGTGTGTGTTGTCTCTCTGTGGGTGCGTGTGTGTGGTCTCTGTGTGTGTGTGTGTGTGTTGTGTGTCTCTGTGTGTGTGTGTGTTTTTGTGTGTGTTTGTTTGTGTGTGTGTCTCTGTGTGTGTCTCTGTGTGCGTGTGTGTCCTGTGTGCGTGTGTGTCTCTGTCTGTGTGTGTGTGTGTGTTTTTTTGTGTGTGTGTGTGTTGTGTGTGTGTGTCTCTCTGTGTGGTGCGGCGTGTGTTGTCTCTGTGTGTGTGTGTGTGTGGTGTGTGTCTCTGTGTGTGTGCGTGCGTGTGGGTCTCTGTGTGTTTGTGTGTGTGTGTCTCTGTGTGTGTGCGTGCGTGTGTGTCTCTGTGTGTGTGTGTGTGTGTGTGTGTCTCTGTGTGTGTGTGTGTGTGTGTGTGTCTCTGTGTGTGTGCGTGCGTGTGTGTCTCCTTGTGTGTGTGTGTGTGTGTGTCTCTGTGTTGCGTGTGTGTCTGTCTGTGTGTGTGCGTGTGCGTGTGTGTGCGTGTGTGTGTGTCTCTGTGTCTCTGTATGTGTCTGTGTGTGTGTGTGTCTCTGTGTCTGTGGGGTGTCCCTCTGTGTGTTGTTGTGTGGTTGTGTGTCCTCTGTGTGTGTGCGTGCGTGTGTGTCCTGTGTGTGTGTTGTGTGGGTGTCGTGTTGTCCTGTGTGTGTGTGTCTCTGTGTTTGTGTGTGTGTGTGTGTGTGCGTCTCTGTGTGTGCGTGCGTGTGTCTCTGTGTGTGCGTGCGTGTGTGTCTCTGCGTGTGTGTGTGCGTGTGTGTGTGTGTGTGTGTGTCTCTGTGTGTGTGTGTGTGTGTGTGTGTGTCTCTGTGTGTGGCTGTGTGTGTGTGTGTTGTGTTTTTGTGTGTGTGTGCGGGCAGGTCGTGTTGTTCGGCGAGGTGTTTCTGGCTAAAGCGAGGGCGATAGAGGAGACCGAGCCGGAGACGCTGGTGCTGGTCAAGAGTTTAGAGAGCCGAGAGGAAACGCACCGAACTGAGTTCAGACGAGAGCTGGAGATGTTCAGCAAACTCAATCACGCTCACATCGTACGACTGCTGGGAATCTGCAGAGAAACCCAACCTCATTACATGATCCTGGAATACGTGGATCTGGTACTAAACGCATTAAAATCCTTTATTAATATATATGCAGCATGCACGCTTATATTTTAATTAGTTTGGCTTGTGTACACACAGAACACACATTTATGTGTCTTAATTATCTTTCACTTAATTAGCAGTATGAATAATATAAATCAGCATACACACCGTTTCGGTTTGAATGTATCAATCCTGCACACTTCTTAAAGGAACACTCCTCTATTTTTTTGAAAATAGGCTCATTTTCCAGCTCCCCTAGAGTTAAACAGTTGAGTTCTACCGTTTTCGAATCCATTCAGCCGATCTCCGTGTCTGGCGGTAGCACTTTTAGCTGTAGCTTAGCATAGATCATTAAATCTGATTAAACCGTTAGCATCTCGCTCAAAAATGAACAAAGAGTTTCTATATTTTCCTATTTAAAACTTGACTCTTCTGTAGTTACATCGTGTACTAAGACCGACGGAAAATGAAAAGATGTGATTTTCTCAGCCGATATGGCTAGGAACTATACTCTCATTCCGGCGTAATAATCAAGGAGCTTTGCTGCCGTTCCATGTGTGCAGCAGGCGCAATGATATTACGCAGCGCCTGGAAATAGTCCCCAGCACGCTCCCTGTCCTAGCAGGTGGTCACGTTGGTTATGTTGACGGAAGTTAGCCTGTTTCCAGGCGCTGCGTAATATCATTGCGCCTGCTGCACCCATGGAACGGCAGCAAAGCTGCTTGATTATTACGCCGGAATGAGAGTATAGTGATACTATATGTGATATTATAGAATTATAGAATAATGCGACATTTATAATTAGTTTTTGTAGGCCGGTCATTTTTGAGCCTAACAAAGTGGGGAAAAAATCCCCCAAAAGTAAAAAAATTATAAGTCCGTAAGTTTTAGTCCAATGCTTTAAAATTGACTATCATTTTCAGGAACAATAAAATCCTCTCTGGGTCAAAATGACCAGAACATTAAGATTAAGCTTGCATCACAATATTTTACTTTATTGTCTTTATAAGCAACATTGCGGTCAATCGAACTTCCTCAGGATTTATCCAGTTTTTCATGTCTGTATTAAACTTTTATCTGATGCACCTACGTATGATGATTTTCTGTTTGTTAATGCTGATGTGAGTGCTTTTCTCGTGTTTTTCAGGGTGATCTCAAACAGTTCCTCAGAATATCAAAAAGCAGCGATGAGAAACTCAAGCCGCATCCCATCAGCACTAGAACTAAAGCAAGTTCTTCCTGTGACCATTCATTATTATTTTACCTGTTGCTGTGTCCCTGAGGTGGTTTGTGTGTTTAATAACTCGTGTGACTCTGTGTTGATGTTCACGGTGCTCCGCAGGTCTCTATCTGTGCTCAGGTGGCTCATGGGATGCAGCATTTATCAAACAGGGGTTTTGTGCATAAAGACCTGGCGGCCAGGAACTGTCTGATCAGCGGACAGAGACACGTGAAGGTGTCTGCGCTCAGTCTGAGTACAGACGTCTATAACAGGTACCAGCTCCTTCAGTCCATTTGACGATCATTAAAGAGCTGAGATCTGCTGCCAGTGTTCACATGTGTGCAGAGCGCCATCTAGTGTTGATGAAGCTCAGTCACATGTGCTGATGTGTGTGTGTGTGTGTCTCTCTCTCTGTCTCTCTCTCTGTGTGTTCAGCGAGTACTATCAGCACAGGCAGGTGTGGATCCCGCTGCGCTGGCTGCCGGCTGAGAGTGTGTTTGAGGGAGAGTTCTGCAGTAAGGCAGACGTCTGGGCGTTCGGGGTGCTGATGTGGGAGGTGTTCAGTCTGGGCGAGCTGCCGTACCCCGCGCTCAATGACCACCAGATGCTGGAAGGTGAGCAGACGTGTGACGTCACATGACCTCAGCTGTGTGACTGAGAGAGTCTGTGTCCGTCATCAGTGCTGTCAGTGTATATTGATCATATTGATATCAATCAGGACACTGAGAGTGTTCATTATTTATGATTTATCCATGCACACCTTTAATTTTCTTTTAATTCATGTGCCCTCGTAAAAACATGCAGACTTTAAATATCGTAAATGGAGCATAAGTCTTATCATTTTAAGAGGTATTAAAGGCACAATATGTAAGATTTTTTCAATTAAAATATCCAAAAACCACTAGAACAGTGTTATATATTTTGCTGACTTGTGTACATTATGCCAAATGTTTCGAAGAATGTTTAAATCCAGAGAAATAAGCAATTTTAACTAGTGACACAGAGTGTGTCTATAGTGTCATTGTCGCCTGCCGATGACGTCATAACCCCTCGATTTCCAGAAAACATGGAAACAGCAAAGACGCTTTAATATGTTGTGTGTTTTAATAGACCAGTGACGACCGCACAGAGTGCATTATACAGAACTAAATGTATCGACTGGGCATAAGAAAACCTCTGCTGCTTTAACAACCCACATACGCACGACTCGGGAAGAGCGGAAGCGCTCGAACTGTGGCATAATAAAGCTCACTGCTTTAACCCACACACTGTCACGACCGTGAGAGCAGCGGAAGTGCTCGAGGGCTGTGTGGCAGTAATAAAAGCTCCGCTCTTTACCCCACATACGCCGGAACCCGCAGCAGGCGGAAGCGTCGGTCGACTGTGCATAATAAAAAGCTCCACGTGCTTTACCCCACACACGCACTATGACCGGAAGCACGAAGCGCTCACTGGTGTGGCTAATAAAAGCTCCGCTGCTTTACCCCACATACGCACGACCGGAAGGGGCGGAAGCGGTCGACTGTGGCATAATAGAAGCTCTGCTGCTTTACCCCACATACTCATGACCGGAAGCAGCGGAAGCGCTCAACTGTGGCGTAATAAAAGCTTCGCTGCTTTACCCCACACACGCACGACCGGAAGCACCGGAAGCGCTCGACTGTGGCATAATAAAAGCTCTGCTGCTTTACCCCACATACGCACGAACGGAAGCAGCGGAAACGCTAAAGTGTGGCATAATAAAAGCTACGCTGCTTTACCCCACACACGCACGAACGGAAGCAGCGGAAGCGCTCGACTGTAGCATAATAAAAGCTCCTCTGCTTTACCCCACACACGCACGACCGGAAGCAGTGAAGCGCTCGACTGTGACATAATAAAATCTCTGCTGCTTTACCCCACATACGCACGGCCGGAAGCAGCGGAAGCGGTCGACTGTGGCATAAATAAAAGCTCTGCTGCTTATTACCCAAAACGCACACCGGAAGCAGCGGAAGCGCTCGCTGTGGCATCATAAGCTCTCACTGCTTTACCCCACATACGCACTACCGGAAGGAGCGGAAGCGGTCGACTGTGGCGTAATAAAAGCTCTGCTGCTTTACCCCTCATACACACGACCGGAAGGAGCGGAAGTGGCCGACTGTGGCATAATAAAAGCTCCGCTGCTTTACCCCACATACTCACGACCGGAAACAGCGGAAGTGCTCGACTGTGGCATAACAAAAGCTCCGCTGCTTTACCCAACATACGCACGACCGGAAGCAGCGGAACCGCGTTCGACTGTGGCATAATAAAAGTTCCGCTGCTTTACCTCACATACGCACGACCGGAAGGAGCTGAAGCGGTCGGCTGTGGCATAATAAAAGCTCCGTTGCTTTACCCCACACACGCACGACCGAAAGCAGCGGAAGAGCTCGACTGTGGCATAATAAAAGCCCAGCTGCTTTACCCCACATACGCACGACAGGAAGCAGCGGAAGCGCTCGACTGTGACATAATAAAATCTCTGCTGCTTTACCCCACATACGCACAACCAGAAGCAGCAGAAGCGCTCGACTGTGGCATAAAAAAAGCCCCGCTGCTTTACCCCACACACGCACGACCGGAAGCGTTCGACTGTGGCATAATAAAAGCTCTGCTGCTTTACCCCACATACGCACGACCGGAAGCAGCGGAAGCGCTCGACTGTGGCATAATAAAAGCTCCGCTGCTTTACCCCACATACGCACGACCGGAAGCGGTGGAAGCGCTCGACTGTGGCATAATAAAGGCCCCGCTGCTTTACCCCACATACGCACGACCGTCACCGGAAGCAGCGGTAGCGCTCGACTGTGGCATAATAAAAGCCCGCTGCTTTACCTCACATACGCACGACCGGAAGCAGCAGTAGCGCTCGACTGTGTCATAATAAAAGCTTCGCTGCTTTACCCCACATACGCACGACCGGAAGCAGCGGAAGCGCTCGACTGTGGCATAATAAAAGCCCCGCTGCTTTACCCCACATACGCACGACCGGAAGCAGCGGAAGCGCTCGACTGTGGCATAATAAAAACCCCGCTGCTTTACCCCACACACGTAGGTCAGTACGAGCCACATACACGACAACGGGGGGGGAAGCAGTGGAAGCGCTTGACTGTGGCATAATAAAATCCCCTCTGCTTTAAAACCCACACACGCAGCGCCCGGAACAGCGGAAGCACAACATCGACTGTGGCCATAATTAAAAAGCCCCTCTGCTTTAACCCCCACACTACTCACGCCCGAGCCGCGGACGCGTTCGACTGTGGCATAAAAAGCCCCTCGCTTTAATACCCCCATACGCAAAATCTACCTGAAAGCAGCGGAAGCACTCACGGTGGCATAATAAAGCTCGCTGCTTTACCCCACATCAAAGTCGCACGACCGGGAAGGCAGCGGAAGCGTTCGACTGGGGCATATAAGCCTCTGCTTAACCCCACATACGCACGACCGGAAGCAGCGGAAGTGCTCGTATTACGCCCCACGTCTAGGGGTAGTAAAAATATAGCTCTTAACAGGGCATAATAGATCTGGGTTGTGGTAATGGAATCCCAAGTGCGAATCGCTCCGGTCGATAATCAAACATATTCACGATGTTAGTCAGTTTAAAGGATTAGATTTATTTTAAAACAAGTGAAATAAAGAGCATCTCTCCAGGATGTCCCAAAGGCCAAAATAACAAACAAAACAAATCTAGGGAGGGAAAAAGAAGAGGATAAATAACCTAATCAAATAAGGAAATAAAAATACAAATTACTTCCCTAACTACCTAGCACAAAACAGAGCCCAAACAAGATAAGTAAAACAAAATGGCAGGACACCCCTTTTGCTCTACAATCTTAACACACAAAGTTGACAACGAATAAACGTGATCAACATATTTCACACTCCACTTGAGAATACACATTTGATCATCGGCCGGAGGAGGGATCCAGGAGCTCTCAACCCAATCGCGTCCGAACCAACAATGAGCTCCCCGTTGAATGCCGACGGCGTCCTTATAAAGGCCACGCCTCGTCTCAACCACCAATAGCGATCATACACCCCATCAGCGGACATCCTATCAGAGAGCAGACAGAATGAAAGAGGGAGGAGAAAAAAACACGTACACACACAACATGGCGAATACAAGAAACGCAGGTCGTAACAGCTTGACTGTGGCATAATAACGCTCCGCTGCTTTACCCTACATACGCACGACCGGAAGGAGTGGAAGAGGTCGACTGTGGCGTAATAAAAGCTCTGCTGCTTTACCCTACATACGCACGACCTGAAGCAGCGGAAGCCCTCGACTGTGGCATAATAACAGCTCCGCTGCTTTACCCCACATACACAAGACCAGAAGCAGCGGAAGCGCTCGACTGTGGCATAATACAAGCTCCGCTGCTTTTTTGCTTTAAAAAACCCCACATACGCACGACCGGAAGCAGCTGAAGCGCTCGACTGTGGCATAATAAAAGCTCCGCTGCTTTACCCACATACGCACGACCGGACGCAGCGGAAGCGCTCGCGTAATGGCACAATCAAGCTCCGCTGCTTTAACCCTAAAACACATACGCACGCACCGTAAGCGCTCGACTGTGGCAATAAAGCTCCGCTGCTTACCCACATCGCACGACCGAATCGCTCTACGTTGCAATAATAAAAGCCACCGCTGCTTTACCCCACTACGGCACGACCGGAACACGGAAGCGCTCGACTGTGGCAATAAAAACCCCGCTGCCTTACCCCACATCCGCACGACCGGAAGCAGCGTAAGCGCTCGACTGTGGCATAATAAAAACCCCGCTGCTTTACCCCACATACGCACAACCGGAAGCAGCGGAAGCGCTCGACTGTTGCATAATAAAAGCTCCGCTGCTTTACTCCACATACGCACGACCGGAAGGAGCGTAAGCGGTCGACTGTGGCATAATAAAAAGCTCGCTGCTTACAACCCCACATACGCACGACCAGAAGGAGCGGAAGCGCTCGACTGTGGCATAAAAAAGCTCCGCTGCTTTACCCCAAAAAACCCCCCCCAAAACCCATCAACGCACCGACAAACCGTAAGCAGAGGAAGCGCTCGACCTGTGGCATATAAAAGCTCGGGCCTGCTTTAACCCCACACACGCACGACCGGAAGCAGCGGAAGCGGTCGATTGTGGCATAATAAAAGCTCAGCTGCTTTAGCCTACATACGCACGACCGGAAGCAGCGGATGCGTTCGACTGTGGCATAATAAAAGCCCCTCTGCTTTACCCCACATACGCACGACCGGAAGTATCGGAAGCGCTCGACTGTGGCATAATACAAGCCCCGCTGCTTTACCCCACATACGCACGACCGGAAGCAGCGGATGCGTTCGACTGTGGCATAATAAAAGCTCCACATACGCACGACCGGAAGCAGCGAAAGCGCTCGACTGTGGCATAATAAAAGCTCCGCTGCTTTACCCCCACATACACACGACCGGAAGCAGCGGAAGCGCTTGACTGTGGCATAATAAAAGCTCCGCTGCTTTACCCCACATACTCATGACCGGAAGCAGCGGAAGCACTCGACTGTGACATAATAAAAGCTCCGCTGCTTTACCCCACAAACGCACGACCGGAAGCATCGAAGCGCTCGACTGGGCATAATAAAAGCCCCGCTGCTTAACCCCACATACGCACGACCGGAAGCAGCGGAAGCGCTCAACTGTGGCATAATAAAAGCCCCGCTGCTTTACCCCACACACGCACGACCGGAAGCAGCGGAAGCGCTCGACTGTGGCATAATAAAAGCTCCGCTGCTTTCCAGCCGTGTGTCGCGCTCGTTCAGCACCTTGTTTCGCTTCGACGGCTTTCAGCCTCACCCTGCTTCATTCTACTACGTTAATAAATCATTAGCTCATCCATGAACATGATTTCTGCCGAGTCCCGTCGGATTGCATCGGCTGTGGGGATGAAGACCACAACTCCCATGATTCCACACTCAGTCACTGCGTCATCAAACCACACCTTTGATTCGCCTTTGCCATTGATTTGTTTGTTTTGAATACGCGCCCTCTAGCGGGCGAAAAATTACATACTGTGCCTTTAAATTTGGGGATGGAACAGCAGGAATCATGAGTCATGACACATTTATCCCAATAGATTGCTTATGATCGGCTGTTATGATTTAAGACAATGTTTACTTCAAGGTGTGCAGGAGGAACTAGTAAATCATATACATTTCAAAATAAGAGTCCTTGTGAATTTTGGGCTTAAAGTTTATGATTAAAAGTCCTGCATTATACATAAAATCTTTTTTTTCTGGATATTATTGACATTTTGGTTACACAGTAAACTGTAATTGGCATTTAAATCAATGTAAACCCTTGTATTTTCTCTCTGAACCACCTGTCACATGAAAGAAAGACTAAGAACATTATTTTACACATTTAATATAGAGATTTAACTAGTATCGGCACAATAATCTTAATTATTCTTTATTAATCCGTTTATTTATCGATTTATGCCTTCCTCGAAACACATTATTATCATATCAGCAAAATCCAATATCAATAAACCTCTAATTCATATGTATTAATGTATTAGTACATAAACATATGTAAATATTGAATTAAACCATATCTTGAGTATTTCATCGTTTTGCAGTTGAACTTGCTCCAGCCTGTTTAATGAAGTAAAAGAATTTAAGAAACCTGATTGATTTTGATTTATTTGACCTGATTGATTTATTAGTGCAGGTCTGAAAATTTGATGTAAAAAAACTGCAGAAACCTTGAGTTTAGCAGATGATCGTTGTAGGATCATCATAAGATGGTCAATCTCTGACCTTCAGATCTCATTTGAAGGCTTTATGGTCAGATAGATAGATAGATGTTCATAGTGTCAGTATCAGTTGTTGATCTTTTAATGTCTTAAAATCTCTTGAACGAATGTCAGTTGATGAAGTGTCTCATGTGTGTCTTGTGTGTCTATCTATGTCTCATGTGTGTATGTCTCGTGTGTCTCATGAGTGTCTCTCTGAGTCTCATGTGTATCTCTGAGTCTCATGTGTATCTCTGTGTTTCTTGTGTCTCTTGTGTCTATCTCTGTCTTGTGTGTCTCTTGTGTGTCTATGTCTGTCTCGTGTGTCTAATGAGTGTCTCTCTGTGTCTCTCTGTGTCTCATGTGTGTCTAATGAGTGTCTCTCTGTGTCTCTCTGTGTCTCATGTGTTTCTCTGTGTCTCTCTGTCTCATGTGTGTCTCTGTCTCTCTGTGTCTCATGTGTGTCTAATGAGTGTCTCTCTGTGTCTCGTGTGTCTCAGGTCTCCAGGCTGGTACTCTGCATTTGTCTCCTCCAGTGAACTGTCCTGCTCACGTCTGCAGTCTGATGAGCCGCTGCTGGGCGTCCAGCCCTAAAGAACGGCCCACGTTCAGTGAGATCCTTCAGACTCTGACTGATTCCTCCACAGACACCAAAGTCTAGAGGATCACGACTGCAATCAGAGACTCAATCACACACATTTCAGGCGTGAGAGTCTGCTTCGAGACACGCTTCTGTCCCATTAATGATCTGTTTACACTAATGTAGAAGCTCCTTACTCTCGCTGGAGCCTCAGGGACTCCGAGGATGACCGTTGACCTCTGCAGCGCTGGACAATCGCAGATCCATCAGGTTACAGATGCAGGACGAGGTGCTGCACACACATGATGCTGGAATCACGTCATGCCTGCGGTTCACCGTCACGCACTGGAATCAGCAGTGTGTACAGAGTGTGTGTGTGTGTGTGTGTGTGTGTGTGTGTGAGTATGAGTGTGTGTGTGTGTGTTTTCACAGGATGATGTCTTGTCACGAACCTCGGTACTGGAATCCGTCACTTGTATTTGGGAAACTGAGAGATTAATGATGAAGTTAGAGACTGACATACAAAGCTATAATACGATTAACAAATATTCACTAATTTACCGTGTGTGTGTGTGTGTGTGTGATGAAAGAGAGATTGTTCTTAATGATAATAAGATCTTTGTTTCTCTGAGGTGCTCACAGGTGACTCTGTTATTGTAATAAATAAATATGCAATGCCTCAGATTGCGAACATTTCTAAGCCATGATTAATCACATTTTATTGTAATTCCGTCTCCACAAAGTCCTTCTGGATTGTTTTTCTCAAACACACGACCAACAAACTGAGATGATACACAAATTACACTTAAAACTTAAGGTGTCATGTTGATGTGTTGTGATTATTGATGTAGATCAGCGGTTCTCAACCAGGTCCAGTAGGGGTTCTCAAAAACGTTATTTAAAAAAAAGACAATAAACATTAAAACAGCATAAAATCAAGCTATTTCTTATTTTAATTCACCACTTAAACAACTGTTTTTGTCTATTAAGAGCCAGAAAGGAAAACATGATTATGTGAGGAACACTGATTTTAAAAGTGTGATTTCTAAATCTGGAAAAGTCATGAAAATGAATAACTTTTGCATTACAGCAGATATTATTGTGACGTCGTTTGAGGACTGCGTGAGCTTTGATGAAGGTTTTGTGTCTCTGTGATTTTAATGTGGCCAGTGTTGGTTTCATTCAGACTCCCGCAGCAGAAACACGTCCTGCACTGTTTGCTCTCAGTGGTTTTCATCAGGTGAAAAGATTAAATCAACTTTGTTTTTTACAACTAAGAGTGCCTAGAACATGAAGTTTTTTTTACAGTATCTTTTGTAATGCAGTTAATGCTTGTTTTTAACGACTGCTTTTATATAATCGTTTCATATGTATTTTTATTGTTGTTGTTGTTTGTTTTTCATCTCTGTGGTCATTGTCTGTTCATGGTTATTTTCAAGGCAGGCTCTCACACAGTAACGCTTTTATATTCTGCTTTATAAAGGTCACAGTAATCCAGATGTAGTGCTGCTCTCATTAAACAGTCACGTTTTTAACAGCATTGATGTTTCTGTGCTCCATAAAATCAACTGTTTTAAGAATCCGTTCTGTTTCTCCATGTATAATTAGTCAAATGATGCCCCTTCCCTTACCAAAGAAGTACTGTGGTGGGATTTCCACGTTAATCCAGAGACAATCATACAATATGGTACATCTCCCAAAAGTGTTGCCAGTTTTTGTTCGTGTTTTCCTCTTTTGATCAAGGGACACATGCATTCCACAATTACTTTTTAGGAATAGTTCAGCCATAAATGAAAATGTGCTCACCATCAAGGAATTCGAGATGCAGATGTTTCTTCATCAGGTTTGGAGAAATGTAGCAATGCATCAGTGTCTCAGCAATGGGTGCTCTGCAGTGAATGGGTGCCGTCAGAATGAGAGTTGATCAAAACATCACAATAATCCACAGCACTCGTCCATCAGTTAACATCTGGAGAAGACAAAAGCATTAAAGTTTAGAGCTGTTTAAACGCTGCTTGATCTGTGCAGATTTCTCTCCTGATTCACACCAGAACACTTGTTCACTGGAGGAAGCGTTATTATGGATTATAGACTATGTATTTTAGTTAAAAACGTCTTGATGGATTTGTCTTCTCAAGAAGTTAACTGATGGGCTACGTTTTGGCTGAACGACTCCTTTAAGTTTCAGATCTCAGCATGTAAAGGCCAGCAGAGCGCGCTGTGTGTGAGAGACAAAACCCAACCAATCCCACAAAGACTTCTAGTAGAGGACAGAGTTCGGATTATTTGCATCGCTTGACAGATTTCACAGCCGATTTTAATCACTTTTGATCTGAGATGTTTTGATGTAGTTTGACTGCTGTGTGTGAATGCATTTCCAATCTCGGTTCTTTACACTATAGACTCTAGTATAGTATAGAGCTTCATACTGGCTCTGCTGCCCATCAGATGCACCATGAATGGTGTGTGTGTGTGTGTGTGTGTGTGTGTACAGGTTTATATATCCTGGTGGGGACTTAAACCTGACTACACACAGACTCATGGGGACTCGTGTCACGGTGGGGACCTAAATTGTGGTCTCCATGGGTACAAAAGCTTATAAATCATACAGAATGAAGTTTTTTGAAAATCTAAAAATGCAGAGTCTCCTGTGAGGGGTAGGTTTAGGGGTAGGTGGTGTCGGCATAGAATATGGTCTGTAGAGTATAAAACCATTACACCTATGGAGAGTCCCCACTTTTTCACAAACACGACCTGTGGTGTGGTGTGTGTGTGTGTGTGTGTGTGTGAGTATGAGTGAGAGGTGAGTGTGTGAGTGAGTGAGTGAGTGAGTGAGTGAGTGAGTGAGTGTGTGTGTGTGATGATGTTTGAGTGTGTGAGTGTGAGTGTGAGTGAGTGAGTGTGTGTTGTTGGGGTGACCGTGAGGTTAGTGACGTCGGCCTGAGGGTGAAGGCTGTGGTGAGGAGTGAGGTGAAGTGTCACCAACCTGAGAGTGTGAGGTAGCGTGAGAATGTGAGGTGTGACTTAGATGGGTGCGTTCCCATTCCTGACTGTGAGACTGATTGTGTGTGTGAGTGTGTGAGTGAGTGGAGTGTGTTTAGCAGAGGGGGAAAAATGCAGTTGTAGGGTGTTGTGTGAGTGAACCACAAAACAAAAGTGAGTGAGAGTGTGAGTGAGTGTGTATGAGTGAGAGTGAGAGTGTGAGTGTGAGTGTATGAGAGTGAGAGTGTGTGAGAGTGAGAGTGTGAGTGTGAGTGTGTGTGAGTGAGAGTGTGAGTGAGTGAGAGAGAGAAAGAGTGTGTGTGAGTGAGTGAGTGAGTGAGTGAGTGAGTGAGTGTGTGGTGAGTGAGTGAGTGAGTGGTGAGTGGTGAGTGGTGATTGGAGTGTGGGTGTGAACTGGTGTGTGTGTGAGGAGTGAGTGATTGGAGTGAGTGAGTGATTGTGTGTTTGAGTGAGTGAGTGAGTGAGTGTTTGAGTGTGTGTTGTGTGGTGAGTGAGAGTGTGTTGTGTGAGGAGTGTGTGGTGTGTGTGTTGAGTGAGTAGAGTGATTGAGTGGAGTGAGGAGTGGTTTTGTGAGTGATGTGTGAGTGATTGAAAGAAGTGTGAGTGAGTGTGTGAGATTGAGTGAGAGTGAGTGAGTGAGTGAGTGTGTGGTGTGTGTGTGTGTGTGTGTTTGTGTGTGTGTTTGTTTGTGTGAGTGAGTGTGTGAGTGTGTGTGTGAGTGAGTGTGTGAGTTGTGTGTGGTGGAGTGTGTGTGATTGTGGTGGTGGTGAGTGAGTGTGTGATGATGTAGGTGCGTGTTTGAGTGAGTGCTAGTGTGGTGATTAGAAGAATTGATTGTAGCTGTAGAGAGTGATGTGATTGAGTGTGGATGTGTAGAGTGGTGTTTGAGTGTGGATTTTGTGTGTGAGTGGGATGTGTGAGTGAGTGAGTGAGTGAGTGAGTGAGTGAGTGGTGTGTGTTTGTGTGTGTGCTGGGTGTGGTGTGGTGAGTGAGTGTGTGATGAGTGTGTGAGTGATGAGTGAGTTAGTGTGTGTGAGTGTGTGTTAGTGAGTGTGTGAGTGTGTGAGTGAGTGTGTGTGTGTGTGTTGTGTGTGTGTTGTGTGTGTGTGAGTTTTGTGTGTGTGTGTGAGTGCGTGAGGTGTGTGGTGTGTGTGTGTGTGTAGTGTGTGTGTGTGTGTGTGTGTGTGAGTTTGTGGGTTGTGTGTGTGTGTGGTGTTGTGTGTGTGTGTGAGTGTGTGTGTGTTAGTGTGTGTGAGTGTGTGTGTGAGTGTGTTAGTGTGTGTGTGTGTGTGAGGTGTGGTGTGTGTGTGTGGTGTGTGTGTGTGTGTGTGTGTGAGTGTGTTTGTGTGGTGTGTGTGTGTGTGTGTGAGTGTGCTGTGTGTGAGTGTTGAGCTGTGTGTGTGTGTGTGTGTGTGATTGTGTGAGTGTGTGTGTGAGTGTTGTGAGTGAGTCGTGTTTGAGTGAGTGCGTGTGTGTGTGTGTGTTTGTTGTGTTTGTGTGTGTGTGTGTGTGTGTGTTTGTGTGGTGTGTGTGTGTGGTGTGTGTGTGTGAAAAATAAAAAAGAGTGTTAAAGTGCTTGTGCGGATGTGTCGAGTGAGGGTGTGTGAAGTGTTGATGTGTGTGTGTGTGTGTGTTGTGTGTGTGTGTGCGTGTGTGAGTGTGTGTGTGTGTGTGTGTGTGTGTGTGTGTGTGTGGTGTGTTTGTGTGTGTGTGTGGGTGAGTGAGTGAGTGAGTGGGAGGGTGAGTGAGTGAGTGAGTGAGTCTCTCACTGTGAGTGTGAGTGAGTGAGTGTGTGTGTGAGTGAGTGAGTGTGTGTGAGTGAGTGAGTGTGTGTGTGTGTGTGTGTGTGTGTGAGAGTGAGTGTGTGGGTGTGTTTGTGTGTGTGTGAGTGAGTGTTTGTGCGTGAGTGAGTGTGTGTGTGTGTGTGTGTGTTTTTTTTTGTGTGTGTGTGTGAGTGAGTGTGAGATGTGTGTGAGTGACGTGTGTGTGTGTGTGTGTGTGTGAGAGAGAGAGAGAGCGAGATAGAGATGTGTGTGTGTGTGTGAGAGAGAGAGAGAGAGAGAGACAGTGGGTGTGGGTGGGTGTGTGTGTGTGTGTGTGTGAGTGAGAGAGAGAGAGAGTGTGTGTGTGTGTGTGTGTGTGAGAGAGAGAGAGAGATGAGTGGAGCTTCTTTTGTCATGCAAATGATGTGTGTCATGAGAGAAGAGCTCAGGTGCGTCTGTGTCACTCATGATGCTCTTCATGCAGATTATGACCCCCATCTCTCTCTCAGATGATTCTGTTTCTTCATGTTTGCCTCTTATTTCAATAAAAAACATTATTTGTTGTTCTGACACTTGTTCTGACACTTGGCTACATGCAAATGTGTGTTCATGTTGATTTGTGTGCAACCTGAACATGAAAACAGTTGATTCTCGCTCTTCCAAAGCTTCTCCGGTGGCTTTTAGTAACTCTTTTATCAGTCATTTTTGTCTGCATGAAATGAAATGAAATGCAGAAATCTCAACAGTTCTTGGTGTTTCGAGTTTCCTGAGATCCGTGACCTCTGAAGATCCAGCGCTGAGAAGCTCAGATGTGTGTCACGACTGAACACTTGATTCTGAGGAATTCAGATGAAGAATACATGGATGTGAAGCGTCTGATTCAAGTATTTCAATGAAATGTTCAGCTCCCTCTCTCACATCTGAGGCTTTATAACTGTTTCTATGGGAACCACATTTAGTGCCATTAAAATGAGAGAAATGCTAGTTGCAGTGGAATGATTGTTTGGTTTGTTTATGTGTGTTTCTGTGAGCCTATGCAGTTTTATCAGCGAGATTACTGAGAAAAAGACTCATATTTGTATTAATACTAACTAATAGTATTATGAAAGTTTAATAATGTAGCCTATTTTTATATCACTTTAATAACCTTACTATTGTTGCTATTAATATCCCGCATCTATTAATAGAATAATTTAGCATAGGCCTGACTCGAAGCTCCTCCCCCTAGTGTGACGTATTAAGTGAGCACAACCGTTTTGGTTTTTATGCAAATAAGATGTCGCTTTAGCCAATCGCGCTGCAGGCCGTCCCCCCGCGAGCCAATCGCTGCACTCGACTGTGACTCGCCATATAAGGAGCGAGAACTCCAAAAAAGGAAACAGAGTATCTCTTTATATGGAGGAAAGTAGATCGGGCGTGTATCGATCCCTCCGCGCTGGCGCAAGGTGCTGCGAAGCGTCTCATCAGCGGCGGTGATTGACAGCTGTCAGCGGAGAGACGCGGGGCTGAAGCGGCAGCGGCGCGCGAGCGGAGAAGAGCGCTGATTTCACGCGTTCGCGGCGCACTAGATGACGCGGCGGAGTGATCGCGGAAGCGCTCGTGCGGTTTCCCTTTTAGAGAAAGCGCGTCGCTCGCGGAGCTCCAGGAGAGAGAGAGAGAGAGAGAGATAGAGAGTGGGAGTGAAGCCGGCTGGAGGCGCTCAGGTTCAGCATCACTTCTCAAAGTTTCTCGCGGACTCTGTTTGTGTATGAGCGCCGCTTCGGAACTCGCTTTCTCACAGACTGCCGCCTCAGCGCTCCGCAGCCGTCACACGGATCGTACTCTCCGGTTTCTAGGATGTTATCCAGCCAGAGCGCCGCGGCTCTGAGTGGAGCCGGATCAGCGGCGGGGAAGAGCGCAGGCCACGGCGCGGTGCTGATGGGCGCCGGGGTCCGCGCGGGGTTCGCCCGGGGGCTGGGGCCGATGGGGCTCGGGATGCCCGGGAGGTTCGAGCCGGATAAAGAGGGTCCCCCGCACCTGTGCAGCGGCTCCGACGCGGACTCTGACTCCGGCGATGAGAACGAGCCCATGGGGTCAGTCGGGGACAACCGGAGGGGAGGCGGCGTCAAGCGGGAGAGAGCGGAGATGGAAGCCGCGATGGTGGGACCTGAGGCCGGCTTGCCCTCCGCGGCGCTCGCGGGTGGAGCGGCCGGAGCGAAACCGGGCAAGAAGACCCGCGGCAGAGTGAAGATAAAGATGGAGTTTATAGACAACAAACTGCGACGGTACACGACCTTCAGCAAGAGGAAGACGGGCATCATGAAGAAGGTGAGAAGCTGAACACCATCAGCCGTGTTTCAGGTATTCTGATGCAGTCTGGTAACTGAAAGTTTGCAGGTTCGAGTCCTGCTAGAGAACTGCATGACTGAATAGGATAATGAAATGAAAATACATTCAGGAAAGAAAGTCATAAAAGTAACACCAGTTGTTTCTCCTAGAGCTAAAGACTTTTGAATGTTGCAATTAAATGTTGCGTTAAATCCAATTATGTTATATTAAAATCGATACAATTTCTAACATTTTTAAAAAAGTGAATATTTAAATTTTTTTTAATTTCAATGTAAAATAAAATATTAAAAAACGTTTTTTTATTTTGTTATAAATTCATATTTGAGTCATTTTTATGGGATGGTGGATCAAATCAAAAGTCATCATCTGATTTGGGCACAAAGTACTCGAGATGCTTCTCATTCTTCTGAGCTGCTCCACATTAGTCTAGAGCTCTGGACTCTTGCTGCATGTCACTCTGTTTGTACTCCTGCTGGAGAAAATAGGCCTTCAGGTCTCCAGGAGTATCTGCAGCAGTGGGTTTGCGTGGGTGAAGTCTCTCTGTGCTGTCCATCCTTCGAGAGGTGATCTGAAGTCACAACAGATGTGAGGGACTGTGAGCTTTAAATAGAACGAGCCGCTGACATTCTCTATTACACACAAACCTCCAACCATCATGACCCACATAATCTCAGGCCGCAGAAACAACTGAGGAGATGCTTGGAAAGTAAACATTTTGGGAACGTTTTTAGAGCGATGCTACTGTAGTTAAACACAAATTCTCATATTGTTTGCTCACCTTCACGTCGTTCCATAAAGCACAAAACAGCCATTTCAAAGAAATCTATATGCAGGACTTTTTATTCCTAAAATTCAAGTTCCACAAAGCACTATTAGAATAGTCCGTATTACTCATGCACTGTATTTAATTTCGAATATAGAAAAGCACAGAAATGCTTTTATAGTACTTAAATAGTGTTTGATGGTTGTATGTAAAAGAGCAGCATGAACATTACACTCAACGCCTCCTTTTTTGAGTTCCACAACGTGAGGGTGAGTAAATGACGACAAGATGTTCGTCTTTGAGCGAACGATCACTTCAAAGCAATAGTTCAGCCAACAATGATACTTTTCTGTAAATGTGCTCATCTTCAGGCCATCCGAGATCAGGATGAGTTTGTTTCTTCATCAGGTTTGGAGAAATGTAGCACTGCATCAGTGTCTCAGCAATGGATGCTCTGCAGTGAATGGGTGCCGTCAGAATGAGAGCTGATTAAAACATCACAATAATCCACAAGGTCTGAATCAGGAGAGAAATCTGCACAGATCAAGCAGCGTTTACAAGCCATGGATTATTTTGGTTTAGACTCTCATTCTGACGGCACCCATTCACTGCAGAGGAGCACATTTTCACTGTTGGCTGAGCTATTCCTTTGAGATGAAGTAACAGTCCCCGTCATTGGCTGTAGTTCAGCAGGTCTGAGGATCTTTCATCAGCTCCTGGTTCAGCTGAACCGAAGTGTGGCGGGTGTCTCTCTCGGGTCCTCCTCCTGATCTTCATGATGGATTGGAAGGAGAGAGCTGCTGGTAGTCTTCCCGTGGAAAGGGAATTCTTCCATTCATTACGGTTTGAGAAAGTGAGAGTTTTTCTGAACCTGACGGCAGCCGTTATCTGGAGCGCACACAAAGCCCGTTCAATCTGGAAACGGTTAAGCTGTCGTTCATCAGTGATTTGGCCATTTTAACGTAATGTTTCTCTCACTCGTGTCACTCACAGAATTGACCAAACGTTCCTTCCAGAGAGTTTGTGTGCGTCTCATTTCCCTTCGTTACGTTCGAGCTCGTGAGTGAAGCACCTAACCCTGAACACATGTGCTTCACCTGCCGTCCTCAACAGCTGAGCAAACGCAGAGCTGATGAAGAGACGATCTTCAGCTCATCTGCTGCTCTTTACGGCTCAGCTGCTCCTCAAACACATGCCAAACAAAAGTCGAAAATGCATCTTAAACCAAGATGGGTTAAACGGATCGAGTCTTGTTTTCTGAAAAAATAAGTGAGTTTATTCTTAAAAGGGTTTAGAAAAATAATCTTGTTTTCCCTTTGAATGAAATTTGACTGCTAAACATTGTTCTTTTATTGGACCGCACTGTTTTTAACATAAATAGACAATGGTTTTATTTGACTGATGCATTTAAATCAAAGTATCACCAGAATGCATTTTAGATGTTTTGTCTAGTATTAAGCTTAAATGTCTTTTTTATGACTTTGTTTATTTGTTCTTTTGCCGTGAAGATAGCTTTGCTGCTGACATGGCATTCAATAATAAATAAATACAAAAAAATAAAACTTTTATCGTAAAACAAGACTTTATATCTTTTAAATGAATGGGAAGTGAATTTCATTTAGTGGAAACGTTTAGCACTGCACCCAAACAAAATATTATATATATGTATATGTGTGTGTATGTGTATATATAGGCCTATATATATATATAATTCTGATTTTTCAAAATGTACATAATACATTTATTTATTTTTGCAATTCACCTCAAATTTGAACACAACTGTTTCTGCTGGCGTTATACAATGATAATAATCTAACTTCCTGTAACAAAAAAAAA
>JADLZN010002658.1:410000-430000 GCA_018155175.1 Sinocyclocheilus anophthalmus | reverse complement strand
GTGTGTGTGTGTGTGTGAGTGTGTATGTGTGTGAGTGGGTGATTTATAGTGTGTGTGTGTGTGTGTGTGTTATAGTGTGTGTGTGAGTGTGTGAGTTATAGTGTGTGTGTGTGAGTTATAGTGTGTGTGAGTTATAGTGTGTGTGTGAGTGTGTGAGAGACAGTGTGTGTGTGTGTGAGTGTGTGTGTGTGTGTTTTGTGAGTGTGTGTGTGTTGTGTGTGTGTGTGTGGGTGGTTTAGTTATGTGTGTGTGTGTGTGTGTAGGTGTGTGAGTTTCTTGTTGTGGTTGTGTGTGTGTGTGAGTTATAGTGTTGTGTGTTGTGGTGTGTGGAGTTATAGTGTGTGTGAGTTTGTAGTGTGTGAGTGTGTGAGTTATGTGTGTGGTGTGTGAGTGAGTGTGTAGTGTGTGATTATGGGTGGGTGTGTGTGTGTGTGGATTATAGTTTGTGTGTGATGTGTTAGTGTGTGGATTGTGTGAGTTATAGTGTGTGTGTTTGTTGTGATTGTTTGTGTGTGTTTGTTTGTTTGTGTGTGTTTATTTCAGTTGTGTGTGAGTGTGTGTGTGTGTGTGTGTGTTTTTGTGTGTTTATTGTGTTGGGTGGTGGGTGGTGAGTTGTTTGTTGTGTGTGTGTGTGTGAGTTAATAGTGTGTGTGGTGTGGTAGTGTTGAGTGGTTGAGTTATAGTTGGTGTGTGTGAGTGTGTGAGTGTGTGCGTGTTTTTGTGTGGTGTTGTGTGTGTGTGAGTTTATATTTGTGTGGAGTGTGTGATTGTGGAGGGTGTGAGTTATAGTGGTGTGTGTGTTGAGTTGTATATTGTGGTGAGTTATAGATGTGTGTGATTATGGTGTGATGGTTGTGTGCGTTATAGTGGTTGTGTGCTGTGTGAGTGTGTGAGTATAGTGTGTTGTGGTGTGTAGTTATAGTGGGGGGTGTTGTGTGTGAGTGTTAAGTGTGTGAGTGTGTGTGTGTGTGTGAGTATAGTGTATGTGTGTGTGTGTGTGGTGTGTGCGTGTGCGTGTTTGTGTGTGCGTGTTTGTGTGTGTTTGTGTGTGTGTGTGTTGTGTGTGTGGTGTGTGTGTGGTGTGGTGTGTGTGTGTGTGTGTGTGGGAGTGTGTGGTGTGAGTGAGTGTGAGTTATAGTGTGTGTGTGTGTGTGTGTGTTGTGATTTAGTTTTTGAGTGGTTAGTGTGTGAGTTATAGTGTGTGTGTGGTTAGTGATGTGTGAGTGATGTGGGTTAATGTGTGTGTGGTGTGTGGTGGGTTAAGTTTGTGTTGTGAGTGGTGAGTGGTGTGATATAGTGTTGGTGTGTGTGTGATATAGTGTGTTGTGAGTTTATAGGTGTGTGTGTGTTGTGTGATTTATAGTGTTGTGTGAGTTGGGTGTGTGTGTGTGTGTGTGTGTGGTGTGTGATGAGTGTGTGTGTGTGTGTGTGTGGGGTGAGTTAGTGTGGTGTGTGTGTGGGTTGTGTGTGTGGTGTGTGTGTGTTAATAAGGGTGTTGTGTGTGTGTGTGTTGTGTGATGTATAGTGTTGTGAGTGTGTGGAGTGTGTGAGTGTGGTTATAGTGTGTGTTGTGTGTGTGTGAGGGTGGTGCTGTGTAGTTAAGGTGTTGTTGGTGTGTTTGTGTGGTGTGTGTGAGTTATGTTTTGTGTGTAGTGTGTAGTGGTGAGTGTGTGAGTTTATAGTTGTTGTGTGTGAGTTATAGTTGTGTGTAGTTATAGTGTGTGGTGTGTGTGGTTATAGTTTGTGTGGGTGAGTGTGTGAGTGTGTGAGTTATGTTGTGTGGGGTGTGTGTGTGAGTTATGTGTGTGTTGTGTTGTGTGAGTTTAAATGTGTGAGTGGGTGTGTTGTGGTGAGTGATAGTGTATTTTTTGTTTGTGTGTGTTTGTGTGGTGAGTTATAGTGTGTTTGTGTGTGTGTGTGTGATTAGAGTGTGTGTGGTTGTGTGGGTGTGTGTGTGTTGTGTTGTGTTTGGAATTTGTGGTTGTGTGAGTGTTGAGTTATAGTGAGTGTGAGTTATAGTGTGTGTGTGGGTGTGTGTGTGTGTGTGAGTTTGCGTGTGAGTGTGTGAGAGTTTACGTACGTGTGTGTGTGTGTGAGTTTGTGTGTGTGTGTGTGTGTGAGTTATAGTGTGTGTGAGTTATAGTGTGTGTGTGAGTGTGTGAGTTAGTGAGTGAGCGTGAGTGAGTGAGTGTGTGTGTGTGTTGTGTGTGTGGTGTGTGAGTTAATAGTGTGTGTGTGAGTGTTGAGTTATAGTGTGTGTTGTGTGTGTGTGTGTTGTGTGTTTGAGTATATAGTTGTGTGTGGTAGTTAAGTGTGTGTGAGTTAGAGTGTGTGAGTGTGAGTGATAGTGTGGGTGAAGTGTGTGAGTGTTATAGTGTGTGTGTGTGAGTGTGTGAGTTATAGTGTGTGTGTGTGAGTTATAGTGTGTGTGAGTTATAGTGTGTGTGTGAGTGTGGTGTGTTGTTGTGAGTTATAGTGTATTGTGTGTGGTTGTGTGTGTGAGTATTAGTGTGTGTTGTGAGTTATAGGTTGTGTGTGTGTGTTTGTGTGTGTTATAGTGTGTGTGTGTTTGTGTGTGTGTGATTTTATAGTGTGGTGTTGTGGTGTGTGTGTGAGTTTTATGTGTGTTGTGTGTTGTGTGAGTGTGTGATTATATTGTGTTGGTGTGGTGTGTGTGTGAGTGGTGGGTAGTTTAAGTGTGGTTTGTGTGTGTGTTTTATGTTATAGGTGGTTTGTGTGTGTGTGGGTGAGTTTATAGTGTGTGTGTGTGCGTTATGTGTTGTGGTGTTGTGAGTTTAAGTGTGGTGTGTTGAGATTGAAGTGTGTGGTGTGTGAGTTAGTGTGAGTTGTGATTTATAGTGGTGTGTGTGAGTGTGTTAGTTATAGTGTGTTTGGTTGTGTGTGTGATTATAGTGGTGTGTGGTGTGTGGTGTGCGTGTGTGAGTTTATAGTGTTGTGTGTTGTGTGGAGTGTGGGTTATAGTGTGTTGGTGGTGTGTCGAGTTATAGTGTGTTTGTGTGAGTGTGTGAGTTATGTGGTGTGTTGGATGTGTGTGAAGTGTGTGTGTGTGTTTGTGTTGTGTGAGTGTGTGTGTGTGTTGTGTGAGTGTGTGTGTGTGTGTGTTTGTGTGTGTTTTTGTTTGTGTGTGTTTGTTTGTGTTTGTGTGTTTGTGTGTGTTTGAGTGTGTGTGTGTGTTTGTGTGAGAGGTATAGTGTGTGTGTGTGTAGTTATAGTTGTGTGTGTGGTGAGTTTATAGTTTGTGGGTGTTTGAGTTTAGTTGTTGTTTGAGTGTGTGTGTGTGTGAGTTATAGTGTGTTGAGGGTGAGTTATAGTGGTTGTGAGTGTGAGTTTAGAGTGGTGTGTGTGGTTGGTGAGTTATAGTTGTGTGTTTGTGGGTGAGTATATGGTGTGTGGTGTGAGTTTATAGTGTGTGTGTGTGTGAGTTTAGTTTGTTGTGTGTTTGAGTGGTGTGTGTGTGTTATTTATAGTGTGTGTGTGTGTGAGTATAGTTTGTGTGTGTTTAATTGTGTGTGTGTGAGTTATAGTGTGTTAGTGTGGAGGTTATAGTGTGTGTGGGTGTGAGTTATAGTGTGTGTGTTGTGAGTTTTATAGTGTGTGTTGTGGAGTGAGTTATAGTTTGTGTGCGTGTGAGTTAAGTGTGTGTGAGTGTGAGTTATGTGTGTGTGTGAGTGTGGTTGTTATGAGTGTGTGTGTGTGTTGAAGTTATAGTGTGTGATGTGTGTGTGAGTAGAGTGTTTGTTGTGTGAGTTTAATGTGTGTGTGTGTGAGTTATAGTGTGTGTGTGTGTGTGTGAGTTATAGTGTGTGTGTGTGTGTGAGTTATAGTGTGTGTGTGAGTTAAGTGTGTGTGTGTGGTTTAGTGTGGTGTTGAGTGTTAGTTATGTGTGTGTGCGTGTGTTAGTTGTGTGGTGTGAGTGTGTGAGGTAAGTGTTGTGTGTGTGTTGGTGAGTTATAGTGGTGTGTGTGTGTGTGTGTGGTTTGTGTGGAGTGAGTTTAGTGTGTGTGTGTTTTGTGTGTGGTGTGTGAGGTATAAGTTGTGTTGTGGTGTGTGTTGGTGTTGTGTTTATAAAAATTTATAGTGGTTGTGTGTGTGTGTGTATTTATAGTTGTGTGTGGTGGGTTGTGTGTGTGTTGTTTGCTCTCACGTGCAGAAGTCTGTAGTCTCCAGAAGTGTTTTGCATTGTGATTACTCACAGAATAAAGTCTCATTAGTCTGCCTACGATGTAAAGCATCTCTAAACTCGTTCCCTCGACTCATTCATCACCCGTGACAGCCAGAAAACATCTTCCCAGTCTGCGCTTTCTTCTGACTTTTACGTAATAAACAACCTAGCGCTGCACGATTAATCGGAATAAAATGATTTTTATTTTTGTTTGATAAACAAAATCAATTGTTTGAAAAGTTCAGTGGTTTAACATTTTAAAATGAACAATCAGACTGCCATAAACAGTATAAATATTATTATATTATTTTCCTTAAATATTAGAATATTTTTATTTTACCGTGATATATTACTATAAAAATATTTGAAATATTAGTTTTA
Organism: Sinocyclocheilus anophthalmus; assembly: GCA_018155175.1. NCBI lineage: Eukaryota > Metazoa > Chordata > Actinopteri > Cypriniformes > Cyprinidae > Sinocyclocheilus > Sinocyclocheilus anophthalmus. The sequence continues at coordinate 425,436 of JADLZN010002658.1, read as the reverse complement.
TTTAATAATAATAATAATAATAACAGGCCTAAAACAATTTTAATATATAATAAAATTAAATATGATTATTAAATTATTGTACATATAAAATAAAAATAATACAGTATATTTTAATTATTATAAACATTTTATAATAAATACCTGATAAAAGAGAAGAAGAATTTTTTGGGGGTTTTTTTTTTCTTGCAGCACTAATTTGTTGTTAGTGTCCAGCTGGTAAACCTGTCAGTTTTCTGATTAGAAAATAAACTCAACTAGATACAGTAGCATTTAACATTGATAAGTCTGTTCTTTTTTCTGTCATAACCGGTTATCTGGACCGTGTTGTTGTTGTCAGTTCTGCTGTCTGCGCTCTCGTTCTCTGGTTTAGAAGCAGAGTGTGTCTGAGATAAAGGAAGGTTAATTTACTGAGATATGCAGCTTTATCAGACGCAGTGTCTGTGTGATTCAACAGATCCTCAGCGTGAGACACAGACCGATGCGAATCAGTGATGCTTAAAGATTCATTTGGACCTGACAGAGTTTCCGTTATGAAGTCGAGAGCTGTTCAGGCTGATTCAGTCGGAGTGATTCGAACCAGTTTGAGACTGATTCATTCAAAAGATCAGGCTAAGAGTCATTTGCGTATGAATCAGACACTGTGTGTTCGTTCCAAGCAGCAGGACAATGCAATATAAAGACATGTTGTCTATATGCTAAAGCATTACGCTTGCAACACAAAGGTCATGGGTTCAGTTCCCAGGGAATGCATGAACTGATAACATGTTTACCTTCAATGCAATGTAAGGCGCTTTAGAGAAAAGCATCAGAGTGAATGGATTGTGTTGGGTTTGTCTGCACACTCACTCCTCTCCTCAGTCGTGCTGCTGTAGCTTCAGTGTGACGGCCGGAGGTGTGTGTCAGCGATGCGTCAGCGCCGATTTGCTGCAGCTCTCTAACTTGGGCTGCCTTGCCTTTTTTAGGCGTCCCAAATGGAGCTGTGAATTCCACACGGCTGGCAGAGAGACAGAAACACAGAGATTAGAGCGAGAGCGTGGAGCAGCACACACACACAGAGACACACACACATCAGCAGTGCTACACACACACCACACCACAACCACAACCACACACCCACACACACACACCACACACACACCACACTCACACACACACACACACCACACACACACACACCAAACACACACACACACACGCACACACACACAGCACCACCACACCCCATTAGCTCGCACACACACACACACACAACACACACACACACACACACACACACACACTCTCTCTCTCTCACTCACACACACACACACACACACACACAACTCGCATTACAAAACTCGCATTCGGGAAAAAGTCATATGCAGCAAAAAAAAAATCATAAATTGTGAGATAAAAAGTTGCAGTTATTTTTTTAATCATTGGCACAAACGGGCTTCCGTAGATATATGTATCACACATAGTTAATTATAAAAAAATATTTAAATATGCAATTGTAAGAAAATATCAGTCTTTTTTTCCTTCAGAATTAAACTTTTCAGAATTGTGAGAAAAAACTAAGAATTGTGAGAGAAAAAGTTAGTTACCTTTTTTTTTTTATTTAGTGGCAGAGACAGGCTTCCATATATATTGCTTTATTTCGACCATCAAAAATTCCATATCAGTTGACCAATAATTATGAGAGTAACCAGTGCTGATAGTGATGGTGAATCTGTGTGTGTTGAGAGAGAGAGAGAGAGTGTGTTGTTTGTGTGTGTGTGTGTGTGTGTGTGTGTGTGATGTAGGCGGAGAGAGAGTGTGTGTGTTTGTGTGGGTGTGTGTGTTTGTGAGGAGAGAGAGAATGGTGTGTGTGTGTGTTGTTGGTGTGAGCGCGACGAGAGTGTGTGAGAGAGTGTATGTGCATGTGTGTGTGTGAGAGAGAGAGCGAGTGTGTGAGAGAGTGGATAGTCATTTTGTTTGTGTGTGGGTGTGTGGGTGTGTGTGGTGTGTGTGTGTTGGTGTGTGGTTGGTGTGTGAGCGTGTAGTTTGTGTGTGTGAGAGAGAGAGTGGGATAGTTGAGTGTGTGTGAGGGAAGTATAATGGTTGTGGCGGTAATATGGTTAAACGCTCTCAGTTTCCTGGCATCTGGTCCTGTATCTTCATCTGTTTGTTTCAACGCCCCTCAAATCGCATTGTTTTCGGACACTGTCCTGCTACCCACACACTCTCTCTCACACTCTCACTCACACTCTCTCTCTCTCTCTCTCACACACACACTCTCTCACACACACAACACACACACACACACCCCACTCCGCACACACACACACACTCACACACACACTCCTCACACACACACACACACACACACCACAAAGACTCTCTCACACACACACACAAACACACAACAAACACCCACTCACAACCTTCACACACACACACACACACATATACACACATATACACACACACATACATTTATATACACACACACACACACACATCCCCACACACACACACATTGAGGGAGCTTCTCATTCTGTTCACTATAGAGAAGTGGAGAGCGAATGAGACCCGGCCGGAGCGTTAAACTGAGGAATCGAGAGTCCAAGGTCCAAATGAGCCGCTGTTTAAACAAACCACAGAACGTTGAGTCTGAAATCCAGCAGCGTCAGATCCTAAAGATCCCACAGGATCATCCCTACGGAATATCTGTGATTGAGTCAGGAGACGGACAGGACCGACCCCGCAAAACCCACTTCTGTAACAAAACCCCCCAACACAGCACATAAAACATCATATAATATTTAATCTGAGCTCCTCAGTGGATGAACATCATGATCCGACGGTCCAGCGCCTCCGTTCTCTGACCAAACATCAAACATTAAGACACTTTCACTTCCACGCTCTTATTAAAGATTTCAATCTCATAAACTAGAGCTTTAACAAAACAGAATATGCTGTAAATATATGAAGAAACGACAAAATGTAAATAAAAATGAAACTAATGGTAAAGACTATACATTCAAATTGTAAGTTTTAATAATAACATAAGAATACACAAATATTTTTTATTATCTTATATTGAAAATATTAAAATTTAAAATTATAAAAATATTTAAAACTAATGTTAAATATAATAATATAATATATATTTATATAAGATAATCTTAATATATATAATATATTATCTGCTATGTAAATATAATATATAAAATGCAAAAAATGGGTTTTGTTACATATATTATTTAAAAAATATGTGGTGTGTGTGGGTTTGGTGCAGAGAGAGAGAGAGAGTTTTTTTGTGTGTGGTGTGTGTGTGAAAGAGTGATGTGTGTGTGTGTGGTGTGTGTGTGTTGTGAGTGTGTTTGTGTGTGAGAGAGAGTGTGTGAGTGAGTGAGTGGGTGAGAGAGAGAGAGTGTGTGTGAGTGTGAGGGTGTGTGTGTGAGAGTGTGTGTGTGTGGAGTGGTGTGAGTAGTGGAGTGAGTGGTGTGGGAGGGTGTGTGGGTGTGAGTGAGGGAGTGTGTGTGTGTGAGAGTGTGTGTGTGTGAGAGAGAGTGTGTGTGTGTGTGTGTGTTTGTATGTGTGTGAGTGTGTGTGTGTGAGTGAGTGAGTGTGTGTGTGTGAGAGTGTGTGTGGTGTGTGTTTGTGAGTGTGTGTGTGTTTGTGAGAGAGAGAGGTGTGAGTGCTGAGGGAGTGTGTGGTGTGTGTGAGTGAGTGATGTGTGTGGTGGGAGAGGGTGTGTGTGAGAGTGTGTGTTTGAGCGTGTGTGTGTGTGTGAAAGAGTGTGTGAGTGTGAGAATGAGTGATGAGTGTGTGTGAGTGTGTGTGTGTGTGTGAGTGAGTGAGTGTGTGTGTGTGTGAGAGAGTGTGTGTTTGTGAATGCGTGTGTGTTTATGCATGCATGTGTGTGTGAGTGAGTGTGTGTGTGGCTGTGGGTGGGTGTGGAGTGCGGGAGTGTGGGGTGGTTGGGTGGGTGAGAGAGAGAGAGTGTGTGTGTTTGAGTGAGTGATTGTGTGTGTGTGTGTGTGAGTGAGTGAGTGTGTGTGTGTGTGAGAGTGTGTGTGTGTGAGAGAGAGTGTGTGTGTGTAGTGAGAGTGTGTAGGAGTTGAGAGTGGGTGTGTGTGAGAGAGAGGGGTGTGATGATGTGTGTGGTGGGTGGGGAGTGGTGTGTGTGTGTTGTTGTGTGTGAGTGTGTGTGTGTTGGTGTGTGAGTGTGAGTGAGTGAGTGAATGAGAGTGAGTGAGTGAATGAGAGAGTGAGTGAGTGTGTGTGTGTGTGTGAGTGTGTGTGTGTGTGTGTGTGTGTGTGTGAGAGTGTGTGTGTGTGTCTGCTGTCCTGTGTTTATGGGTTTGTACACACGAGCACAGATATATCGCCGCGTCTCATGTATGTGCAGTGATGTTTGTATTTAGGCTCTGAATCTCCGAGTGGATGAGTTTATGTTCGTGTTCTGTTGAGTGTTTGAGAAGCTCAAGCTGCATAGATTGAGAATAATAGCTGTAACGAGGACACGGTTATTAATTATCCTCTCATACCTGATGACAATAACCAGCACATTTTCAGAAATAAAAGCCCACGGTTCATTATTCTGCTGTGATGATGAAGCCTGAAGAACAGAAGCTCTGCTGTTGTTCACGGCTGTATGTGCTGTTAAATAACATAAATGAGCGTCACGGTGCTGTGAACGTCAGTAATGACTGATGAAGGTCAGAGCAATAAAACTGTTGCAGGTAATTGGATGCATTTGCTTAGATATTGTAGATGAATGCTGTCAGATGAGTTGTGGTTAGTTCTAGTTTACCTCTGACCTACTCAATCAGTCACATATAAAGCTCCCGAATCCTCGCTCTGACGCTCTTACAGTCACACACACGACTTCATCAGTGTTTGTTCGTCTGGGATTCTGGTTTGGGAGCATTTTTCCCGTTGTGGTTTTACCTCTGACTAAAATAACTGGTTTAATTGAGCAGCAGATCATAACATTCACTTGATTTGAGTTCATGCTGTAAAGACACTTATTCGAACAGTTTTTTTTAAAGAAATTAATACTTTTATTCCACTCCCGGACGCAGAATTGATCAACGTGACGTAAAGCATTTATACATTCCAAAAGTTTCAAATAAACGCTGTTCTTTTGAACTTTCTGTTCATCTGTGAATCCTGAAAAACAAATATCACGGTTTCCACAAAAATATTGTGCAGCACGACTGTGTTCAACATTGATAATAATCAGAAATGTTTCTTGCATTTCAGCAGATCAGCATATTATACTGATTTCTGAAAGATCATGTGACACTGAAGACTGAGTAATTATGCTGAAAATACAGCTTTGATCACAGAAATACATTACAGTTTAACAGAGATTCACATAGAAAACTGATATTTCACATTCTAATAATATTTCGTTATTTTTACTCTAGTTTTGATCAAATAAAAGCAGCCTTGATAAGCATAAGAGACTTATTTCAAAAACATAAAAAAAATCTTACCAACCCTAAACTTTAGAATTCCTTTACCTCTTATTTCCCGCTGGTAACATCTTCCTTCCCTCAGCATCACGCATTAGTTTCTGAAGAAAGTTCCTTTCACATGTGCTGCGACACACACTGCAGTGTTGTGTGTGTGTGTGTGTGTGTGGGTTTGTGTGTTGTGTGTGTTTGTGTTTGTGTGTGTGTGAGTTTGTGTGTTTTTGTGTTTTTTGTTTGTGTGTGTGTGTGTGTGTGTTGTGTTTGTTGTGGTGGTTGTTGAGTGAGTGTTTTTGTGTTTGTGGATGAGTGTGTTTTGTTTTGTGTGTGTGTGTGGGTGTGTGTTGTGTTTGTGTGTGTGTGGGTGTGTGTGTGAGTTTGTGTGTGTGTGTTTGTTTGTGGGTGTGTGTGTGTGTGTTAGTTTGGGTGTGAGTGTGTGTGAGTGAGTGGTGTTGGTGTTTGTGTGTTCATGTGTGTTTTGGTTTGTGTGTGTGTGTGTGTTTTGTGGGTGAGTGTGTGTGAGTGAGTGTGGTTTGTGTTGAGTGATGTGTTTGTGTTTGTGTTCATGGGTGTGTTTGTTGGTGTTGTGTGTGTGTGTGAGTGAGTGTGTTTTGTGCTTCATGTGCTTGTCTTTGAGTGTGTTTGTTTGGGTTGTTTGTGTTGTGTGTGAGTGTGTGTGTGGAAGAACATTAATAATCTTAATATTATATGTTAAAAACTAAAACTAATAAAAATCTAATCTTAGAAAAACATAAAATAAGTTACACTGAATAAACGAATAAAAATTGGCTACTGAACTGTGTATTGTATAGAAAATCATGATGTAAATCTTCATGCGTTGTAGCTGGAGCTAACAAACTGTGAATGTGTCTGTATCGCTCCGCTGCAGTGTTCATGGTGTGATGATGCTCTTCATCAGCGCTGCTCGTCTTCACAGGACGCTCTGAAGCCGGTGTTCACTGTGGCCAGCGTCGCCAGCAGCAGCGCTCCACCCACCGTCAGCGGGAACGGAGCCAACGGCACACTGCTGAAGAAACGCAGGACCCTCATCCAGCTGCCCGCAGGATTTCACTTCACGTCAGGTGTGTGTGTGTGGGTGTGTGAGCGTGGGTGGGTTGTTATAGTGTGTGTGTGTGTTTGTGCGTGTGAGGTGTTTGGCGTGCGTGTGTTTTGTGTGTGTGTTGCATGTTGTGCGTTAGTGAGGGTGTGTGCGTGTTGATGCGCCTGATGTGTGAGTTTAGTAGTGCATGGTGTGTGAGTGAGGTGTTAGGTGTGAGTGCGTGTGAATTGCGTGGGTCGGTTTAGAGTGAGTGTGTATGGAGTGTGTGTGTCTGTGCGAGTGTGAGTGAGTGGTACTTTGCTGGGGAGTGCGTGCGTGCGTGCGTGATGTGCGTTCCGTTGAGTGTGAGTGTTTTGTGTGCCTGTGTGCGTGAAGTGTTTGTGTTTGTGTGTGTGTGTGTTTGTGAGTGTGTTTGTGTGTGTGTGTGCGTGCGTGAGTGTGTGAGTGAGTGTGAGTGCGTGTGTGTCTGTGTTAAAGTGAGTGACTGTGTGAGTGTGAGTGTGGCTTGCGTGCGTTGCGCTGTGCGAGTGTGTATTGAATGTTTAGTGTGATTGTGAGTTGAGCGTGTTTGCCAGTGTGCGTGTGAGTGTGCGGCATGAGTGTGAGTGTGAGTCTTGTGGGCGAGAGTGCTGTGTGCGTGCAGTGTGTGTGTTGTGTGAGTGTGAGTGTGTGAGTGTGAGTAAGTGTGTGTGAGTGTGCGAGTGAGAGTTGTGAGTGAGTGTGTGTGTGTGGTGGTGTGTGAAGGTGAGTGTGTGTGTGTGTTGTGCGAGTGGTAATTGCGTGTGTGTGTGCGTGTGTGAGAGTGCGCGTGTGTGCGTGTTTGTGTGGGGTCAGGGGTCAGTCAGAGGTCACCTGTAAAGCTGTTCAAAAATAAAAATTTTTAAACATTTAAATTTAAGAGATAAATGTTCTCGCCTTTTTAACCAATGAATTTTCAAGACTTAGCCTATCTAGTCTTTTGTGATTTCCTGGAAAACATTCAAAACTTCCATTCATGTGTGATTTACTTGACAAGAATTAAGAAGAAGGATTTTTAAAAAGTTTATGTTCACAATTTCTATATATTTTTACAAATGTTTTAACCTTCTGCATAACCTGAAAAATTTATATTTGTTTTAAAAAGATATCCATGGTGTTTTCAGATTTAATTAATTTCTGTGACTTTCAGTCATTTGTGATTTACTGGATAAGAATTAAGTGTAAGGAATTTAAAAAATAGTTTTACTAACAATTTCTACATTTGAATATGTTTTAGACCTTACCATAACTAGTAAAATAATATTCATAGTAAAAATGCCTATGATGTTTTTAGATTTCATTAATATCTGTGACTTTTCCAGCTCTAGAAGTCACACTTTTAAAATCCTTATATATATATATATCCCCGTTTTCCTGATACTTAAAAGACAGAGATGCATCGAGAGAGTTAAAGTTAATGCTCGTTTTGTCTTATTTTAAATCATTTTGAGTCGTCTCGCTGTCACTAGGTCGGAGGATGTTGCTCATGAGCTGCATCTTCATCATCATCATCATCATCATCACACGTGAAGTATTGTGAGTATCATGCTCTTCAGGAGGACAAGCACGTCGTGATATCATCGGAATAAACAATAAGCTCTTACTGGATGGTGTACTGAATATTTCAGAGTCACGTGAATGAGAACCGAGCCGCGTGTTAGACGTGAGGCAGGATCCTCTATGCTTTATTGTCAAAAATACAGTACAAATAATGACATATTATTATAATGTAAAACAGCTGTTTTCTAAGTGAATATCTGTTAAACTGTAATGTATTTCTGTGATGTGCAGCTGTATTTTCAGCATCATTCCTCCAGTCTTCAGTGTCACATGATCTTCAGAAATCAGTATAATATTCTCTCAAGAACATTTCTGATTACTATCAATGTTGGAAACATTAATATTTTTGTGGAAACTGATGCATTTTATTTTTCAGGATTCACGGATAAACAGAAAGTTCAAAAGAACAGAATTTATTTTGTTCCATTATAAATGTCTTTACTGTGACTTTTGATCAATTTAGTGCGTCCTTGATGAATAAAAGTATTACTTTCTTTAAACACCAAGCATTGTGCTTTGAAATAAACATGTTGGTAACAGCTGCATAATGCTGCAAATCAGAGCCGGCTCTTCTCTCTGTGTATTGTCCTCAGTGTGTTTTCTCTGTGTGTGTCTCCAGGCTCTCCGTTTGCTCCCGGGACTCCTGCGATTCCTCTCGGTCAGAGCATCACAGCGTCCTCGTCACCGCAGGGTCAGCAGGCCGTGTTCCGTCTGCCGGCCGCTGTCTCGCTCACCGGTGCGTCTCCAGCACACCCTCACTAGTGCACACTCGGACACTAGCGTGCTTCATTCAGTGCTGCTTACTTCAGCTTTTCACAGACTAGAAGTTCCTGTTGTTTTCTGCGCTGATCGTCACAGATCTCGCATTTCCACCCACATATTTTCATGCAAATTTTGGCATATTGCATAAACAACACCGGTATGCAAAATCCACGTGAAATCTTAAAATGTTCATTAAAGACTGTTTTTTTTTTTATTTGATAAGAAAACATGCACATAAACTATGATGGAAGCACATTTACTGAATATATTCTGATCCACAACAAAAAATTATAAAATAATCAACAATAAAAATGGGATGGAACACTATAAGACATATTAAAAATAAAATAATACTGTAATGTAAACAAAATTACTAAAACTTTAAAATTAAATGAAAATTCAATATATAAAGGGGTCATATGATGCGATTTCAAGTTTTCCTTTCTCTTTGGAGTGTTACAAGCTGATTGTGCATAGATAAGATCCCTGAATTTGCAGACTAAAGTCTCAAAACCAAAGAGATATTTTTTTATCAAAGTTAAGACTCTGTCACACCCCCCTAAAACGCCTCGTTCTAACACGCCCCCACATATCTACCTCATTATGTGGAAATATTAGCATAATGCCGAATGTGCACGCAAAGAAAGAAGGCGTGGTTTCAGTAACCGCAGTTAGTGTTGAAGCAGCCATGTCAGGGAGACGCTGTGTGTTTCTAGGCGAAAGCAAAAGCACTTTATTTGGCCTTCCGGAAGTAGATGCATTTAGGAATCTTTAAGATGACTTACAACAGAACAGCAATGCATTTTATGGACGACCGTTTCGTGAACCTAGGAGAGGAGGTCATTCTTACTTTGCTATGACAATCTGGCGCTTCTGAATCAGCGACTGTAAGTATGTTTGGTTATTAGTTTAAGTATTTGCTATTGACTTTTCAAATGCAGAGGTGTTTGCGCACGTGTGTGTGGGTTGTGTGTGTGTGTGTGTGGAGAAGAGAGAGAGAGAGAGAGGGGGGGGGGGTCACATCACAGTGGAGTCAGCTGTCTTAACCGTGGCTTGTGTACTGCAAACACATACCAGCTTCATCACTGTGTCTGTCACGTGACTCTGTTCCCCTTTCGGCTTGAACTGATGGTAAAACTAATGACATTATTTACTGTCTTTACATTTATTTTGAAAGCTGAAGCTGGCGATTATGGTAAGGGGCGTTACATTTCCGACGAGTGCTTGCGGTGTTCGGCCAATCACAATGCACTGGGTCAGCTGGCCAATCAGAGCAGACTGCGCTTGTCGTAGGAGGGGGTTTTGTTGAAAACGACGTGTTTGAGAGAGGTGGGGGCATAGAGGACCTACAATAATGTATATTTGAAAAATAATGTGTTTTTTGAACATTAAAGCATGTCAACATATTCTGTTACACCAAATACACAAAATAATGATCTTTAAAAAAGCATCATATGACCCCTTTAATAAAAACTATAATACTCAAGTACTAGTAACTCAATACTAAAATAAAACTGATGCAAACCATGATAAATGTTTTATATATTTGTGTCATTTATTGTGAACCAGAATTATTTTAGTATAATTTAGTTAATATTATACAGTTTTCGTTGATATTTTGAAGTAGTTTATATTTTTATATTTTCTGTTTTCATTAGAATTTTAGTTCGTTTTAGTAATTTTTTTGTCATGTGGTAGAAGCTTTTTAAATATGTTGATATAGTTTTTATTATTTTTTATTTTAGTTTTAGTTATTTTAGTACATCACGTTAAACTAAATTAAAATGAGAAATGCTGCCTTGGAAACTTGCTGTAATTAAACAAGTTTGAGATTTTTTTTATATTTAATTTTATTTCAAGCAAAATGTTCTCAGTTTTAGTAACAGCACTGTTTCGAGCACATGGTTCACTCACACATACACTTTGATCAGTATCCTATTCACTGGCACTGATGATTAGGTTGTGTCTGTGTGTGAGAGTGTGTGTTTCTGATGTCTGTGTCTGTGTGTGTGTCACCTGTGTGTGTCTGTGTCTGTGTCTGTGATTGTGGTGTTGTGGTGTGCATGCTCCTGTGTCTGTGTGTGTGTGTGTGTGTGTCTGTGTCTGTGTGTCTGTGTGTGTGTCTGTGTCTGTGTCTGTGTCTGGTGTGAGAAGTGTTGTGTTTCTGCTGATGTCGGTGTCCTGTGTGTGTGTCACCTGTTGTGTTTTCTGTTCTGTGTCTGTGGTGTCTGTGTCCCTGTGTCTTGTGCTCTGTGTGTGTGTGTGTCTGTGTCTGTGTGTGGTGTGTGTGTGTGGTGTCTGGTGTCTGTGTGGTCTGGGTTGTCTGTTCCTGTGTGTCCTGTGTCTGTGTGTGGTGTGTCTGTGGTGTGTTGTTTGTTTGTGTGTTTTTGTCATTTTGGCGCGATGCCGCAGCAGCTCCAGTCCAGCTCCATCAGCACCAGCTCCAGCAGTCCGGAGATCTCTCAGAGCAGCACAGCTTCCACAGGTGCAGCCAAACACACACAACACTCACATGCTGCTGCAGCTTTCACTCCCAGTTCACAGATGCTTTTTATTTTTAGATTTTCCTGCTTTAGTTAAAGATTTTTTTGGCATTTTCATTTATCTTTTTTTAATTTATTAATTAATTTATTTTAGTACTTCAAGGTAAACTACATGAAAACAAGATGTTTCCTTGGCTACTAGCTGAAATGCGTTTAAGTTTTCAAATAACAAAAATGTTTTTCATGGTTTTTGGTTTTAGTTTTTGTAAACGAAATCACCGCCTTGCATTATATTTGCTGTATGAAATCCAACACTCATTTCTTACTAATTATGATTCCAAAAATAGTATCTGTTTTGCTGGAGCACGTCACACTTTCTCACTAAATATGATGAATTTAGTTAAATTTTTGCTTTTGAGAATCATTTGTGCAGTGAAGAAGTCTTAATCAGCAGAAAAACACCACAAACACATGATTCCCGTCTGCATCTGAGCCAGATCCGCTTTACATCACGGGGACATTATTTGATGCCTGATCCTGAATTACAGAAAATGCAAATGTGATCCAGATATTTTCTTCTTTTACTGCATCCAAACAGCCAAAGAAAATCACAGATATTGTTTTAAAAAAGCGTATTTATTTATATAAATGTTTATGTAAATGTCTTTTACATTGAATTGAGTTTTTGAAAATATTTTTCCACTCCTTTGAAGATTGTAAGTTAAATTATGCATTATGAATACCTAAACTTTTCCAATTTTATTGCTTTTGTTATTTTGATAAGTGCATTAAAGCAGATACATGTATATAATTTGAAACGTCTTCATTCTTATTTTGTGAAAAAGCTGATATTTGTGAGCATGGTCAGATCTTTTCCGGTAAATGCTTCTGTGCTGTGTGTGACACTGCCACCTGCAGCTGGATGACTGTCAGTGACGCTCCATCTGTGTCTCTCACACAGTCAGTCTCCCAGCAACCATCGTCACGTCGTCAGTGCCCACCTCCATGACCGGTCACATGATGTATTCCAGCCCACACACGGTCATGTACGCATCAGCGCCCACGCTAGCAGACGGGAGCCTAGCTGTGCTCAACGCCTTCACACAGAGGTCCACGGCAATGCAGGTGTCACACACACCGACTCAGGACATGGTGAGAAACACACACCACACAAACACACACACACCCCCAGGAAAGGGTTGAGACACAACCACAACACACCAAACAAACACACACAACCGATCCGGACATGGGTGAGACACACACACACACACAAACACACACACACCGACTCAGGACATGGGTGAGACACACACACACACACACAAACACACACACACCGACTCAGGACATGGGTGAGACACACACACACACACCCACAAACACACACACACCGACTAAGGACATGGGGAGACAAACAACACACACACACAAAACACACACCACCCACAGACCCTAAGGACATGGTGTGAGACACAACACACACACACACACACACCCACACACACAACAACACACACACACAACACCACTCCGGAACTGGGTGAGGACACACCAACCCACACACAAAAACACACAACACCGATCGACATGGGTGAGACAACACCACACAGCCACCGATCAGGACATGGGTGAGACACACAACACTACCAAACACAACACACCGCTCAGGACATGGGTGAGTGAGACACAAACACAACACCAAAAAACACACCACACCGAACTCAGGACATGGGTGAGGACAAACACACACAAAAACACACACACACCGACTCAGGACATGGGTGAGACACACACACACACACACACACACCGCAATCAGTACACGGAGGGACACACACACTTACCCAACGATCGGAAGGGGTGAGACCACACAGACACACAAAACACGAAAGGACCGGTGAGACACACCACTTACACCACCGACTCCGGACAAGGGTGAGACACACACACTACACCACAGATCAGGACACGGGTGAGACACCAGACAACAAACACGACTAAGGAAAGGGTGAGGACACATGGACACACACACACGACTACGGGACACGGTGCGCCACACACACACCGACTAAGGACACGGGTGAGACACATAGACACACACACACCGACTAAGGACACGGGTGAGACACATAGACACACACACACCGACTAAGGACACGGGTGAGACACATAGACACACACACACCGACTAAGGACACGGGTGAGACACATAGACACACACACACCGACTAAGGACACGGGTGAGACACACACACACACACACCGAATCAGGTGACACGGGGGGGAGGGCGAAACACACACTTACACACACCGCCTCAGGACACGGGGGAGACCACAAACACTTACACCCAAAAAACCAAAAAAACGACTAAGGAAACGGGGAGACACACACACACACAGATTCACACACCGACTCAGGACACGGGTGAGACACACACACTCACACACACCGACTAAGGACACGGGTGAGACACACACACTCACACACACCGACTAAGGACACGGGTGAGACACACACACTCACACACACCGACTAAGGACACGGGTGAGACACACACACTTACACACACCGACTCAGGACACGGGGGAGACACACATACTTACACACACCGACTCAGGACACGGGGGAGACACACACACTCACACACACCGACTAAGGACACGGGTGAGACACACACACTCACACACACCGACTAAGGACACGGGTGAGACACACACACTCACACACACCGACTAAGGACACGGGTGAGACACACACACTCACACACACCGACTAAGGACACGGGTGAGACACACACACTCACACACACCGACTAAGGACACGGGTGAGACACACACACTCACACACACCGACTAAGGACACGGGTGAGACACACACACTTACACACACCGACTCAGGACACGGGTGAGACACACACACTCACACACACCGACTCAGGACACGGGTGAGACACACAGACACACACACACCGACTAAGGACACGGGTTGAGACAAACAGGCTACACAAACACAACAACACACACACACACTCTCATCTATCTCTATCTCTCTATCTCTACTACTCACACACACACACACTCTCAAAGTATCAAACATTGTATTGAGTGTATTTTCAAATGTTAAAAGTATATGTTGGAATTTGGATATCACATTTAAAGTTAAATCTTTTAACTATACTAAAGTCGTACAGTACATAGAAGTAATTATGAAAGGAGATATAATGATGTACTGAAGTGAGTCAAAACAGCACTCTTACTACTAATTGCATTTAATATAAATTCAAAACTTAATGCAATTAATGTGCAATAAGTGTTTGAAACATTACATTCAGTTTGCACTTATAGTGTACTTTTTCATGAGGAAGAACATGCTTTCTTGAAATGTAAAGTGCCTTTTGAACTCTGTTTGAAACGGTGTTCTTGAAGATTTGCAGAAGTGTTTTTGAGTATCTGTGTGTGTGTGTGTGAGAGAGAGAAATAGTGTGTGTGTGTGTGTGTGTGTTCAGGCGATGTTCCTCAGGTGTTCCTCACAGCTCCTCCCGGTACGGTTCAGATTCCCGTCTCGGCGGTGCAGCTTCATCCAGTACGGCAAGATCAACACTTCACAAGTGAAACTCTCAATATTCTCTCATTACCCAGCATGCATTACACCGACTGCACTAACGCAGCGCTGCATGAGCACCAGCACACGCTCTGAACACGCTTAACACCTACTCAGAGCAATGATTCTCACAAACTCAGATCCACTCAAAAACAATAAGAGTGCTGCTTTTGCTGCAGGATTTCCCTTTGGCTCATGTTGTGAAATGATACAAATATACAGCCGATGGTTATAACTTATCTACACGTGAAAAACTGATTTATCAATTTATTAATTGGCAAAATGAAGCGTTCGGTCTGTTCCAAACAATAGTCAATGACTTCATCCTGCCGTCTCGGAGATCTTATTTTAACCAAATTCAGATTCTGGAGTAGAATCCCAGAATGCATTGCACACTCAAGAATGTGTTTCTGTGGAGATATTTATTCATTTATTTTTTTTTTTTAATAATATTAAATGCATTTAATGAATATATGTCATCAGCTTAAATGTAAACGGGATTCTT
>JADLZN010002658.1:400000-407500 GCA_018155175.1 Sinocyclocheilus anophthalmus | reverse complement strand
TGTGGACTGAGAGTGCTGTGGCTTAGTGTGATGTTTTTTACAGCTCTCATTCTGACGCACCCCATATCACTGCAGAGCATCTTGCTGAGCACCTGATGCAGTGCTACATTTCTACAAACCTGATGAAGACACAAACTCATCCTGATCTCGAATGAGCACATTTTTAACACATTTTCATTTTTGGTTGAACTATTGCTAATAATATTTTTGTGGAACAAGCGCCCTGTCAATCAAACTAAGCAGAGAATGTCATATTGATGTTATATAGAGTATTTTGTGAATCAACACTACAGAGAGACTAAGGCTTGTGAGCGGCTGTTGTCTTGTTGTAAAGGGCTTCAGTCGACGGCTCTTCTAGAGTTTGGTCCTTCATAACTAATAGATCTTTCTAATCATGTCAGGGGCTCTTGACATCATCCTGCTGCAGGAGGTGTGCTGGCTTTAATATACGCTGCCACTAAAAGCAGCTGTGTGTGTTTTGAATCATCTCTTACGCTGTGTTTCTGAAGCTGCACGCCTTTAATTCTTGCATCACAAGATCACATCATTGATTCTGGATCTGTTTTATCTTCCATCTTTATTCTCTCATTCTAAACTTGACACGTGGCCACGTTTGTAATAGGCAGCACTGAATATGTAGAGTTGCTCCTCACTGTACGTGCTCAGAAACCCTCTGTACTCGCTCCAGTCTCCGAGCTGCTTGCTTGGCTGTGTCTGAAGCTAGTTTTAGAGCGTTTGAGCTGCTCTCTGGGTTCCGACAGCAAATGCACAAACCTTTTTGTAATAAAAACGGATCTTGTCATGCTCTGCCTTTTTCATTTGCTGTGACTTTACTGTGGGGAACATATCCCACTGCTGCAACTAAACACACACAGCACATTCATGCTGTTTTATCCTAACAGCATGTGCAGTTTTAGTCAGAAATCTAGCCTTACAGAAGATACTGTTGTGATCTAGAACCGTGCATCAATATGCTGCTTATGAAAAATAAAGTGAGGTTTTTTTGGGACAGATTTATTATAATTTACTACCTTGGCTTTTACTACAATTCTAATGCTTAGAACATACTTTTGTGGTACAAATACTATGAACTATGGTTACTGTAGTAAAACCACGGTTAATTTTCCCAGTCATAGTGCTACTTCTGTTGCTCAAAATTTCATGTTTCTAATTTTTTTTTACATTTTTTTAATCCAGGTAATTTTTGTTTTGTAATTAATATGACTGACAGAAAAGCTGTTTGACTTCTGAATTAAACGAAATGTCTGAAAACGTGCAAACTCGTGGTGATTAGGAGAAAATAATCAGAACTGGATATATACAGAATAAAAATTAACTATTTTTAAAAAAAAATACATTTAGAAAAATTTTATTTGTAATAAAACCGTAGAAATTTACCATTTAAATAACCATATTCTAACATGAGAATTGTAGTAAAAGACATGGTAATAATAATAATAATAATAGTTCTATATTTATCAGCTCTCATGCTGGGATGATTACTATAAATTGTAGTCTGTCCAACGGTTGTCAACGTAATTTATTAGATTACCATATAGGTATGTAATACTTTTCGATTACTAGAGTATATCCCATTCTTTGTTGTCAGCATCATGAGGTGTGTTAAATATTACATCATGCCAGAGATTCATGAATGAGTGAATAAATGAGTTGATGAAAAGCTGGAAGACTTTACAAATGTATAAAAGCGGTAGAGTTTTAGAAAGGAGAATTTGAGAGAGAGAGAAAAATGAGGGCAAATCAAATGATGAATGATTTACTGCCATTGTGTGAATAACACGTAATCATGCAATCCATAAAAAGTAACTGCAATCTGATATGAGCATTTTAAAATGTGATCTAATTACAAGTACTTCATTTTTGGGATCTGATTATATCATCCGGATTACGTGTTATATTAGTCCTGCACAATTAATCGAATGTCTAATCACGATTACTATTATTACATAATCGTTCAAAGTCCACTTGTGTTATTCTGTGTGCTTAAGATACACTTCCTACAGCTTATCTTGAGGGTTTTTCTATTGTTTTAATTTGAGTTTTAGTGTAACATTCTAATACCACGCATATTTTACTTTATGATTAACTTTTAAAGTGAAACCATGTAGTATAGTTTGATATCTGAGTGAGTCTGATAGAAAAGCAGTTAGAGAGTCTTCAGCTTATTTTCATCTAAATATATGGCATGCAGTTGCTTCAAACTATTTTTTTTGGTGTAAATGTAATGCATTTTGAAGTAATAGTCTCATCTATCAGGTCCGTTTGTGATGTTTGCCTTAAACTGATTTCTAGGACACTTTTTAACTTTATGAAGGGCGATATTTTCCTAAACTTATTAAATGTACGTGTCATCATTTATGTAAAATTCTTACATTTGATCAATACGTTGAGTTAGAATAATAAGACACTGTATGGTTGTTTCCATTCAAATGAAATCAGTATCAACACTGCAGAGGAAACACAGAAGCTGCATCAAAAGTGCCGTTTAGATGCATTTAATCACTGTTTAATGAAGATTAGAGGTTATTCACACAGTAAAATTGCAAACGTGTACATAATGTTATAAGATTAATGTGACTTTTTTAGCATACGAATATGAAATGTTGGAAAAATGCAATGATACTTTTAAATGAAAGGAACCCTGTCCTGAGGAACCCAAGAGAAGTGATTCTGGGTTGTTTCAGGACTCTCGTTGTAACTGGTTCTGCAGTGATTGTGTTTTCATTGGTTTCCAGTGGACGGTGTTTTGGCCTCGGGACGTCCCGTATGGCCTTCTGGGTCCTCTGGGCGCTCTGGCCAAGCATTTCATGGACTATCATTATCCTGTGGTGTATTACGGGTGAGTGAGCGCCGGTGAGTTCAGAGCTGACGCTGAGGATGTTTGTTACGGCTGTCTGTGTTTCAGATGGGTTCTGACGTGGGTCATCCATCTGTTTGAGGCTCTTTTTGCACTGAAGGCCTGCAGGTAAGACACTTTGTGTTTTAATGATAGTTTACACTGTCAGGATGTTTCCACATGGTGGCAGTACAGACCATCAGATGTGTGACTGATAAGCTGCGTGCATTATGTGAACTTACTGTACTTATGGAATACCTGATTATTATATAAGTGATAGAGGAAGAGTAAAGCAATAGTTCAGCCAAAAATGAAAATGTGCTGAAAATGTGCTCATCTGAGATCAGGATGAGTTTGTGTCTTCATCAGGTTTGGAGAAATGTAGCACTGCATCAGTGTCTCAGCAATGGCGCTCTGTCAACAGTGAATGGGTGCCCGGTTCAGAAGAGGCTGATAAAAACATCACAATAATCCACAGCACTCCAGTCTATCAGTTAACATCTGGAGAAGACAAAAGCTGAAACACATCCAGCATTAAGACGTTTTTAACTAAAATACCATAATCCATAATAACACTTCCTCCAATGAAAAGTCCATCTGCTGTTGTCCTCTCACATCAAAATCCTCCGACATATTTGTTTAGAGCTGTTTTAAACGCTGCTTGATCTGTGTCAGATTTCTCTCCTGATTCACACCAGAAAACTGGACTCACTGTAGGAACAGTTATTATGGATTATAGACTCTATGTATTTGCGTTAAAAACGTCTTAAAGGTCCCATATTGTACACCTTTCTGGAGTTTTATTTTAGGTTTTGATGTCCTTAAGAATTTATATTTGCTGTTCAGTGTAGGCCAAAAGTATTTAGTCAGCCACCAATTGTGCAAGTTCTCCCATTAAAAAGATGAGAGAGGCCTTTAATTTTCATCATAGGTATACCTCAACTCTGAGAGACAAAATGAGAAAAAAAAATCCAAAAATCACATTGTAGGATTTTTAAAGAATTGATTGGTAAATTAATGGTGGAAAATAAGTATTTGGTCAATAACAAAATTTCATCTCAATACTTTGTTATAAACCCTTTGTTGGCAATGACAGAGGTCAAACGTTTTTCACAAGGTTTTCACACACTGTTGCTGGTATTTTGGCCCATTCCTCCATGCAGATCTCCTCTAGAGATCTGAACTGTCACATCCACCTCACTGATTCTGACAGCCTTTCGCTAAAGGCTAAGTGTCACCTCCGAGGCCTTGTTTACACGATCCTGGTTCAGTACTGAAGCTCCATCAGCAGCATTAGTCACATAACGTCTGTCAGCACAGAAAATCACTTCAGCTCGCTCCTCAGTGCAGGTACAGTGCAAAACAAGAGCAATAAACACCAAATGACACACTGTTATTAAGATTCAGAGAGCCCTCCATATAAGCTATAATAATTATTCCTGCACACTGGGGGGAAAAATGGTGTAGGATTTGCTTTTAAACAATTTTCACTCAGAAATTGCTGATTGAAATATTTACAAAGAAACACACTGAATTAAACATGAAATTTTGAAGTAGAAAAACAGAAACAGTATTTTCTTGCAACCTTAATGCCTTTATGTATAATGCATTATAAAGGTATTCATAATGTACATTGCAATGCATTATATATTTTCATCAATTGTAACCAAAATTAAAATGCATTATAATATTTGCATATTCCGTTTTGCATCTAAAATTGGCGGTCATGTTTGAATGCATTATAATTTCTAAAGGTGTAACAATGAGTATTATAATGTATTATAACTCTGGTTACAATTATACAATGCATTATAAGGTGCGTTACAAGGCATAAATAATACTTTTACAATGCATTATATAAAAGGTTTTAAGTAAAGTGTTACCGTGTGGTTTTATAACAAGTGCTTCAATAATATTCATGCTGAGCTGGTTGACAACCAGCACAGATTTAGACACTTTACAGCTCACATGCATTATAAAGTAAGAATTAATGAGCTCAAACGAAAGCACGTGTCACGTCTCTGTCTGATTGTTTTCTGTGCTGTTCCTCAAACACTGCTGTAAGTGCAGCTGCTCATGTCTGGCACAGTAGATCGTTAGAAGAACTGCAGTGTGTCCAGCATTACGAGTCGGTTTCACTGTATGATTATGATTTACAGATCAAGAGGACGCGGTGTTTATGAATGATGGTCATTTTAAAGAAATGGAAATAAACACACTGATCTGACATATCTGTTGTTCAATGTACAATCACTAAATACTGAAATACAGATATGAAGCTTCATTTGCAGTCCAGGCTGTGACAGGAACTCATCATTGATGAAGCTGTGGATGAATGAATCTGATTCGCCCTCAAACTGGATTCAAACACATACGACAGAGAGAGAGTTTACACACCATCCGTCTGCAATCGTTCACGTGAGTCACATCAGAATCTGTTTTTACAGGATGCGTTTGAATAAAGGCTGCCAAGTGATTAATAAAGCAATAACCCCCGTGAAGCCGTGGTTTACAGTGAATTTATAACAGCTAAGGGGCGTTGTTAGGCACGACGCGAAAACCGGTTATTCCATATACGTAGGTTTCACAAAATAAAACAGAGCAAATAAAGTGTAATGATATTAATAAAACATTATTCTTCTGCTAAACAATGTAGTTCCTCAGAAACTGTTGTGGTTCCAACAAAGTGGTTGTCGAGCAACAGACAAACGTATACTAAGGTGTGTGTTACTTTGTAGCGTCATTTACAACAGCTTCGAACGCGGCTCAGCCAATCAGAGCCAAGCACCGGAATGATACGTTTTATAATATTAATCTAATTATTACATGATGTGTCGATTCAGTTTTGGAGAAATTACCCACAAAAGATCATTTTTGTGCTAAAATGAGAATAGCTTTGAATAGATAGTACAAAAAAGAGGCTTTAGTAAGAAATGTTTTGAGTCAACGTTGCATAAATAATTATAATAAATGGGTATTAATGTTTTTTTGATACTCTGAATATGAAACTAAAAGCGGCAGTAGGTGGCAGCGAGTCACTGCCGGAATGAATGAGTCAATGATTCATTCGTTCAACAGATTCATTCAGATATGTGTTCACACGATCCATCCTAAATCGTATGTGAGATTAGAATAAGTGCGTCCCAAAGCATAGTATGCTGAAAAGAGTGTGCCAGAAGTCCCCAAATGGTCTACTATTTCAGGTAGATTTATGAAGTGTAGATCCGTGCACACGCTAATGGCTAATATTACCAACATTCGGTTCAGAACTACAAATACGATTAAAAAGTGTTAAAAAACCACAAGCATGGCGGATGTGCACGACTGACAGTTAAGTAGAGTAAACCAACATTTAGCCTGATAAAAAAATATTTATTTAATGTTATCTGTGTCATATTTAATCTGCAACAACAATGTGAACTTTTATAAACATCTGTTTGGCCATTAATTTTTAAATGCATCATCATGCAAAAACTATAAAATTATTGCTAGTTTAGTTGCTGGATATTGGTAGGAACATGTTCCTAGCGTCCCTACTAAATTCTATGCCCTTGTGTGATATTGCTAAACTATATCATATGAAATCAATATAAGAGGGTGATATTTAAGCCTTCAAATGTTGAACTTTAGGTCAGTCGTCCTGCGTCATGTTCATCAGCAACTGCATCAATGTAAGATGCCTTAATCATTTTAATGCATTATTTTTAATCACATGAAATGAACATGTTAAATGGACAGCTCTAGTCTGAATGCAGACGTGTTGTCTTAACTCTGTGCCGCGGTCAAGGTGTCCTCAGCTAATAAGACATCTGAACTCTTTTATTTAGCTCATCTCACGTCTGTAGAGTCAGTGTTGAAGATTCTGGGATGTAATGATGTGCAGATGCATACAGGCACACATAATATCTAACCTTATGATCTCCACAAAATACCGCAGTCAGAGTGTGATTATATACAGGATGAGCCTTTATATTCATAAGCCAAATACAACAGACGTCGATACAGCTAGATTCAATCACACAGTTCAATAAATAAAGTTATATACAGCACAGCCCTCCTCCCATAAAGACATTCTTGATCAACCAATAATAATTAATCAGTTATATCTGGAGTGACATTTAATGTCATGGCTCAAAACATTTGATTTTAGTTACGGTCCACATGTTTAGATCTTTTGTGATCTGTGCAGTCTGTTATGTGGCATCACTGACTGTATTTTCTTCTAAACGCTCTATCTGTGTGTTTGTTCAAACAACATTATCAAAAAATGTTTGTTCTGACCCACAGATATTTTTTGTTTGAGTGAAATCACTTAATTTTGATAAGTTTTCAGAAAGAAAGACTTTATATCTTAAGTCATTTTGTGTGTGTGTGTGTGTGAGTGTGTGTGTGAGTGTGAGAGTGTTTTGTGAGTGTGTTATTGTGTGAGTGTGTGTGTGTGTGTGATAGTGTGAGTGTGAGAGTGTGTGTGTGTGAGTGTGTGAGTGTGAGTGTGTGAGTGTGAGTGTGTGAGTGTGTGTGTGTGTTTTTTTGTGAGTTTGAGAGTGTGTTTGTGTGTGTGTGTGTGAGTGTGTGATTGTGAGTGTGTGGAGTGTGTGTTGAGTGTGTGTGTGTGTGTGTGTTTGTGTGTGTGTGTGTGTGTG
>JADLZN010002658.1:342500-395000 GCA_018155175.1 Sinocyclocheilus anophthalmus | reverse complement strand
GTGGTGTGTGTGTGTGTGTGTGTGTGTCTGAGAGTGGTAGGGTCTCTCCAGCTTCTGGAGTGTGAGCGTCTCCTGCGGCTCTTCCCTTGTGTGTGAGTGTGTCTGTGTGTCTGTGTGTGTTTGAGTGAGTGTCTCTGTGTCTGAGTGTGTGTATGTGTGTGTGTGTGAGAGAGAGTGGGTGTGAGTTAGTGTGTTTGTGTGTGTGTCTGGAGTGTGTGTCTCGTGTTCCTGTGAGTGTGTGTGTCTGTCTGTGTCTGTGTGAGTGTGTCTGTGTGTGGTCCCTGATTGAGTGTGGTTTGTTAATTATCTTTTGGGGGTGTGTGTGAGTGTCCTCTGTGTCTGAGTGTGTGTGGGGTGGAGAGAGTGTGTGGTCTGTTGTGTGTGTGTGTGTGTGTGTTCTGGAGTGTGTGTGTGTGTGTGCGTTGAGAGTGTGCGTCTCTGTGTCTGAGAGTGTGTGTGAGTGTCTGTGTCTGAGTTTGTGTCTGTGAGTGATTGTGTGTCTGAGAGTGTGTTGTATTTTTCACGGTAAGTTCTGGCACCCACAGCTATCCGTTATTTTACCGGAAATTTAACAGCAAACTTTTTTTACAGTGTGAGTGGTGTGCTGTGAGTGTCTCAGTGTCTGTCTGTGTGTGTCTGCGCGTGATTGTGTGTGTGTGATTGTGTTGTGTGTGGTGAGTGTGTGTGGTGTGTGTGTGTGTGTGAGTGTGAGTGTCTCAGTGTCTGTCTGTGAGTGTGAGTGTCTGTTTGTGTCTGAGCCTGTGTGTGTGTCTGTCTGTGTGTCTGTGAGTGTGAGTGTGTTGTTGATGTGTCTGAAGTTGAGTGATGTTTGTGTGTGTGTGTCGTACTGTACAGGGTGCTCAATCCCGCCTGCTGGATTTGAAGGCTGCTGTTGCTGAATTCCTCAAAGCGCAGATGTTCAGGGCTGCTGTCTTGCGCTCTCCGCTCTTCTTCACGGCCGGTTTGGGTGTGGACATTAACTGGACCTACGGCGGTTCTGAAACGCTGGTCTCGAAGACCTTCATGTCTTCATTGAGGTACTCCTCGGCTCCGAAGTCCTTCAGGCGTTCAGGACAGATGAGCGTGGAGCGGCAACCCACTCGACCGTTCCCGATCCGGCCGTCTTTAGCGCACGGGCCGCTGTGGAAGGAGCAGTCGGGTTTGGAGGAACCTCTGCTGCTCCGCACTGTCCCAGGATAAACAGAGAGTAACTCTATTCTACTAAACCTGCTCTAGAAATACTGTGACTCTAATGACAAGTTATCAAGTCTAAACCTGATACTACAATTAAAACCAACCAAAAATATTGGTACTTGAAATAAACATTAACTGAAATAAAACATACAAAAACTTATTTTATTTAAGCTAGTTGCCAAAGCAACATTTCTCATTTTAATTTAGTTTAACTTGATCTACTAAAAAAACTAAAACAAAAATACAAAAAAACGTTATAGACAAATAAAACTAAATCACACAACAAAGTTACTCACTAAAGCTTGAAAATTAAAATGAAAAAAATATATAAAACTATTATTAAAATATTCATAAAAAATAGTATTTCAATGATACTAAAATAGCATAGGTATGGAGGTCCCATTAATTAACATCCGTTAATGCATTAACTAACAATGAGCAAAGCATTTATTACAGTATTTAATAATCTTTGTTGACGTTAGGTAATAAAAATACAGCTGTTCATTGTTAATTCAAGTTAGCTCAGCTCCATTAAATTATATTAATAGATATGACGTTTGATTTTAATAGTACATTAGTAAATGTTTAAATTGACTTAATAAATGCTTTAATAAATTAATCTCAGCCATGTACAGACGCTTAAGTGAAGTTAATAGTGTTTGAGTGTCTCTGGTCATGTGTGTCCAGCACTGAAGTCTATTAATATCCGAGCTCTGCAGGTCTGACCTCTCGTCTCATTCCCACATCACAACATCTCTGTTACTGTCGTGCATTAATAACTTTTTTCAAGATGTTTGAAGCTCTCTCCGCTCTCACACGTTTACCGTGGCAGGAAGAGGAGGATGAAGGTGAGGAAGAGTCTGAGGAGGATGCAGACTAAAGCTTGGAGAAGCGACAGAAGAGTGGCGTTCTCTGTGAGCTGTGGGAACGCAGACAGAGCTACGGATGAGGACGGGTCTGCTGGGTCTACAGGAGCTTTGGAAGCGGGTTGAGGAGCATCAGCCCTCTTTGCAGCTCCAGCTTGAGACCTGCTAGGTTTTCTGGGAGCGGGATGAGGAGCGGGATCTGCCGAGGGTTTGTCCATGTGTGATGGAGATGAAGCCTGGTGTCTCCGTGTGAGTTCTGGTCCAGGTTTGTGCGTCTCAAGGGTTTTACGGGCAGGTGAGTGTGACTCAGTGGATGGAGGAACCACAGGATGGGAAGGAGAACACCGAGGAACCGCTACATGCTGGTGAAACTCCACACCAGGCACATCACGTCTCTTAGACTCAGGAGGACACTGTGAAGACTCTCTAAGGGTTTCAGATGTGCACGCTACGGTTTCCCACCTCTGCCAGAAGGGATCATATTCCTCGCTGTCATTAAAGCTCCTCCGCGTCTCCTGCCCCTGCAAGCCGTCATTCACAAAGTTAGCAAAAAACTGCGCTGAGAAATTCATCCTGGACTCAAGCTGACATGAAATACGAAGCTCAGCAGTATTGTCCTCTTTCTCAGGCGTCCTCCACAACATTAGCTCACAGCTCAGGGTTATTTAAGCAGGTATTAGCCATAATCACACGCTGGAGTCTCTGGGGCCCTTCCAGTCCTCCAGGACTCCACCTACAGCTCTATTCCTGTATCAGACCCGGGTTAAACCCGCCTCTCACGTGGTCTAATCAGACTCTCTAAAGGGATAGATGAGGACTTTGTCCAGCAGAAAGTGTCCTCCAGAAGACCTCAAGCTCTGACCTCTAGGACAGGCCAAATCCTCCTCAGACCGGATCACAGATCACCTCTGACTTCACAATCATCATTTATGATGCTCCCGACACAAATGGTACAACCGTGATATGATGTATGCAATTGATATTCATTGCAGTATACGCACTCACCATCAGTTTTTAATGTAAACCTCTCAGCACATTTAATTGATATATAATCTCATTGTTTAACCAGATTTCAGATTTGTACATTTTTTAAAGGAAATGTCTTTGCCCGTGCAGAGGTCTCCACCACAGTGCTGTTCTGTGCGGTTGCTAGGGTGCATATGTGCTTTCTAGGGTATTCTGGGTGGTTGCTGTGTGTTGCTAGGGTGTTCTGTTGGTTGATATGGTGTTCTGTGTGGTTTCTAGGGAGTTCTGGGAGGTTGCTATGCTGTTGTTAGGTGGTTGCTGGTTTGAGTTGTTGCTGTGTGGTTGCTAGGGTGTTTTGTGTGGTTGCTAGATGTTACTGTGGTTTTCTGGATGGTTGCTAGGGTGTTCTGTGTGGTTTCTAGGGTGTTGCTAGGATGTTTTCTGTGTGGTTGCTAGATGTTACTGTGGTTTTCTGGATGGTTGCTAGGGTGTTCTGTGTGGTTTCTAGGGAGTTGCTAGGATGTTTTCTGTATGGTTGCTAGATGTTACTGTGGTTTTCTGGGTGGTTGCTAGGGTGTTCTGTGTGGTTTCTAGGGAGTTGCTAGGGTGTTTTCTGTGTGGTTGCTAGATGTTACTGTGGTTTTCTGTGTGGTTGCTAGGTTGTTCTGTGTGGTTTCTAGGGAGTTGCTAGGGTGTTTTCTGTGTGGTTGCTAGATGTTACTGTGGTTTTCGGGTGGTTGCTAGGGTGTTTCTGTGTGGTTGCTGAGGTGTTCTAGATGTTGTCTGTAGGGTTGCTAGATGTTCTGTGGTTTTTTCGGGTGGTTGCTAGGTGTTTTCTGGGTGGTTGTTAGGTGGTTGCTAGGGTGTTTTGTGTGGTTGCTAGATGTTACTGTGGTTTTCTGGGTGGTTGCTAGGGTGTTCTGTGTGGTTTCTAGGGAGTTGCTAGGGTGTTTTCTGTGTGGTTGCTAGATGTTACTGTGGTTTTCTGGGTGGTTGCTAGGGTGTTCTGTGTGGTTTCTAGGGAGTTGCTAGGATGTTTTCTGTGTGGTTGCTAGATGTTACTGTGGTTTTCTGTGTGGTTGCTAGGTTGTTCTGTGTGGTTTCTAGGGAGTTGCTAGGATGTTTTCTGTATGGTTGCTAGATGTTACTGTGGTTTTCTGGGTGGTTGCTAGGTTGTTCTGTGTGCTTTCTAGGGAGTTGCTAGGGTGTTTTCTGTGTGGTTGCCAGATATTGCTGGGGTTTTCTGGGTGGTTGTTAGGGTGTTCTGGATGGTTGCTAGGCAGTTGCTAGGGTGTTCTGTATGGTTACTAATGTGGGGTGAGGGGTTGCTAGGGTATTCTGGGTGGTTTCTAGGGTGTTCTGGGTGGTTGTTAGGGTGTTCTGGATGGTTGCTAGTGTTTTCTGGGTGGTTGCTAGGGTGTTGCCTGGTTCTGTGTGGTTGCTAGGGTGTTCTGGGTGGTTGCTATGGTATCCTGTGTGGTTGCTAGGGTGTTCCTTGTTGTTGGTAAGTATTGATAGTTTTCATGTGACGTCACACCCTTGTAGAAACGGCTTTGTGGAATAGTGGAATAGTGGAAAAGCTTT
Source organism: Sinocyclocheilus anophthalmus (assembly GCA_018155175.1). NCBI lineage: Eukaryota > Metazoa > Chordata > Actinopteri > Cypriniformes > Cyprinidae > Sinocyclocheilus > Sinocyclocheilus anophthalmus. Next base: position 390,390 of record JADLZN010002658.1, on the reverse strand, counting down.
GCTCCACTGACCGACAGTTATTTTTGCGCTGTTTGCATTAAGTAGTAACGCAGATATTAAAAGGCGAAATTCAGTAAACACCTGAAGCAAGCAGATGAACCCAGAATATAAACACAATGTGCAAAGTTTCACATTAAATGGTTTCCCATAGAAAACCATTATAAGGAAAACACTGAACCATTAAGTGGATTGTGTTCACATTCCGGCCTCAACTGCTTGCCTATGTAAACTGTGCATCATTAATATGGTGATTACTGAATTTGATCTTTTAATATTACTGTTTTAAATATATTAAGGCACTTTAAGTGTTTTTACAACGTTTTGTCGCACAGTTTAATGATTGAAATATTGCCGTGGGTGCTTAATATGGATTACAAATGGACAAAACTTGCATTTTGTTCATATATCTTCGCGAGTGAGCTGGAAGTTTGAGAGGCTTGTGCTGCAGTTCTATGGATGTTTTGCCCTCCGAGGCTTTGAGCCGGTCATGTGACTGAAAGCTATATGAATTGTTAGGGGGTTCTGTGTGGTTGCTAAGTGTTGCAAGGGTTTTCTGACTAGTTGCTGGGGTGTTTTCTGTGTGGTTGCTAGATATTGCTGGTGTTTTCTGGGTGGTTATTAGGGTGTTACATAGTTGTTCTGTGTCATTGCTAGGGTGGTCTATGTGGTTACTAGGGTGTTCTGTATGGATACTTGTGTGTTCTGTGTGGTTGCTTGGGTGTTCCTTGTTGCTAAGTATTGTTAGGATGTTCTGTGTGGTTGCTAAGTGTTGCTAGGGTGTTGCATCGTTGTTAGGGTGGCCTATGTGGTTGCTCAGGTGTTCTGGGTGGTTTCTAGGTGTGTCTGGGTGGTTGCTAGGGTGTTCTATGTGGTTGTGAGGTTCTTCGTCCTGTCTGGTGTTCAAGAGTGTCCTGTATCCTCATGTCTCTGTGATCTTCTGGTCTGTAGATGTGGCTTTGGTTCCTCTTTCAGTGTGCACCTATGGGCTTTTTAACCTGTTCTCTGGTCCAGCAGGTGGAAATGGTGTGTCTGATCACATAGTAAAGTATCAGCACACTCTCCTCAACACTTACACACTCAACTTTATTACTCTGTGCTGGAGGTTTCAGCACATCACTGTCAGTTGCCCTGTTTGCTTTCAGACCCTGTTGCATGGTTAAATAACAGAAATCTCAGACGTTTTATTTTGAAACATCATGCATTGAACTCTGCCCAGAGCGTTTTCATGCATACTGCCATTATTCACCCACAGGTCATGTTTATGGAGCTTGTAATGAAAAGTTTCCTTTTGCCTCTTTTTATCCGGCATGATTCAGACGAACATGTGCAGACGAGATTTACAGACGAACACTAACCCCAGACATCACACCTGACAGCTCCAATACAAGGGCTGAAGAAGATCCCAAAGCAGGATCATTGTTGTCCATGTCCATCCCCCTAATGACCATTCCAGGAATAAGAAAAGGATAGAAGTCCAGCCAAGAGAGAAGTCAATACGGAGACGGAGCCAAGAAATGCTTTCCAGCAGATTCTAGCAGCGGGACGGCATAAATTATTTAATACTCAGAAAGTTTGGAAGAATTGACTTCCCTTGAGAACAAATAGATATTCTGTGTGTTTGGAGGAACCAATCGCAGTTAATCAGGCAGATTTAATCAAAACACAGAGGAGAAAATCAAAGATAAGAGGAGCAAATCTCTCTGTGAGATCAGCTATCAGGGAGTCTGCGTTTGTCTGGTCAGTCCCGTAAGCACCATTGTGGATCCTTCTCTCTTAAGGAGCTTTGCACATCAGCGGCTAAACTCTGCTGCTACAGTCATACTAAGCTACAGGGGTCAGATTTGACTGATCGTGGGTGGAGAGTAAGAAGAGATGACTGACAGAACATGCTGGAGGATTTGCTGGACTACAGATCCTGAGAACCGAAAAGTGAAAGTTGCTAGGGTGTGTATGTTGTTTCTAAGGTGCTGCTAGGGTGTTCTGGGTGTTGCTTTGGGTGTGGGTTTGTTTATGGTGTTTCTCTCTCTCTCTCTCTCTCTCTCTCGCGTGTGTGTGAGAGAGAGAGAGAGTGTGTGTGTGTGTGTGTGTGTGTGTGTGCGCGTGTGAGAGAGTGTGTGTGTGTGTGTGAGAGAGAGAGAGTGTGTGTGTGTGTGTTGTGGTGGTGTGTGTGTGTGTGTGTTTATGTGATGTGTGTGTGTGTGTGTGTGAGAGAGAGAGATATTGTGTGTGTTTGTGAGAGTGTGTGTTTGTGTGTGTGTGTGTTAGAGAGAGAGAGAAAGTGTGTTGTGTGAGAGAGAGCAGAGAGAGGTGTGTGTGTAGTGTGTGTTGTGTGTGTGTGATACGAGAGAAGAGAGGTGTGTGTGTGTGTGTGTGTGTGTGTGTGTGTTTGTGTTGTGTGAGCAGAGACTAGGATAGATTGTGTGTGGTGTGTTTGCGAGCGAGAGCTAGAGTGTGTGTGTTTGAGAGCGAGACATAGAGAGTGTGTGTGTGAGAGAGAGAGAGAGTGGTGTGTGTGTGTGTGGTGTGTTGTGTGAAAAAAAAAAAGAGAGAGAAGAGTGGTGTGTGTGAAGAGAGTGGTGTGTGCGCCTGGGTGAAGTGTGTGTGTGTGTGGTGTGATAGACGCGAGTGTGTGTGTGTGTGGGTGGTGTGTGTGTGTGTGAGAGAGAGAGAGGGTGTGTGTGTGTTTGTGTGTTGTGTGTGTGTGTGTGTGTGTGAGAGAGAGAGTGGGTGTGTGAGAGAGAGTGTGTGTGCGTGTGAGAGAGAGAGAGTGTGTGTGTGTGTGGTGTGTGCTCTCGCGCTGTGCGTGTGAGGAGGAGGTGTTGTGTGTGTGTTGGTGTGTGTTCGTGGAGAAGGAGAGAGAGGAGAGAGAAGGTGTGTGTGGTGTGTGTGAGAGAGAAGCTAAGGAAAGTGTGTGTGTGAAGAGAGGTGTGGTGTGTGCGCAGTGTTGAGAGGGTGGTGGGTGTGTGTGAGAGAGAGAGAGTGTGTTGTGTGTGTGTGTGTGTGTGTGTGTGTGCGAGAGAGAGAGAGGAAGTGTGTTAGTGTGTGTTGTGTGTGGTGTGTGTTGTTTGTTTGTGATAGAGAGAGAGTGGGGTGTGTGGTGGTGTGTGTGCGGCGTGTTAGTAGAGATAGAGTGTGTTGTGTTGTGTGTGCTTCGCGCGCGACGTAATTAGCTTTGTGAGAGAGTGTGTGTGTGTGTTTTGTGTTGTGTGTGTGTGTGTGTGTAAGAAAGAGAGAGAGAGAGAGAGAGAGAGAGTGTGTGTGGGTGGGAGAGAGAGAGAGAGAGAGAAAGATAGAGAGAAGTGTTTTTTGTGTGTGTTAGATAGAGAAGTGGTGGGTGTGGTATGAGCGAGAGAGATACGCGCGAGGTGCGAGTGTGTGTTGTGTGTGTGCGAGGCGAATTGGTATGGTGTGCGTGTGTGAGAGAGAGTGTGTGAGAGAGAGTGTGTGTGTGAGTGTGTGTGATATAGAAGAGAGAGAGAGAGATAGAAGCGAGGTTTGTGTGCGCTGCCAGTGTGAGAAAATAAAGTTTGTGTGTTTGTGTGTGTGTGTGTGGGAGAGAGAGCGAGTGTGTGTGTGTGTGTGCTCAGCGCGGATCCACCTGGCCGTAGTGGAGAGATTGGTGGGTGGTGGTGTGTGTGTTGTGGTGTTGTTTGTGTGTGTGTGTGTGTGTGATAGACGAGAGAGAGAGAGAGAGACGAGGTGTTTGTTGTGTGTGTGAGCGAAGAGCGTGTGTGTGTGTATGAGAGAGAGAGAGAGAGAAGAGAGTCTGTGAGTTATTCTAAATGTTCATAATGATGGGTGTTGAGATTTATATTACTTTGTCTTTAGTACATAATCTAATTTATTAATTGGTCGCTAATGTCATTCTGTGCTATAAAATTTATGTCTAATGACTCTAATAACTGATATTTGTAGATATAGTGATTTTCTATATATCTGTGCTGGTTTCATAACATATCACATTCTACTCATAGTACCTTCATTTACACTCAAATGTGTGTGTGTGTATGTATAATGGATGGCTGGATAGATAGAGATAGTGATAAGTTGCATAATCAAAATATGGCACTTCACTTTAATTAATATTTTTTTTAACACATGGCTAAAGTTATATTACCGAGTAATCAATGGCTCGGGAAACCTAAAAAGATAATAATTTCAAATAGCAAAATTGAAAATTACTGAAAACTGAAATTAAATAAATAATTTTACAAAATAAAAACCCTCAAAATAAAACGGTTCCGGAGATAGTTTAGCTGCATTTCACGTGACCATTAAGAGTGACAACAGAGAACCGTAAACATGTGAATGTGGTGTTCATTAAAGTAAATGTTTGGGGCTTCGTGTAAATCTTTCATCCGACAAAATCCGATGACCTAACACATTATGTGATTGGTGCTGGCTTCTGCTCATGATCCCCAGCTCTCTGTTTAAGTTTTTGTGTCTTCTGTTTCTTCTTCTGTGTTTTTGGCTTCGGTCCCTGCTGGCGAGCGTGAAGCAGACCCACCCGCTCACACACACACACACACACATACACCACACACACACACACACACACACACGGGGCCCTCCTCCTCCAATACAGGACGACTTTTGTTCTGTGTTTTCATCCGGAGTCCAGTGAATCGAGAGCGAGAGACAGTGTGACAGAAGAGACGCTTCCACAGACGCTTCAGAGCTCAAGTCAAAGGTGAGCGTGAGCTTCTGCTCTTCATTCTGTTGGTTTCTCATCAGTGTTTGTGACAGACATCACGTCTCTCCCCTGCAGGTCTGTCATGGGCCGCTGGTCGACACGTCTGGCTCTTCTGATGCTCCTCATTGGTCAGATTTCCGCAGGTAAGACACCGGATTGGCTGAAGGTGAGTCAGGTTTGATAGATGACGGTCTGTAGTTTATGAGTTTGATACGCAGTTGCCGTCTTTGAGGATCATGATGGTGTTTTCAGATGGTTCTCGGGGACTTTTCTAAATCTGAGGCTGTTTCAGTGTGTGTGTGTGTGTGTGTGTGACTAGAACATCTGGTTCTGATTTGGCATGTGTTGAGACTGACAGAACCGCACAAACACATGAGATCTCACACATGAACGACTGGAGTCCATCCAGAACCCTGAGGCGCATCTGTATCAGCAGATCTTCAGCGTCTGTGATTGATTGTGTGAGATGACGTGTGAGAGAGAGTTTAATTAAGAGGGATGGTGTTGTGCTCTCAACTCAGGAATGAACCACACACACACACACACACACATCTCTATTCTGTTCTCTTTTTCTTGGCTCAGGAATCTCCCATCAAGCCCAGAGGTTGAATGAAACAATGTGTGGCATGACTGGCTTCAAATCAGCGGTTAAAAGGAACAGGTCTCCTCAAACCATCGTTCTGTCATCATTCTGTGCCTTCTTTTGTGTTCTGAAGAAGAAAGAAAGTCATACGGGTTTGAAACGACATGAAGGCAAGAAAACGAGAACTTTTTTGGGTGAAGTTTCTTTTGAAGAATAATTCTGCGTTTCTATAATGTGGACATGCAGACGCGAACATTATTATTTTGAGTCGTTAGGTTTTGTGTGCTGGCTGAAAAATATTTGACCCTGAAAAAAAAATCAGTTTTGGGGAAAGTTAACTTTTAAAAAGTAATTCATCTACAATATTACGTTATAACGGGAAAGTCCCTAAAAATGTCAAAGCGATCAGTCAAGCGTTAGTCACCCAGAAGAGACAGACGGCTGCCACGTGAGTGTCCTGCGTAATACTGGTTATAGATCTGCTGTTTGATTATTACTTGCTGCTAAAGAAGATATTTCGGTTTCCTTCCCTGCCTATTTTCTAACGTTATCGTTTTGTTTTGCGTTGTATTTGATATCACTTCTGGTAATTATAATACTGCCCTCGGCCTAAGAAGTACGTGGTTAATTTAATTGCCTCGCCTTTCCTGCGTTTCAGTGGGATGTATTTCGATTGGATGAATTGCCCTGCATAGACTATTGGCTGTGCTCATTAAGAAGGCGGCCACAGCTTTTTCACTTTAGTGTCTTAGACTGTTTATTTAATCTGATGGTCTGTGTCTGACGCGGAAGCCATCAGCGGAGCGTTCAGCCTCCTCGTGTGAAGACCTACGATTGTAAAGACCTGCGACTTTACCTGCGACTTCACCGAGCAACGAAATTGCCCGGGCACTTAAGTATATTTTTGCTCTTCCTTGTACACACTCTCCTTTTCTGTCCTCTCTTTTCTACCTCTATCATGTGTTTCCAAACCATTCCGGTTGTCTCTTGACGACGCTCTACGGTCACACGCAGATGGCAACGCAATGTTGCTAACCTGCATCTTATCTCTACATCCTCTACTACACCTCTTTCTTTCTCTATGGGTCAATGGAATTGTCAGTCAGCTGTCAACAAAACTGACTTTATTTCTTTCTTCTTTTTCTTTAAACCAACTCCACAACTTAGCATCTGGGCTTGACTGAGGACCTGGATTCTCCCAGAAGACTCGCAACCCCAGCTGCCGTTATCAACAATTTCTCTTTCTTCCTCATACGACCCCCCGTCAGGTTGGCCGTGGCGGGGGCACTGGTCTGCCCTCATTTATCTACATTGAAATACTCAAAACCCCACATCTCCCCTATGCATTACAACTCATTTTGAAACTCTGTGTGATCACTATACAGCTCCTCCCGGAAAACCCAATCCAGTTGTGGTAATTTCCCGCCCTCCTGGGCAAATTCAATCCAGCCTTCTCTAGAAGATATGGTGCTGCTGTCCTCATTCCCGGAGGAGGCAGCCACTTTTAAGTCTTTGGCGACTTCACATTCATCGGACAAGCCTTGTGCTGCAGACTTTTTCCATTCCCCCCTTGCTTCATTTTGATCTCAAACGACGTACCACACAAGCACGCACAAATCAGGCAAACCACAACTTGACTAATTTAGCCGGGGCACACGCATTGTACTACAGACAACATTTTGGTAAAACCTCTAGACATCTCTGATAATTTCTTTATTACATTTAACCTACATCTTGCTACCTGTGTGCCACCATCCCTTCTACCTGTTACTTTTAGACGAAACCTACACTCCCTTTCACCCTCCCATTTTTCCTCTGTAGTGTCTTCCTCTCTTTCCTCACCTACCCATTTTTCATCTCTGGATGTGAATGCAGCATCTGACACTTTATGCTCTACTTTAACCCCTTGTCTAGATGATATTTGTCCTCTCTCCTCCAGGCCACACGGCTTCCACCTCCGAACTTCCTGTTATCCGATGTTTCTTCGTTAGGCATCGACCACACTCAGGGCAGCATAGAGAAATGTGCAAAATCCAAAGATCCGTCAGAACCTAATAGGTATCATCAAAAACTTTTCTTCATCTTTCTCTGCTGAATTCCATACTGCCAAATCTTCATACTTCCACAACTAGATCAACAGCGCTTCTGACACACGTAATCTCTTCAAAACATTTCATTCTCTCCTCTGTCGCCCTCCACCACCTCCTACCCCTTCTATAACAGCTGATGATTTTGCCACATTCTTCACAGACAAAATTAGAATAATCAGTAGTCAATTCTCAGCCCCACAAACACAGGACTTCAAACCAACCACACCCTCTGTTAAAACTCCCATCTTCTCCTTCTGTCCCCTAACTGAGGGAGAAGTACCGAACTTCTCCTCTCCAGCCATCCTACATCATGCCCTCTAGACCCAATCCCCTCATACCTCCTCCAAGCAATCTCTCCTACAATTTTACCAGCACTCACACACATCATCAATACATCTCTCCTCACAGGCACCTTCCCCCACTGCATTCAAGCAGGCTCAGGTAACCCCACTACTTGCTAAAAACCTACATTAAACCTTCACTTACAGATATCTACAGACCTGGCTCTCTCCTTTCATTCATAGCGAAAACCCTCGAAAGAGTTTTTTTTCAACCAGATATCATTGTTTCTTTCTCAGAACAACAAACTGGATCCTAACCAGTCAGTTTTCAGGAGTGGCCATTCAACTGAGACTGTGTTACTGTCAGTCACTGAAGCCTTGCGGATTGCAAAAAGCTGATTCCAAATAATCAGTTCTCATTCTGCTGGATCTTTCTGCTGCTTTTGACACTGTCAATCATCAGATCTTCCTGTCTGCCCTCTCTTCAATGGGCATCACAGGGATTCCACTTCGCTTGTTTGAATCCTATCTCACTGGTAGGTCTTTCAGGGTGTCTTGGGGAGGAGAGGTATCCAAAGCACATCAACTTGTCACTGGTGTTCCTCAGGGATCAGTCCTTGGACCCCTCCTCTTCTCCATATACACAACCTCACTGGGTCCCATCATACAGGCACATGGTTTCTCCTACCATTGCTATGCTGTTGACACACAGCTCTATCTTTCATTTCACCAGATGATCCAACGGTAGCTGCACGCATCTCAGGCTGCCTGTCAAGACATCTCGCATGGATGAAAGAAAAAAAAAAACCCAATCACCTACAGCTCAACCTGGCAAAGACTGAGCTTCTTGTCTTCCCTGCAACTCCAACTCTACAGTATGATTTTTCCATCCATCTAGGTTCTTCTACAATTACCCCATCGACCTCGGTATCAGAAATCTTGGTTTAATTTTTGATGACCAGCTGACCTTCAAAGACTACACTGCAAAGACTGTTCGATCTTGCAGGTTTGCATTGCACAACATCAGAAAGATCAGGCCTTTCCTAACGGAGCATGCTGCACAACTTCTTGTCCATGCCCTTGTCATCTCTAGGCTGGACTACTGCCATGCTCTTCTGGCTGGACTCCCATCAAGCAAAATCAAACCTCTACAAATGATTCAGAAGGTAGCGGCACGATTGGTCTTCAACGAGCCCAAAAGAGCCCTTGTTACACCTCTCTTTATCTCCTTGCATTGGCTACCGGTTGCGGCTCGAATCAATTTCAAGACATTGATGCTTGCATATAGAAGTGTTACAGGCTCAGCACCCGCCTACTTCCATTCACTACTACGAATTTACATCCCCTTTAGAAGTCTGAGATCCGCTAGTGAGCGTCGCCTCGTGGTAAAATCACAGAGAGGCTCAAAATCACTTTCCAGAACATTCTCGTTCACCACTCCTGGGTGGTGGAATGATCTTCCCACCCCTATCTGGTATGCTGAATCCCTGACAATTTTCAAGCGACAGCTGAAAACTCATCTCTTTCGAAGCTACTTGACTTCATCATAAAAAAAAAAAAAAAAGTCTCTCTCTTTATTTATTCCTTCTCTTTCTAGCTTGTACTTAATTTGACATGTCTAAGAAGTGGTATTAAAACGCACTTTTCTTGGTCGTTTGCCCTCTTTAAGAAAATCGCTTTATGTATCCGCCTCCCCCAATTTAAGTTGCTTTGATAAAAGCGTCTGCTAAATGACTAGATGTAAATGTAAATGTAAAATGTAACTAATCGTGTTACTTTGTTGTTGTTTTTTTTGGAAAGTAATGCATTATGTTACTTTTGTGTTACTTTTTCTCATCTGATCTGGTCAGATCTGTGAACCTTGAACAGCAGATAAACTGACATCAGATCAGCTGCTGGAGGCCAGTGAAAAAGCCTGTCAGTCTTCGTGTGTTTAACAGGGAACATCCTGCAGCACTTACAGAGAGGATCTATTAAAATGCTGCTCACGACATGAAGTTAAACGCAAAAACATTAAAGACTGTGGAGGTGGGAATCCAGTGGGAAAACTCATGAAACACAACAAGCCCTGAGAGCAGAAACACTCCATGAGACGCGCGTGTGTGTGCGTGCGTGTGTGTGTGCGTGTGTGTGTGTGTGTGTGTATCTGGTATATAATACGTTATGGGGACCAAACAGTAATAGGATAGTAATAGCAGTACATTTGGAACTTGTGGGGCATTTTAATTTTGTTTGGTCCTCATGAGGAAACAAGCGTATAAATTATGCAGAATTAAATTTTTTGAGAATCTAAAAATGCCTGTAGTTTTGTGTGAGGGGTAGGGTTAGGGTGAGGGGATAGAAAATACAGTTTTTACAGTAGAAAAACCATGGAATGAACACTTAATGATACGAATACCACTGTGTGTGTGTGTGTGTGTGTGTAACATGAGCTCACATCATCTGTTGCCATCATTATTCAGACAGTCTGTTGTTGTAACTTTATTTCCTTGTGTCCAGATGATTGTTTTCATGTTTGAGGTGAATCTCTGATCCACTTCCAGAAATGCTCCTCAGAGTCCATATGACTCACAGAAACAGTGGAGCCGTGTGATTGATGTTTAATGTGTTTTGCAGTGACTCCAGACTGTAATTCATGTATTAACAGTAGATTGTGTGTGTGTTTGTGTAACAGAGACGAGCAGCAGCTCAAACGCCTGTCAGGATCAGAACGCTCTTCATGACCGGATGGATGCTGTAGAGAAGGTGACGTCACTGAACCAGCTCAGTATCATCAGATCTCCATCAGCGTGTAATCAGACCAAAGTCTGTCTGAAGGCAATTTGAAGAAAGTCACGCGTCATGTGACCTCTGCTAATGCCAGCGTGTCCTTTACCTCCAGCTGATCACATGTGTCTTGTCTCTCGCTCCTGGAGATCTTTCTGATTATTTCAGCATTAATCAAACTCTTCAGTTTACTTCCTGACTTCATCTTATCAGTCATCTCTCCTCAGTTTTTTCCCAGTCTCATTGTTTCATCAGATGTTTTTGCATCACTCTAATGCCAGCTGAGATCTATGGAAGCTTGTTTATAATTTCTCATAATTCTGACATTATTCCTCTAAATTCTGAGTTTAAATCTTGCAAATTTGTGGCTATTTTTCCTCTACATTCTGAGCTTATCTCTTGCAAATGTATGACTTTTTTTTTCTCTAAATAGTTAGTTTACATCTTGCAAATTTGTAACATTTCCCTCTAAATTCTGAGTTTAAATCATGTAAATTTGTGACTATTTTTCCTCTAAATTTTGAGATTACAAATGGCAAATTTATGAATATGTTTCCTCTAAATTCTAAGTTTACATCTTTCAGATTTGTGACTTTTTCGCCTCTAAATTGAGTTTACTTCTTGCAAATTTGTTACATTTTTCCCTATAAATTCTGAGGTGATATCTTGCAAATTTGTAAAATTTCCCCTCTAAATTCTAAGTTTACATCTTTCAGATTTGTGACTTTTTTCCTCTAAATTTTGAGATTACAAATGGCAAATTTATGAATATGTTTCCTCTAAATTTTAAGTTTACATCTTGCAAATGTGTGACTTTTTCCTCTAAATTTAGTTTATTTCTTGCAAATTTGTGACATTTCCCCTCTAAATATAAACAAATTTCTGAGTTTTAAAAAAAAAAAAAATTAAATAAATCTAAGATAAAGATTCTTGCAACTAATTGCGACTATTTTTCCCTCTAAATTTTGAGATTACATATTGCAAATTTATGAATCTGTTTCCACTAAATTTTAAGTTTAGTTCTTGAAAATTTGTGACTTTTGCCCTCTTATAGTTAATATTTTAAGTTTATTAATTATTAATCTTTAAGATTTGTGACTATTTCCCCTCTAAATTTAGTTTACATCTTGCAAATTTGTGAAATTTTTCTTCCTTCTAAAAAATTCGGAGTTTTATATCTTGCAAACATTTGTGATTTTTTTTTCTCTAAATTCGGCGTTTATATCTTGCACATTGTTGGATTTTTTTCCTCAGTTTACCTTTTTGCAAATTTGTTACATTTTTCCCTATAAATTGTTAACATCTTGCAAATTTGTGACGTTTTTCCTCTAAATTTAGTTTACTTGCAAATTTGTGACATTTCCCCTCTAAATTCTGAGTTTAAATCTTTCAGATTTGTGACTTTTTTTCCTCTAAATTTAGTTTACTACTTGCAAATATGAAGTGTAGAGTGCTTCATTGGTCTAATGAGTGTGTAAATTTGGCAGTTTTCACTGTACACACTTTTATGTGTGTATCTTCACTGTCCAATCTCATGGTTGTGTGTGTGTGTGTGTGTGTGTGTGTGTGTTTTTGGTCAGCGGGTGGAGAACACTCTTCAGAAGCTGGAGGCTGAGCTGGCTCTTCTGCTGGACGCTGTTGAGGCCCCTGAGTGGAGCCCCCTGCTGGACAAACCCCTCATCGACATACTGGACGAGCCGCCGGCAACAGACTCATGAGAACACGATGATCATCAGAGGTGTGTGTGTGAATCTTACAGACTGTCATTTATTAAACATTATAATTTTTCCATTATTTTCATGACAACTGAACACAGTGAATGCAGCAGTTCTCTGCCTTTTTGACTCCAACCCCCTCACCGTCCACAGCAACATTCACAGGCCGCCCCGTGTAGGTTATGTTTAATCTCATTCAAAAGATGTCAAGATTTCTATTTAACCCTTTTTTTAATTTACGAAAAATAGGCTTGTCCAGAGTTTAAAATGAATAACTAAAATAAATGTTTCAGGTTTACAGAAGCTTTAAGAGGTTAATGTTCTTAAGGCTTTCCGTTTTTTTTTGTTTTTTTTTAACCAATGAATCTGCAAGATTTTTCCATTTTTATTTAGTGGATAAGGATACTTTTCCAAATAGTACTTTACCAAATTTATATTTTAAAAAAGTGTCTGTGCAGCATGAAAGATTTTCTGGAGATTTTCTACAGCAACGAGACTTAAAATGTGCTTGTCATGAAAATAACATCACAATGCTAAAAACAAAAATAAATGAGTCATTTTCTTTATGAAAAATATAATAAATATAATTTCTTAATTTTTTCTATTTTGATTCCAGGGTTAAATATGATCCAGACATTTCTTCACACAACAATAACGGGACAGAGCAGATCATTTAGTTCTGATCCTATAATGAGTCAAAACAGGGTTTATTTTTAAGCTTTTCACATTAAAATTAAATGAATCATTTATACCATTTTACTGAGTGTCAGTGGTTTCTTCTAGCGTTTCTTTAGAACTGATGATTTAAGGAACCACTGACGATGTTCCCATAATCAATCGTTGTATGCATGCGAATATACAAAAATAACACACATGTTTAGAGTGTACATTAATTTTTCTGGGTTCTCTTTACTTCATTAAATCCAGTTGCCTGTTCAGACTCCCAGCAAGCATTGCTCTTATGTGCTGTTGCTTCTGTTGTTAGTTTTAGTAACTTGTTTTGTTGTGTTCAGAGTTTGTCATTTTGTTTTAATGCACTGCATCTCACTAATCTCTCTATGCTAGAAGTCATAAAATCATTTTTCACATTATGATCTGACTGATTCATGTTGTCATGAATATGCGCTGACTTGGAATGTTAATAAATGAAAAAATAAATGAAAAATAACAATTTTTGTTATTGTTTGTAATCAAACTGTGTCCCAATTAATGTACCATACAGTATAAATTTTTTTTTTTTAAATGATTAGTTCTTTTAAATTTTCATCTTGAGGCCCATATTGTATAGAACAGTGAATCTCAACCTTTTGGCGGACCCCAGTCCAATTCAGAACCATCCTCAAGGACCCCCAGAACAACATTGACTCATATCATTTGTCTTTGTGAGGACCAAACGCAGTCAAGTATGATTCAAGTTAGCTGACTTGTCCAGTATTTGGCCATATCATCAGCTATATTGGATTTTTCTTTCATGGGAACATGTCATGTCAAAATATACAAAATGTATACAAAAATTCATACTTTATGCGGACCCCCTGGCCTTACGTCAAGGACCTCTAGGGGTCCACGGACCCCTGGTTGAGAAACACTGGTATAGAAGACCAAACTTTTTTCTCTTCAAAATTGTTTTCCTCTTCAAAAAATGTTCTCCCTTTAAAAACCCTTTTTCTCTTTTCCAAAAAAATTGTTTTTAAGTGTTGGAAAGTGGGTGGAAAAAACAAGGAGGAAAAAAATAGTGTCTTGGATCCTTCTTGAGCCGAAGTCCGAAGTTTTCTCTTTAAATTTTTTTTTAAAACTTTTTTCCCTCAAAAAAAACTTTTGTCTTAAATTTTTTCCCCTCTCGTAAAAAAATTTTTTTTGATAGAGAAAAAAGGGTTTTAAACAGAAAAAAAAGAGCGAAAAAAAAGGGTTTTTTAAAGGGAGAAAGGAGAAAAGGAAAAAGGGGGAAAGGAGAAAAGAAGAAGAGATGCCCCCCAGGGAAGAGATGAAAAGAGAGGAAGGGGAAGAGGAGGAAGGAAAAAGTTTTTGAATAGAAAAAAAAAATAAGGGAAAAAATTGGAGAAAGTTTGAACGGAAAAAAAATTGAAGGGAAAAAATTTAAGAGAAAAAAGGTTGACCACCAAAAATTGGGAGAAAAAATTCTATTGTATAGAGAAAAAAATCATAAGATTTAAACTGATACACATGGATCCAAGACTTTTTTTTTCATGTTGTGGTCCAGGTCTTCTGAACTATTGGGAGCTACTAATGAGAAAGTGAAAACGATTACAAATATGCAACATCATAGTACTTTTGCAAATATGACTTTACCAAATTTAACGTAAAAAAAAAATAGTATCTTTTCTATAAAGTTTGCACTGATCTCATGTTACTGAACAAAACAGATTCAGAAACTCAAGCTGGAATGACTCTGAGCTTTCGGTGACTTTCTGGAGGATTTGTAGTGAAATGTTTCTTTCTTCTGTATGTTTGTGTCGCGTTCAGCAGCAGATGGTGTGAATCGGAGCAGATGGAAGGAGAACATGTTTATATAGAAGCAGGAAACACAAACATCTTGTTGCTTTGCTGACATTTTCAACCTCACATGATACAGAGACACACACTTCATCCACACACAAACTCAATTCCCTAAGAAAAAAAATCTCTTTTTTTTCTTGAATATGTGTGTATATATATATATATAGATATATAAATTCCCTTCAAAAGCTACAAAAGCTACAGAAGATACTTGTTTCCCAGAAGACAAAAGTTAATCAATAAAAATTATTGTAGTAAAACAACACTGGATGAAATAACAGCTCACATAATGTAATATATTATATATATATTATGTTTTTTTGTATATTTTTAAATAAATACATATGTACTTCAAAATATATATTGAAAAATATATTTATTTATAAAATATATAAACCAATATATATTTGATTTGAGAAATAAAGAGGCACAAGAACATATTCATTCTTTATTCATACTTTAATGATCTTCAAAATCTATGGGTTGCCAAAATATTCAAGACAATCTATGTATAGGTACAGTATCATGCCGTCCACACTACAATGGTTAAAAGTCAGACGTCTTGTCTTCACGCGTTATGTGATGTGAAACCAGATTCAGCGTTCACACCGCAGACTGACTTCAGATTAAACATTCCAGGAGTTCACTTACTACAATAAATGCTTCTTTACAAATGTTACGGTGCTTCTATGAGCTTTACACGGGATAAACAAACTCACTAGACATTCACTCACTCAGACATCACTCACTCACTCATCACAACACAACACACACACACACTCAGACACTAACTCAGACCACTACTCACGCACTCCGACACTCACTCAGACCCTCATCACTCAACACACATCACTCAGACATCACTCACTCACTCACACACACACACACACACACTCACTCAGACACTCACTCAGACACTCACTCACTCACTCAGACACTCACTCAGACACTCACTCACTCAAACACACACTCACTCAGACACTCACTCACTCAGGACACTCAATCAGACACTCCTCAATACAAACCATCACTCAGACACTCACTCACTCACTACCACACACACCACACACACTCACTCGGCCACTCACTCAGACACTCACCAGACCACTCACACACCACACACACACACACACACCACACACACACACACTCACTCAATCACTCAGTTTCAAACACACTCACTCACTCACTCAGACACTCACACACACACACACACACTCACACACTCCATCAATCACTCACCACTCAGGACACAAACTCATTCACTCAGACACTCACTCACTCACTTCACTCACACACACACACACTCACTCACTCACTCAGACACTCACTCACACACTCACTCACTCAGACACTCACTCAGACACACACTCACTCACTCAGACACACACACAGACACACACTCACTCACTCAGACACACACTCACACACTCAGACACTCACTCACTCACACACACACTCACTCACTCATAAACACCACAACACCACCACTCCACACTCACTCACTCAACACTAAGACACTCACTACACTCACTCAGACTCACTCACTCAGTCACTCACTCAGACTCACTCACTCAGACACTCACTCAGACACACACACACACACACAACACACACACACACACACTCACACCACTCACACACACACACACACTCACTCACTCACTCAGACACTCAGACACACACACACTCACTCACACACACTCTCTCTCTTTCTCTCTCTCACACACACACACACAACACACTCAGACACTCACTCACTCACTCAGACACACACACACACACAACACACACTCACTCCCCACTCCACTCAGACACACTCACCTCACTCACTCACTCACCATCAGCCACACACTCACTCACTAGACCTCCTCAGCCAAACACTCACCAATACAGAACACTAATCACCACTCACTCACTCAGAAACTCACTCAGACACCACACACACTCACTCACTCAGACACACACACTCACTCACTCACTCACACACGCACTCACTCACTCACTCACTCAATCAACCAACCAATCAATCACTCCATTCATCATACACTAATCTCTCTCTCTCACACACACACACACACACTCTCTCTCTCTCACACACACACACACACACACACACACACTCACTCACACACACAAAAATCACTAATACACACACACACTCACACACACACTCGTTTGGACTTAGACATGGCTATGCAAATGGTACAAAAGCTTTGGCGTTTTTGCCTACAAGTTGTGCCTGCACACTTGAGAGAGATTTTAAACAAGACGTGACTTCATAAAACCTCTCAGTATCGTATCATCTATATTTAAACGTGCTAATGTCAGCACATCCACATAAAACTGTGGAAAATACTGGGCTTTTCACTATGTACATGTTTACATGATGAAGCAGTGAGTTTACGGTAATGATTCGCTACAGGTGTGCCGACGTCACTTACTGAATTAATGCTACGCTAAACACACACACACACCACACCCCACCACACACACACACACACACAAACACACACCACACAAGAGAGAGATATAAACCACATCTTATTGGCGTCCTATAGAGATTCATAAGGCAGGCAGAGTGAAGGATCGGCGTCTCATCAAACCTTCACTGAGTTTAAGAGTCTAACTGTCAGAAAGGAGTTTGGCAACATGTGAGCGCAGGGCAGGAAGAGTTAAAGCAGCGACATACAGAGAGAAATATATTAGAGATATCATCATCGTCATCTTCATCATCCTGGCTAACAGTGATGAAGATGTGACCCGAACACTTCTGCCCTTAAACATGCCAAAATGAGAGTTTGTGGCTCCCTTACACTACCGATCAAAAATAATTATCTTCTGTTCGGCAAGGCTGCATTTATTTGATCAAAAATACAGTAAACAATTTTGAAATATTATTAGAATTTAAAACAGCTGTTTTCTGTGTGAATCTCTGTTAAACTGTAATTTATTTCTGTGATGCGCAGCTGTATTTTTGATCAAATAAATGCAGCCTTGCCGAACAGAAGAGACTCTTTTTATAATTATTCCAATCTTTTGAGCAGTAGTGTAAACGCTGACAGAATAAACTCAGACGTGTTTCAATCAGTGCTGTAGATACGGTAAGAATGAAGCTCCTCCTAAACTGTAAGCAGTAACTGATGGTTCATGTAGAAACTAAAGACGACTGGATATTTACAGTAAAAGGGTGATGCGCGCTTCAGTGTCATGCATCTACTTCCACACAGCAAATAAATAACTCATGAGGTCTTTAAAGGAAAGACTGACGTCATTGCAGAAATGGTCCTCATGTAGAATTAAACCGATTCATCTCACTGTAAACAGATCAGTCCGA
The DNA here is from genome assembly GCA_018155175.1 of Sinocyclocheilus anophthalmus. Classification (NCBI taxonomy): domain Eukaryota; kingdom Metazoa; phylum Chordata; class Actinopteri; order Cypriniformes; family Cyprinidae; genus Sinocyclocheilus; species Sinocyclocheilus anophthalmus. The sequence goes on along the minus strand of JADLZN010002658.1, from coordinate 372,408 downwards.
GTGTTTTTCATTTCTTCAGGAGAAAAGCGAAACAAACGACTCTCCAGATCTGTTTCGACAGAGGATTTTCTGCTTTAAAGTGCTGGAGGAAGTCAAACGTCTTAAACGACTCGCCGAGACTTCATGTCTGATGATATCTTCATATCCTTTTGCTTCTCATGTAAATTTATCTTGATTTAAGTATCTTCAGACATTTGTACTGGAAAACAAGACGAACATACTAAGTAAACAGTTTTTACAGTGCATGAAATACTTTTTAGAGCAAGAAGAACATCTGCTTCATTTCTAATACTTAGGCGGCTTTTAAAAGTGTTTAAGATCATATTTTTTTATAACGAATACTGTTAACTAGTCCTGCAGTTTGACTTCTAGCAGCACATGAAAGCAGGAAACTCAAGAGGCACCAGATGCTTCCATGATCAATAAGAGGTCACATATATTAACATACAAACGCAATTAAGTCAATTATCAGTTGCTCATCAAGCAGCTTGATGTGTGTGGATTCGACATGAAGATCTCGTCATACTCAAGCGAACAGTCTTACATTGAAGCATTGCCTCTAAAATCTCTATTTTACATCATGCTGAAGAGTTACGTTGCATAGAAGTTCAGATTTACTCTAGGAGCGGCGGAGACGAAAGAAGCCAGGGCTGGGATCTCGAGGGCTGTTAAAGGCGAGGTGAGCAGCTCCGAGACAGCAGGGGGCGCTAGCAGCTTCCCGGAGACGAGCAGACCGAGCCGCACATGCTCAGTTTGGAGGCCTCGGGTTCGGCCTCGTTCTCCTCGTCCTCTGTTCCTCCCTCGGCCTCGTCTCCGTCTGGATCGGCGTCTCCGTCTGCTGCCATACAGCCCTCCTCCTGCCGACGCTTCAACCTGAACCACAGCACAGGAACAAGCGCAAGATCTTCAGGAAGTTTTCATGAGCTGAACACACACAAACATCACCATAAAACTGTATTTACAAATGGGAAACTCTACACGCCTAGAGTTTCCGAGTCAGTTAGAAAAATGTCAGATGCAAAGTCTGTATCGACAGTAAATTTGTTCAAATAAATGTTCAAAAAAAATTATTTACTGTAAAACCAAGTTGCATGTGCAAAATACACACAGTACTGCACAATAAAACAATGCAAAAACACACAGTCTTTCTACATAATGTTATGGAGTTAAAAAATCTTGTTCAGGCATTTTGCCATCTTGCTCCAAAAAAGTGATCTGAAAGCATCTGAAGTCGTAATTAGGCCTTCCCAACTCATTAATATGAACTTGCATGCACCAAAAGCGATGGGAGCATCCAGAAAATGCTTAGCTTTATGCAAACGTCAATGAGTGTTTACAAATATAGCGATTGTGTGTTTTCCGAGTTTATGATTTCTGAGGTTACATCTCGCAATTCTGACTTTTTTTTTTATCGTAAATTCTAAGTTTGCATATTGCAATTTGGACATTTTTTTTCTCAGAAATTCCCAGTTGACATCTTCACAGTTCTGATTTTGTTCTTTAAAACAAAAAATCTTCCATACGATTCTGCTGGATTTAGTGCATTTGGACACTTTTATTATGACTAAACTGACTGGATTAAAGGGATAGTTCACCTAAAAATGAAAATTAGCCCCTGATTCACTCGCCCTTAAGCCATCCTAGGTGTGTATGACTTTCTTCTTTCAGACGAATCCAATCTGAGTTATATTTAAAAATATCCTGGCTCTTCCAAGCTTTATAATGGCAGTGAATGGCTGTTGAGATTTTTTCACTAGTCCAAAAAGAATCTCCAATAAAGCGATCGCATTCATAATAAAACGTGCTTCACCCGGCTCCGGGGGGTGAATAAAGGCCTCCTGAAGAGAAGCGATGCATTTGTGTAAGAACCTCTCATATTTAAAACTTTATAAACCGTAATCTCTAGCTTCTGTCGTATGCGCGTTCATTCCGGCGGAGGACGTAAGCGTAGCGTAAGCTCTGGTGATAAGTGACGAATGCAGAAGCGCAGCGGAGAGGGCAAAACAAAACACTGGTCACGAATTAGAAGCACAATCAGCTTGTATGGATTTCAATATAAGCCGAGAGGAGATTTCGATTCCTTTGATTACTGTACACAAAACGTCGGTTCTCCGAGACGAGCTATTCTCACGGAGCTTAAGTACGTTACGTCATCCGCCGGAATGAACGCGTCTACGACAGTCAGCAGAAGCTAGAGATTATGATTTATAACGTTTTAAATATGGATATGTTTCTTACACAAATGCATCGCTTCGCTTCAGGAGGCCTTTATTCACCCCCCGGAGCCGTGTGAGGCACTTTTTATGATGGATGGATGCGCTTTATTGGACTATTGAAAAATAACACCCATTCACTGCCATTATAAAGCTTGGAAGAGCCAGGATATTTTTAAATATAACTCCGATTGTATTCGTCTGAAAGAAGAAAGTCATACACACCTAGGATGGCTTGAGGGCGAGTAAATCACGGCTAATTTTCATTTTTGGGTGAACCATCCCTTTAAAGAAATAGAAAAAAGACACTGTATCGCTGGTAATTTTTGCATTTTTTCTTTAAACTGTAATCACGTATATATGAGGATTACATTGGCTGTGCTCTAAAATAAACAGTTTGTACAAACATGGTGTGTTCTAATTACTTTGGTCAGAACAAGATGGCCATGCATTTAGTAGATTTCTTTAAATCTATAAAATGCTGAATAAAGAGTGTGCATGGGGTATGTTTTTTAGCTTTGGATTTTATTCAATTTATGTAGGTGCTGTAAATTGAATCATATATTATATAGCAATTTTACAACAATATCGTTTTTTGTGCATGCAACGTAGATTGTTTTATTGTAAATTTATAAAAAGACCATTAACACAATACATCAATATGTGCTCTAAATGTTAAAAGTCTAGGGCGCAGAATGAGTTGAATTAGAAACACTTCAAAGATTAAAAATACAACTTCCAACCATTCTTTTTTAATTAATTTTGCAAAAAGAAAAAAAATTGCTCAAGGCTCGAAAAGCTCTGCTCTCGAATACTAGAATACCTTCTGATCGCACTGCAATGAATCTGTATTTCTGTCTTGTTTTCCTGCGCAAATGTCTAAAGATTCATAAATCAAGACACATTACTGGAGTAGCAAAATGACAGAAGTCTTGTTTTCTGTGGAATTGATCAAAATGAAGTGACTTTATTATTAAAACGGGAAGAAATATGGGCTCTTAATTCAAAAGGAAAACAAGTTTTCATTCCTCAATGACATATTAATTCTTGCTTTAAACAAACTCACTTCATTTAAGGATGTTTAGATATTTGCACTGGAAAATAAGATGAGCAATACTGAGATATTACATTTTTGCAGTGTGTGCAACATTTAATGCCATGAATTTACGAATTTAAGACTTTCTGCTCTGATTTAAGAGCTTTTAAGGCTTTAATTGGTGGACGGACGAATTAAGACCTTTAAGATGTTTTGAGACCTGCAGAAACCCTATTATATACAGCTAGTTATAAATATTATAACCTAACACTAACAGAAAACTTTCTGCATTTTTATAATTTTAAAAATGCTAATATTTATTTTATTTTTATACTGTTTTGCAAATGAGGATGCCCCCCAAAAGGAGGAAAGAAATTTAGTTCTGGGTACAATTTAATCCCCAAAATATGGCTAAGAATAAAAAACGAATAATTAATTAAATCATAAATGTGAAATTAAAATGAATATTTTTTAAATAAATTAAAACGCTTACTAAAAAGATCAAATATTTTATGTGTTCACCTGCATGTCATGTGACAATTAACTGACACATGTGCATGTGTTGTTAAATTATTGAAATATTAACTTCAAATCTCAGGGTGGCTTCAAAGAAATACATTAACCCCGAGGGGTTCGGCTGATGAAAACTAAAGCGCTCACTGGGTCGTAAAAACAAAACTCTCGTGTTTAAAGTCTCACTTTTCACGGTTGAAAATCATGAACTCTTGCTGGACGACTTCAAGGCACTCCTGAAGATACTCGTTCTCCTGAGAGAAAAACAAAGAAACAACTCGTTAACCAGCTCTAACTAGCCGTCAGACGGCAGTGACCTCCTACAGCTGCTTGTGTTGAGAATCCTGCTGAAACACACCAAAAATAGCCTGCCGTACTTCAGGAGAAGCTCCAACACTGAAAGCTTCATAATTTAATCATCCAGGTAATAACGCCTCCACCTCCTGCATCTACAGACCACAGACGCTCGTCTTCAGGCCTCTCGAGCTCCAGAGAGAGGAGAGAGCTGATTCACGCTGATCTGATTAGAGACACGCTTCGTAATCATGCAAACACACGGAGAATATCTGGAGAGCGGCGTCTGCTGAGAGGATGGTGTGTGTCGAGGACTGCAGATGTCAGTCAGGCTCAATATAATAAAGCCTGAGGGATAAACACAATCAATATGTCGGCCTTTAGGCCTTCAGGCTGTCGCCCGAGACGCGTTATCTCAGGGATTACTCACAAATGTCACACAACTGTAAGAGTGAAATGTAATTTCTGCGACGTGTGGTGGTATGTGGAAGCGATATGAGAGAGAGAGAGAGAGAGAGAGAGAGTGTGTGTGTGTGAGTGTGAGAGTGAGTGAGTGAGTGAGATGTGTGTGTGTGTGTGTGTGTATATGAGTGAATGTGTGTGTGTGTGTGTGTGTGTGTGTGAGTGTGAGTGAGTGAGTGAGTGAGTGTGTGTGTGTATGTGTGTGTGAGTGTGTGTGTGTGTGTGTGTGTGTGTGAGTGAGTGAGTGAGGGAGGCAGTGAATGAGTGACAGTGTGAGTTTGTGTGTGTGTGAGTGAGTGTGTATGTGTGAGTGAGAGTGAGTGAGTGAGGTGAGTGGGTGTTGTTGTGTGTGTAGTGGTGTGACGTGATGTGGTGTGTGTGTGTGTGTGTGGGTGTAGTGTGTGTGTGTGTGTGTGTGTGTGTGTGTGTGTGTGTGTGTGTGTGTGTGTGTGTGTGAGTGAGTGAGTGAAGTTCAGTGAGGGTGAGTGAGTGGAGAGATGAGGAGGTGAGGTGAGGGTCTGTGTGAGAGAGGGGGAGAGTGAGTGACTGTGAGTGCGTGTGTGTGTGTGTGTGTGTGGTGTATGTGTGTGTGTGTGTGTTGGGTGTGTGTGTGTGTGTGTGTGTGTGGAGTTCACAACGACTGAGAAGTTGCTGTGGTCTCTTGATCTATTTTTTGCCAGTCGCTTCTTCTTCTTATGAAGAGGCCGAGACTCCAGAATCATCTCCTCCAGTTCAAAGGTGGGATCGCAATGCAGACGACCCTTCTGTTTGACACACCAGAACAGAAACGGAGTGAGCGTTATAGAGAAACGATTAAAAGCAGATACTGAACGAAAGCACAATCTGACCGTTTCTTCTGTAAGTTCAGCATGTGTGTCTGAATGTGTGAACAGGGTCCAAAATGAACTTGAACGTGGAACATTTACTGCCCAGAAATATTGTTTTTACGTATTTGCTCACAGGCTAAAATAGATTTTGTCCTTTGGGAATTTTTTCTTCATCAGATTTGTAGAAATGTAGCACTGCATCAGTGTCTCAGCAATGGATGCTCTGCAGTGAATGGGTGCCGTCAGAATGAGAGCGTTCTGTTATGTGTTTAGAGCCGTTTAAACGCTGCTTGATCTGTGCAGATTTCTCTCCTGATTCACACCAGAACACTTTTTCACTGGAGGAAGAGTTATTATGGATTATAGACTCTATGTATTTTAGTTAAAAACGTCTTAATGCTGGATGTGTTTCAGCTTTTGTCTTCTCCAGATGTTAACTGATGGACTGGAGTGCGGTGGATTATTGTGATGTTTTTATCAGCTGTTTTTGGACTCTCATTAGACGGCATCAGTTTCTCTAAATCTGTTCCCATGAAGAAGCAAAATATTGAAATTATATTTCAATGCTTTTGCATTTGCTTACAAAACGTCTGCAGTTCACTTTGCATTTGCCCAGTAAGAAATTTTCCAAACGTACGCAAATGCATTGAAATATAATATTTCTCTCTCTCATATTCTTGTGTGTGTGTATATACAGTATATATATGTGTGTGTGTGTGTGTGTGTGTTGAGCCGGTCACCAGTGGAACTCAATCTCACATTGGGAACAAAGCCGGGCTCCATCTTCTTCTCATGAACGTCGTCCCAGTTGACATCGGAGAGGTAGGGCGCCGTCTGCATTTGAGCCAGACTACAGAAGCGATGCTCTGGGTTTACAGTCAATAGCTACAGAAACACAAAACACAAGCACATGCAGGACGAACACCATCAGAACAGTCCAACAAACCAACCAACCACACTTCTCACTCACACACACACAAACATCAGTGTGTATCTGTATTCACAGAAGTATTCACACCACACTCGACTACTGTAATGTGAAATACTCCCGCGTAAACCAGGATATATGGAGCAAAATTAACTAAATAGAGAACGTTCTCAGAACTTGGCAAGGTTCTCTCAAAATTATTAACAAATGTTCTTCCAGTAACGTTAATAGAACGTTCATTCCGAGTTTTCAGTTTTTTAAATAATGTTCTCAAAGCATTAGCACAAAAACATTATTACACATCATTCATGGAACACTTCTGTTTCTGAATCATTTTAGTTGGACGTTCCGCTAACATTTTTTAAATGTTACAAGTTTCAGAATGTTTAGAGAACATTCAAAAGTAACATTCCCCCAGTGTGTGCAAAACGATCAAATGGAATGTTCCACTAATGTTACACAGACACAAATGAGGGAATAGATCTCGCTCTTTTGCTTGCAGACTTTGCTATATTGGGTCAATTTAAGCACAGTTTGAGACTTTGTTGAGATCTCTTCTAAAGCTCTTTTTCTCAGGAGAAACTTCACATTTACATTTATGCATTTAACAGACACTTTTATACAAAGCGACTTACAAATGAGAACAATAGAAGCAATCACCACCACCATTTAATCGTTTTTCTACTTGAAGATTTTTGAAAGTCCTTTTCCAAAACGTGCTTTTGATTTGCATGACTGCATGAACTGAAATGAACACTGAACTGACTCTACTGAATGAATGTCTTGCTACAGCTGCTTCAGAGCAAAATTCTCATTTTTGAAGCTTGCATAATTGATTCTGCTATTTTTCTGTGAAGATGCTTTGAAACAATCTGTATTCTATAAAGCACTATAAAAAGGCAGGTGACGGGACTTGACATGTCATCCGCTGATAAAGTGTAAACCGCAGTTTCATTCTCTGTTTTTGCCATTTTTATTACTTTTTTTTAATACGTCTATATAGATTTTATTTCAGTTTTAGTTTTAATTTTAATTATTTTAGTATATCAAGTTTAGAAGAGATCTCAGCAATGTCTCAAACTTTGCTTAAACTGGCCGATAAAGTAAAATCTGCAAACAAAGGTAGAGATATAAGCGATGAAATCAGATTAATGACTCATTTGTGTCTATATGTCTATTAAGAAACATCTGAGGTCTTAAATGAAATATAATAGAGAGCCGAAAGAGGAAGTACTGAGCAGCACACTTCCTGTGGGTCCATCTATCATCTGACCCACAATGCTCTTCTCCTGTGATTCATGCACACAGTATAATCTCTCCATAACTCTCAGCTCTAATCAATGACTTTAATGTCTCACGTCGCTCCTCTGTTCTTCACTAATATCCATCTCCCTCTATATATTCTTCTGTATCTCAGTGGTTTTTCACTTAATCTTTTTTCTTATCTACTCCCAGCTCGTTATCATATCCTCCTCTTTCTCTCGCTCATCACATCTGTCTCGTGATTCTTACTGCATCAATTACAGTGTTTATTCTCTCGTTATTCATTCTGACTCCATCTGCATTCTATCTATTTTAATCTTTTGTCCATTTCATCCTTATTAATGCAGTGCGGAGGGAAGGCTCTTCGACGCGGGCGAGGTAAGAACTCACCTAGCAATGACACACGCCACCTAGCAACCACCCACAATAACTAGCAACCACCAGAACACCTGCAACAACATAGTAACCACTCAAAACACCCTAGAAACTGCCTAGCAACCACATATAACACACTAGCAACCACCAAAACAACCTAGCAACCACTTAGAAAACCATAGCAACAGTTAAAAACCACCCAGAACACCCTAGCAACAACCTTGCACTGCAGAGCAATGTGGTAAAACAATCGGAACACATTAGCAAACACCCCAGACACTACCCAAAACACTACAGCAACCACATACTACCCAAAACAACCTAGCAACCACCTAGAATACCCTAACAACCACCCAAAACACCCTAGCTACCGCAGAACAATGTGGTAAAACAATCAGAACACATTAGCAACCACCCAGAACACCCTAGCAACTACCCAAAACACCCTAGCAACTAGGGCTGCACGATAAATCGAAATGGAATCGAGATGGCAATTCAACAGAAGCTGCGATTGTCATGAGTATCTTTCACTGAAGCACGGTTCTGTGATCAGCAGTAAAACTCCATCCAAAGCCAGAGGGCACTCTCGCGCTGAAACTCCAAATACGCCCCGAATACGAGGCGTGAATAACAAGAAGATTCAACTGCTTTCATTGATTCAATGTGACTAATAAACACACGACTACGGCAATATACTGTTTATCTGAGTTCTTATTATTATAATTTTTATTAAAATAAAGTATATTTATAATTCAATGCCTTTATCACTGCTTAGAATAATATGAAATATGTTGCGTACCTTATTCTGTGTTTGAAGCAACATCATCTCACAGAAGGATTTATTTCAAACACTCGACTGACGTTATGAAGTGAGTTTGGAGTAAAAACATGTTATTAAATGTGGTATTTTCACATGCTTTCAGATGGAGCAGCATTTACTACACAGAGCCGTAGTTCACTGAGAAGCTACGCAAACAGTGTATCGCGCATTCGATTTTTTTGCGTAACTTGTCAGTGAACTATGGCTCTGTGTAGTAAATGCTGCTCCATCTGAAAGCAGGTGATGATGATTTCCTGCTGATTACAGAACTGGCTTTACTAACAAATTGCGCATGACAATCGCATTCGATTAATCGTGCAGCCCTACTAGCAACCACATAGAACACATTAGCAACCACCAAAAAACAACCTAGCAATCAGTTAGAACAACCTAGCAACCACACAGAACCCCTAGCAAATGCAGACTAATGTACAAAATCAGAACAACCATACAAAAATATCCTGGCGGCAACCACCCAAAACACCTTAGCAACCACACAGAAATGTCCTGCTGACCTCCCAGAACACCCTAGCAACCAGCCATAACACCCTAGTAAATGCAGAGAAATGTGCTAAAAACAATCAGAACAGATTAGCAACCACATATATTTGCCATGGCAACCACCCACAATACACTAGCAACCACCCAAAGCACCCTAGCAACGAGTTAGAATACCCAAGCAACTGCTGAGAAATATTTCAGAACATGTTACCAACCACATAGAGATGTTCAGGCAACCACCCAGAACATCCTAGCAACCACCCAAAGCACCCTAAAATCAACCCAAACACCTTAGCAACCCACCTAGAACACTCTAGCAACTGCAAAGCAATTTGCAAAAAACAATCAGAACACATTAACAACCACATAATCAATGTCCTGTCAAAAATCCATAGCAATCACCTCAAGCAATGACACACGACACCATAGCAACCGCCCACAATACCCTAGCAACCACCCAGAACACCTTAGCAACCCCTTGGCAACCACCCAGAACACCTTGGCAACATCCAACTAGATTTACATTGTCATAAGTATGTATGAGTGGGGTTTGCCTGTGTAAGTCTGTGGCACCATGTTATGGGTGGTTGCTAGAGTGTTGCTAGGCTGTTCGTTCTTCATCTGTAGCATTAGTTGTGCATGTTGGTGATGCTCTGTTCATCTCACCTTCCTCAGCAGCGAGACGAGGTCTTTGTGCCAGGACGAGCTGTACTGCACACTGACCGTACTGAACAGCTGCAGCAGAGACTCCACCGAGTTACTGGCGTGGATGTCGTACGGCCTCTGAGAGACAGAAATATGCTCAGGTCTTCACAGGTAACACATTTACGTTATAAAAACACTGTGGGAGCATTGTTTTGAAATGTTTCTAAAACACTAAAAGTTTTCTGTTCATAATTATAACATTATAATTTCAGTCGATATCGATAATTATCACGATTAATGTCAAATCTTTATTTCTTTCAAGTTTAAAGCCAGATTTTTTCCTCCAAAGTGAAAGTTGTAGAAACTGATTAATTTTCCTTAAAATACATATCTAAATAAATATTTTCTTAGTTTCTGCAAGTTCTAATGTGATATTGTTTCAAATCAAGAAACAGACTTGGGTTGCCTGATAATATTATTAATAATAATAATATCATTTTTTTGTCTTAGAAATGCACATTTGATAGTAGCTTGAGTTAGGATGCAGAGGTACATTTTTGTTCATTATCAAAATCAGCAACATCAGTAAAAATTGTAGCAACCTCAGTTTTACATGGTTAAATTTATTTAATTAAATTTTTTTTATTAAGCATTGGTCTCCCACAGTAGCATACATTTAAATCATGATAAACACAGTAAAAACCACACATATAGCACCTCAATACCATGGTAAAAATATAACTATATGGTTTTCAGGTAGCCTGTTTGTATGAAAAACAGTAGTCTAAAAACATTCAGTATAAATGCACACATGCTATAGCTTATTACAAACACATATTACAATTATATACCATTACTCCTGTAATAACATTCAGTGTGAATATCCCACATCTCTACCACAATACCATGGTGCAGTGAGTGTTACTACAGTAAATCCATTGTAAATGATGGCGATGTGTAGATTGAAAAGCCTTCTGACTGTCTCGTTGCACACAGTGTTTCTCCTGTTTGGCTTTAAACTAGTTTAAATCACTGAGTCATGTGTTCATCGCTCTATTGGCGCTTCACACTGGATCTCACAGCGCTGTTTAGTGAGTAAACGCATCTTCTCTAGTGACCAAAATGTTTCTTACAGCGTTTTACTAACTTTATCTTCACCCAAAATACAACCTTATTTAAGATTCTAAGGACATTACAGTTTTCTTGTCATTAGAACACTATTTAACTCTTTCCCTGCCATTGACAGAATTGTCTGTCTCTCCGTGTTTTCACTGTCATAGAGTAGGGGGTGCTATTACACATCTGAAAGTGTTCTGAATCACACAGATGAAGAAGCGGTATGTAAGCAGATGCATATGTAAAATAACGCAATCCTCAAAACATCAACAGCCTAACGTTAGCGAATGAAATGCCGACCCAAGAAGTGGTTTAGGACTGTGAAGCTTTGTGGGTGTGGATGGAAGCGATCTACTCCATCTGTGTTTTGATCATCGTTCTGAATCCGATTCGGACGTAGTCTTTGACAAAAATGACATTTTCTCAGCTTTTTGTTCAAAACCACTTACCAACATTCAAGTGTTAATAAAAAAGAATGCATGAAGCTAGAATTAAAGTTTTTTGTTTGTTTGTAAAAGCAGAGGCTCTGTTCTTTCCTTTCACAGATTGCATGTTCAGATTTTCATACAACAAAACATTCTGGGGGCCATGAAAGTTTTGTGAAAATGATCAAAACTGCTGGCGGTGACTGGCAACTTATTTAAAAAATGCCAGCGGGGAAAGAGTTAAAGGTTACAAAAACGTTTCTTAGAACATTCAAGGTCCGAGATTCTTGATCTCAGAACGATTTCTCTCAACGTTATGAGAATGCATATCAAATATTCATAAAGTTATTAGAACGTTCCATTAACATTTCTTTAAGAGCGCTTTGTCCGAACACTTAGATCACTTTAAAAAACGTAAGTGAAAGTTATGAGAACGTTCCCTGTTAGCTGGGCTCCTGCTGAGACTCGTTTAGATCCGCGTGAATCTGCACAGCGGTCGAAGCTGGTTTATAGGGTTAGGGTTGCAAACCAGCAAAGCTTAGCTGGTGAAGATGGTTGACCAAAGAGGTTAAGCTAGTTAAGCACCAGCACATCAGCATCCCCTGCTGGAGACTTCAGTACAAAACACAAGGTTTACTGGTGGCTCGTCAATCTGCGTTTCCCAAAACCATCGTAAGCATCAGTAGATCGTAGAAACTATTGCCACCGTTGCTCTCTACGATCGTGCTTTTGGGAATCGCAGTTCTGCACATTCATTACGCTGTCATCTGCCAAAAATCGTACCCAACTTCGCAGAACCTCAAAGACCGTCACACCCAGCGACCACCAGTCCACTTCAAATGCATAACCGGATCCCCCGCTCATGAACGACTGGAAGATCTCTGGAGCTGTTGGGAGAAACACATGCATTCAGACCATGATTATTATGGGATGTGATCTATGCAGTCAGACTCTGGCCAACAAGATAAAGTCTGGTCCAGATATTCTGACCAAGAACTACCACACAAGACAAGTCATAGTTAGATCAGTGGTTCTCAGACTTATTGACTCCAAGGCCTTCAACTATCCAGAACACTTTTAAATTCTGTGCATTTCTGGTTTCCAGAAGTTTTATTTTCCAGGTCTAGAAATCACACTTATAAAATGAGGCTTCCTCTCACATCCAGGTTTGCCAAGATCACATTGGCAACACATATAAATTCTGGCCCACCTAGCAACCAACCAGAACACACTATCAACAGCCTAGCAACTACCTAGAACACCCTAGCAATCACTAACAACAACAACAACCTAGCAACCACCTAGAACACCCTAGCAACCACTAACAACAACCTAGCAACCACCTAGAACACCCTAGCAATCACTAACAACAACAACAACCTAGCAACCACCTAGAACACCATAGCAACCACATAGCAACACCCTTAGCAAACCAATTTTGGAACACCCTACCTAGCAACTGCAAAACAGTATGTTAAAAAAAACAAGCAGAACACATTAGCAACTAGGGCTGGGTGATTTTTTATTTTATTTTATTGATTAATGCAAATGTAATGTTTAGCAAATATTAGCAAACATTACAATTAGACTTGTTGACAACACGTGCTAACAATTAAAAAAACAAATCCTGGTTCTGCAAAGAGAAAAAAACAGTTGTTGAAGGAGTGAATCAAAATAAGAAATGTCTAGACTTTTAGCTTTCTTTAACAGGGTATCTGCAGAATTTTTTTTATCAAATCTAAGGCTTTTTAAGACCTTTTTTTAAGACTTGCAATGTCTTGGTGCATATTAACACGTAAAAGACTGTAAAAAGCATGATTTACAGTTCAGAAACAGGTTTTCACAAAAACAAAAAGTTTTATAAAATTATAAACTTCACATTTCAGCCTTTAAACTGTTTTTTTTAAGTAAAAGAATGAGTCAAAATATCAATTATTATATTAAATGAAAACATATAAATATCTTACTATCTTACTGTCTGAATTGTTTAGATTTTTAGAAGGAACATTAGCTTCTTATCGATCCACCGGTTCACATTTACAACTGCGTGTTTGCTGTGTAAAAATATTGGTCGATTATTTCTGCATTGGTCTAAACAAAAACAGCAGACGGGCTAATTGAAAATCCAAATTCATTCTCTGTTCAATCATTCTCCAAATTTAAGACCTCTTGAAATTAGAATTCAGTTTTCTCCACTCATTTCTCGACTTTTTTTGGCCTTAATTTGAGACAACTAAATTTAAGACTTTAAGACTTCTTAAGGACCGGCGGAAACCCTGTTTAATGCTGCTTTTGTCTTATTTTAAATCATTTTAAGTCATATTGAGGCCCTCTAAAACCACTGAGTTTGACAACTGAAATAGTTGATGAAACAATAAAATATTAGTCTGTAAAAAAAAACTGCACAGTAGTGTCAGTCAGTGAACGGCTGTCCAAATAATATAACAAGTAAACGGTGGAAAATGTGTGCAGAGTTTATCATAATGAGTTCTGGATCTGTGATGTACATGATGTGGCCGTTTCTTACACCCATGTAAGGCTTTGTACCCGCTAACGCCGTGGCTCGTTCGCCGTCCTTGATTATGGTAGCGATGTTAAAGTCTGTTAAATGCGCATGACCTGAAGAACAACAGAGAGACAAGTGACAACCAGACAAGAAGCGGAGCTGAAGCTCAAACACACGCATGTGAGAACTACTAGTGCAATCCAGGCCAATAATTCCCTCTTTCTAAAAAGGGAAAATCACAAATAGACCGAAGAGAACATGACAAGATCACAGGGATGTTTAGTGGAACTGCGTGTCCTCGGGTCTCGTGTCACACACATGTCTCCTTGCACCATTTCTGAAGCTTGCCACGCACACACCCACCCACACACACACACACACCAACAAACACACACACACACACAGTCTCTTTCACACCCACACACACCCAACACACACACAACACACACACACACACACAGACACACACACACACACAACACACAGTCTCACACACAGTCCTCACACACACACACACACCCCACCACACACACACACACACACACCCACACCCACATCCCACCACCAGTCTCACACCACACAGTGTCTCACACACACACACACACACAGTCCCACACACACACACACACACACACACAGTCTCACACACACACGCACACGCACACACACACACACAGACACACAAACACACACCCACACACACACACCCCCACACACAACCACACACACACACAACACATTCTCACACACACACACACACAACCAGCACACACCACGTCTAACCTTGCTCCGTCCATGCGATTGTTCCGGTTTGATGTCCCTGTGTGTAGAGATCATGACATCACGTCAGTTCACATGACATCACAGCTCGACTTTATTTACACGTCCACTTCCTCCCTCTGACTGCAGGCGGCGCTTATGCTCTCGTCATTTGTGTGTGATATCGTCATGTTTTGAAGCCTTCGTTGGCCTTCTTTTGTGTGAATGTCCAGTTCTCCGGGGGCTGTCACACTTCGACCACTCACTAATTACCACAAGTTCTCCCACACACACACACACACTATTTAAGAACAAAGCCCCATCCAGCTAATGCCGCATTCTGATTCCCTCGCAGCTAATTAACAGCGAGCCGCTCCCCTGCTGTCATGATGATGCTGAGAGCATGATGGGATTAATTCACACAGAGCTGTGACACACACACACACACACACACACACACACACAGGAATACATGAGTACAACACATCACATTCTTCAAGACAATCTACAGCATCCTTAAAGAGGAATCTCCATCATACAGAGACACTTTCAGACTCTATGGCTGATTTGAATCTCTCTGAATCAGTCGTGAGTGCTGTGCATCAATGCCAGTTTGTCAGGGTGTTGCTATGCTGTTGCTAAGGTGGTCTGAGTGTTTTTAAGCAGGTAACCAAGGTGTGGTTTTGAATGCAGTGCTATGAAATTGTAACTTGTTGTGCGACTGCATAAGTTCTGTGTTTGAAATGTTACTAGGGTGTTTCTTGGCTGTTCTGTTTGTTGCTAGGCTGTTGCTATGGTGTTCTGAGTGTACTGATTAGCAGGATGGTTTCTAAGGTGTTGCAAGTGGTTTTGAGCACATTGCTATTAATTTGGACTTGTTGTGTTCATGTGCTTGAAATGATTTTAGAGTGTTGCTAGGGTGTTTCTAGTGAATTCTGTTGGTTGCTAGGCTGTTGCAATGGTGTTTCAGGGTATTGCCAGGGTGTTGCTCTGCAGCTGCAAATGTGCCTGAAATGTTTTAGAGTGTTGCTAGGGTGTTGCTAGGCTGTTCTGTTCGTTGCTAGACTGTTGCTATGGTGTTCTGAGTGTTTTTTTTAGCAGGTTGGTTTCTAAGGTGTTCCAAGTGGTTTTGAGCGCATTGCTATTAAGTTGGACTTGTTGTGCAGTTGTTCATGTGCTTGAAATGCTTTTAGAGTGTTGCTAGGGTGTTTCTAGGGAATTCTGTTGGTTGCTAGGCTGTTTCTGCTTTTAGTGTGTTGCTGTGGGATTGCTAGGTTATTCTGTGTCATTGCTAGGGTGTTTGTGTGGTGTTATGGATGGCTGCTAGGTGGTTCGCCAAAAGGGTTCATCCCTACATCTTAAACAAACCAACAGCACCCCTAAAGACTCCGGATTTGAGGAATCCCTGATATCTTGAGCACAAACACCAGTATCCCTGCAGCATGAGCTCTGAACTATCAGATGTTTCCAGATGCTCCGCTCATCCTCCTGATTTCAGGAATCCTCCACTCGAACTAATTTTACCTCGGTGGCAGCGTGACACGACACACTGTTGCTAGGAAACACTTCTGCCCAACTTAGCGCAACTAAATAATACTATAGACAGGAAACACTCCTTCAGAAACATACAGCTAAATCCACCGCAGAGAAAACAATGTGACTGCCTAATACACACAAGAGAGATTCAGTCCACTGCGTTCACTGTCAGTTCTGTTCTAGTGCGTTTGTGACGGGGCCCAAAACAAGACAGCCACACATTTTATTTGGCACAGGATTCTCGTCTCCCTGAGGAGCCCTGCAGAACTAAACACGCTATTTCACAACAAATCCCTGCGAGCAGAGAGTACACACACTCACTCACTCACACCACACCCTCACTCCACAGGCCACACACCCACGTCACGCACTCACTCACTCACTCACGTCACTACAGAACCACACCACACACAGCACAGCACACACACACACCTCCCTCCATCACTCACTCACCTCACTCACTCACATACTCACAACACACACACACACACACACCACACCACACACACCACACACCCCCCACACACACACACACACCACACACACACACACTCACACACTCACTCACTCACTCACACACACACACACACACCCTCACTCTCACACACACACACACACTCACTCACTTCACTCACTCACAACACACCCACCAGCACACCCACACACGCACACCTCACTACTTCTTTTGTTTTAGTATAAATCATTATAAAGACGACTGATTAATAATAAGTTCACCATTGAGGAAGTCTACACTACTAATAATATACAAAAATAAAATATAATACAATTATAAATATAATGTATAAAATTTAAAAAAAGACAAATGAACTAAAATCATACTGATATGCAAACGGTTTGATTTCCATGGAATGCATGAACTGAAAAGTTGTATCGCTTGAATGCATTTTGCAAAGTTGCTCTGGATAAAAACATCTGCCAAATGCATGAATGTAAAATAAGCTCTTTTCCATTCATGTCTAAATTAAATATGCATGTATACTGGCTAAAGTCTATAGTGAAGGAAAGCAAACACACTCGCTGCTCAAATGTGTTGCTCTGTGAGTCGAGTGTGTGTTATTATAGAGTTAAACCGAGTGAAACACACGTACTAGAGTGTTGCTGATGTTGATAATGCTCACACACACCTGTGTATGATGTGCTGGCTCTGCAGGTAGTCGAGCGCCAGCGTCATCTCGCACAGGTAGAGTTTTACAGCATCCTCGGTGAACTGCACGTTCTGCTGCAGATGATAGCGCAGATCTCCTCCTAACAGCAGATCCACCACCATGAACATGTCCTCCTCGTCCTGGAACGAGTACCTGGAGCACAGGGTCACAGGTCAGAGGTCACAACAAACATCACACAGCTCACATTAAAGGTGACATATCATGGAAATCTGACTTTTCCAGGTGTTAAGTGCTATAATCAGGTCCCGGGTGCATCTACCAACCAAGGAAACGTGAAAAAGATGAACCCAGTAACTTTGTTTTGGGAAGCCTTTTTCTGCAAGCGTCTGAGAAAACCAGCGCGTCTGATTTCGCTCGCTTGGTGACGTGGCAAAGGGATCTCATTATAATATTACCGCCCCTTAATCTGTAGTTTCCACCCACGGCGCCGTCATTGTGATTTCGCAAGCGACAACGGTGTACCAGCTCTAATGCCATGATGAAAGTTTGAGCAAAACATGCTAACTGTTCTGTGTTTGTCTGCACAGACGAGCACAGAACACTGTTTAGAGTCCCAGCCTCAGATGAGAACGACAGAGCAGTGCATTTATTAATTGATTTAATGTATATCGCTGCTGCCACACAGATCTAAAATAAACATGCGATTTATTTCCCAGCTGTTTACCTTCACAGACATAACCCACTGTTTTTGTAACTCGTGTGTGTGTTTAACGTAAGCTTGTGTGTGAATGAGAGCTTAGTTTAGTGCTCGCATGCTGTGACAGCCGCTTTCTGTGCGTGTGCTTCAGATGTGTGCGCTCAGAAAACCCTATATCAGAAGTTTAAACTCATATGGTTTAAAAACGCATGATTTCAGGGGGGGGTCAGCGGGATAAACATGATAATCAGAACCACAACAGATGTTTTTAGCAATGGCGCAGCTCTATTTTGGAAAAGGCAGTCCCGAAAAACAGCATGTTTCTGCTTCCACTCAAAATAGGCATTTTCAAAATGATATAATAAATGATCTGTGGAGTATTTTGAGCTGAAACTTCACAGACACATTCTGGGGACACCTGAGACTTATATTACATATTGTAAAAAGGGGCATAATATGTCTCCTTTAACTTTGCAAATCCCTCCCTGCTGAACGGAGTCATTTATGAGATCTATATATGTGTGTGGTGTGTGTGTGTGGTGTGGTGTGTGTGTGTGTGTGTGGTGTGGTGTGTGTGTGTGTGTGTGGGTGTGTTGTGTGAGAGAGATGGTGGCTTCATCACAATTAAAGTCATAGAGATGATCTGATTTGGACATTTTCATTAAAGTGTCGACACGGTCTACATCAGCTGTCAATCATCTGTACAGATTTATTGTCGACAGGACGTCCATCCTGCTCTGAAGTTCACGCACTTAACGCTGCTAATGAAAACAATATTTTCAAAACGTTTTTTTAAAATTTTACTAGAAATAAAATAAACGTTAACGTTAAAAATATATAAAAAACATTCAAATTTTCATTTAGTTTGATGTACTAAAATAACTACATTGAAATACAAATAATCAAAATATTTAGACATTAAAAAAATAGAATTAAAAATGGACCAAAAAAATTTCTAAAACTTAAATAAAATATTAATCATTAAAAAATAAATGTTTTTTCAAAATAAAATGTAAAACAACCTACTTTTTTCAGCTGTTGCCAATAAGTCAACATTTATTGTTTTTATTTAATTTAACTTTATGTACATATTTAAAATAACTCAAAATAAAAAAAATTTTATAATTAAATTTAATAAAAACGATATAGACATAAAAAAAACTAATAAAAATGACAAAAAAAAATACTAAAACTTTAACTAAAACTAAAATATTAATTACAAAAACAAATATTTTATTCAAAACTATGATATACATATATCATATATATCCTGTATATATATGAACAATATCACACGATAGTCGTGAGATATGGCTGTATATCTAGGGTGACCATACGTGCCGAAAATGAATATATAAGAAAAACAACAACGGAGTGTCTTTAAAAACCCTCTTTTGTGCGGAACTACTTCCTTCCGCCACAGATTCAAATCTCTGCTTGACAGTTTAACAGCTGAGCTCAAGACTCCGTTACTAATTTGAAAACGTCACTTTAGAAATAGTAACGAAGGAACGTTGAGTTGCTTCATTAAAAGTGTATTGTATTACTGTATGTAGAGTATTTTGAGAGAGAGATGGACTGAGCTAGTGTGATTACCTGCATCTGATACAGCGTTCGTTCTTCATATCAGTCTCATATTCACAATAAAACATGAGTTCGAATGTCCGCTGAGGAAAGCCATATCTTTGTCGTACTATCCTGATTTCTGATGACACTGCATTTGTTAACTGCGTCTTACAAGCTGTTGTTGAAAGTAAAAAAGAACTTCCTTGTTTACAACCCAGTTGCAGTCTCTTTCAATATAAAAGTCTTTAAAGCTGACTCACTCAGAAAAACAGTCTCTTGTCGCATCTAATTACGGAAGTCCAAAATGACCCATACGCCACACACAATACTAAATACTACTATTATTTATTTAAAATATTATTTGTTGAATAATAATATTTAATAAACAACAATAATAGCCATCATAAAAGTTGCTAAGGCAATTCAGTAAAAAGTACAAAGGCAGCGCTCTGATAAACAGCATTGAAGTTACATAAAATATAACGCAATGAGATTTTGCCCTCATGCAAAACTATTTGCTCTGAAACAAATAATAGATTAATGAGACCAAACACTGCCCGTTAGAATTACCCAAAACAAATTATATCTCATGTTTAGCCACTATAGAGACATCAGAGTCAGCGGTAAATTCCAGAAGATCTGGCCGAGGTAAGGCTGTTCTCGGCAGGTTCGTGAGCGCTGAACGGCCGCTGATGCCCTTGAGCTCACATTTCCGAAAGTCTCAAAGCAAATTTTTGAATAGACATTATCTTTATTAACAAACTGCATATTTGAAGTCTAAACAAGTACATTCTCGCCTAAAAAACTTTTAAAACTACATTCCGTGACACAAATACAGTATTATATTTTAATTATAGTGGATTTGGGCGTCCGCCATGACACTCGCTGTGAGAAATACGGCAAGCGGAGTGATACAAACGGTGAAACGGACCCTTCTCCAACGGTTGGGGGAGTTCTGGGGCACGTTCAGCTTAAACCTCGCGGCGGAGCGGCACACGGTTTTGCTACGGTTTCCGGTTTGACGACATTGTTTCCTGTGAAACGGTTGAACGTGTGTAGAGATGCATTGTCTCTTGCTTGGTGGGTGGTGTCAAACATGTCCGACCAATCGCAGCATACAGGTACAGTGCAGTGAAAAGGTTTTTGCCCCCTTCTTGTTTTGTTTATTTTTTGCATATTTGTCACACGTAAAATATTCAGATAATCAAACCAATTTTAATATTACGCAAAGATAATGCAAGTAAATACAAAATGCAGTTTTTAAATGATAATTTCATTTATTAAGGGAAAAAAGCTGTCCAAACCTACCTGGCCCTACGTGAAAAATTAATTGCCCCCTCCTGTTAAATCATGAAAGAACTGTGATTAACCACATTTTTTTAGAAAGCTGAGTTAAATTTCACTAGTCACACACAGGTCTGATTGCTGCCAGACCTGTTGAATCAAGAAATCACTTAAATAGAAGCTGTCTGACAAAGTGAAGCATGCTTAAAGAGCAACACATCATGCCGCATCATGATCTAAAGAAATTCAAGAACAGATGAGAATCAAAATAGTTGACATGTATCAGTCTGGAAAGGGTTATGAAGCCATTTCTAAGGCTTTGGGACTCCAGCGAACCATGGTCAGAGCCATTATCCACAAATGGAGAAAGCTTGGAACAATGGTGAACCTTCCCAGGAGTTGCCGGCCTACCAAAATTACTCCAAGAGCACAACGACGACTCATCCAGGAGGTCATAAAAGAACCCATAACAACATCTAAAGAACTGCAGGCCTCACGTGCCTCAATTAAGGTCAGTGTTCATGATTCAACTATTAGAAAGAGACTGGGCAAAAACGGCATCCATGGGAGAGTTCCAAGGCAAAAGCCACTGCTGACCAAAAAGAACACAAAGGCTCGTCTCACATTTGCCAAAAAATATCTTGATTATCCCCAAGACTTTTGGGCAAATATTCTGTGGACTGATTCTTTTGGCAGGTGTGTGTCCCGTTACATCGGGCGTAAAACCAACACAGCATTTCATAAAAAGAACATCATCCCAACAGTCAAACATGGTGGTGGTGGTAGTGTGATGGTCTGGGGTTGCTTTGCAGCTTCAGGACCTGGACGATTTGCCATAATTGATGGAACCATGAATTTTGCACTCTATCAGAAAATCCTGAAGGATTGTCCGGCCATCAGTTTGTGACCTCAAGCTCAAGCGCACTGGGTTTATGCAGCAGGACAATGATCCCAAACACACCAGCAAGTCCACCTTTGAATGGCTCAAGAAAAACTAAATTAAGGTTTTGGAGTGGCTAAGTCAAAGTCCAGACTTAAATCCGATTGAGATGCTGTGGCATGACCTTAAACTGTCCATTCATGCTCGAAAACCCTCCAATGTGGCTGAATTAAAACAATTCTGCAAAGAAGAGTGGGCCAAAATTCTTGTGAAAGACTCATTGCCATTTATCGCAAAATTTTGATTGCAGTTGTTGCTGCAAAGGGTTGCACAACCAGTTATTAGATTTAGGGTGCAATTACTTTTTCATGTAGTGCCAGGCAAGTTTGGACAGCTTTTTTCCCTTAATAAACGAAATCATAATTTCAAAACTGCAGTTTGTATTTACTCAGGTTATCTTTGTGTAATATTAAAATTTGTTTGATGATCTGAATCTTTTAAGTGTGACAAATATGCAAACAATTAAAAAAACAGGACGCACACGTTCACACCATGTATATAACCACGCGGTATTAAAGAGACAGCTCACAATGTAATTAACATCAAAATAAAATCACAAGAGCAAGTATATTGTTTGCACGTGTTTATTTACATTAAAGGCAAAATAACTGAAATAAGAGCACAAGTATAGATCTGGAACTTCTTTAAGTCTGTCTAAATATCATTTAGTAATTGCAGTGTCTTCTATTGTGTGCTAAATACTGATTAATGTAACAAAAATACTATACATATTTGTATGTTTTGCTATTGTATTGTGGAGTGACACTTTTATAAACTTTTCTATACTCCTCTGATTATTTAATGGTAAATATTACAATATCATAGTACAACAATAGTGATCAGCAATAATGATAAGCCTAATACTCACAATAAAAATAATAAGGTCATATAGATCATAACACAGTCTTGGAGGTAAGAAGTGGATTATCCTTCACCTGAAATGTTTGTTTTTTCATCCTGAAATGCGAGGCAAATGTTGATCACAATAATTAGGAACCACAGTTTTCACAAATCCCTTCATTTGATTGGGATCTTTTCTCTTTTATTCTGGACGGCAAGGGCAAAGACTGTAACATCAAGCGTTTTTTGCAGTATTAAACACGTATTTATAGAGATTTCATCAGGCTCCGAGAATTCTTCAGAAAGAACAGAAAGAATGGCCTTCTCAGCTGCCATAGCTTCTTGCGTCATCAGAACAGTGTGTTCAACGCACCACCGTTTCCGTGGAAACCTATGTGCACCATTTTGTCGGAGTCTGCCCTTTATCACCTAATATCGCCTCTTATATCAGCCAATCAGATTCGGGACCAGAAAGAACTGTGTATATATCTAATATATATATAGAAACTTTTATTTGTATTCCAATCATTGTTTTAGTTTAAGTTGATGTACTAAAATAGCTAAAACTGAAATAAAAATTAATTAAAACTAGAAATATTTCAAAAATAAAAATGAAAAACCAACAAAATTACTAAAACTTAGCTAAATTAAAATATCAGTCACTCTACCATATTACTAAAATATTATTAAAATAATTCAAATATAAACAAAAATAGGAAATAACTACTATAATAGTATATCAGTGCTACTAAAATAACACTGAATAGCTCCGCTGCTGCTCACAGGAATGAAGTTTCCATTTCACACTGAGTCCCTCGTTCTCATTATATACTCCTCATCCATGCTGGAGAACTCTCGAGCATGTGTGTGTGTGTGTGAGAGAGTGAGATTGTGAGAGTGTGTGTGTGTGTGTGACAGAGACAGAGAGAGTGTGTGTGTGTGAGAGTGTGTGTGTGTGAGACTGTGTGTGTCTGTGAGAGAGCGTGTGGTGATGTGTGTGTTGTGTTGTCTATGTGTTTGTTTTGGGGGTGTGGGTTTTTGAGTGTGTGTGTGATAGAGACAGGAGAGAGAAGAGAGGTGTGTGTGTGTGTGTGTGTGTCTCCTATCAGAGCATTTCAGAGCTCATTTCCCGTCTGAAAGAGGCCGCAGGTCTGAGAGCCCATCATCACAAATCTATATACTCTCGCGCCGCCTCTTCTTCAGCCTTGACAAAGACAGCATCACATTCAGTCAGACCGGCCCCTTCCTATTAAAGATCACGAGTGTCGGGGCGGTTTGGGGAGGGGGAAAAAAAAAATGTCAAGGAGGCCACCGGAGCCGTATGATGATGATCTTTAATGTGTCAGAACCACAGATCACTCTGATTAAAGAGAGCATTTCACACAGAAATCACCATTTATTCACCCTCATGTCAGTCAAAACCTGTACTAGCGACTGACTTCTGGAAAAGAAGATATTTTTAAGAATGCTGGGAACAAAACTGGGATAAAAACCCCAGACATGAGGGGAATAAATGATTGCAGAATGATAATTTTTGTGTGAATTTAGACAAATAACATTTTATTTTTTATTTAAAATTTGAGCTCAAGAACCTGCTGGAACTGAAGCAAACACGCAAAAGAGCGTTTTTTTTTTTCTGTAAGAAAATAAAATCAGAGAAGGTACTGCTAATTTTCTGCCAGGACATTATCTGTTTTTTATATTAACGTTTACGGACATTTACTTTAACTTTCCTTAAACAAAACGCAATGCTTACTTCAAGATATGAGTAAAACACCTGTGAAAAATCAGAACGGAAAATTCCTTCATATTAACACAGTACACTGTGCCCTATTTTTACAGAGTTTCTTTGGGCTCTGATTAGACAAATCCGACTCAAATCAGTTTTTTGAATATTATATTTTGGAATACAAATGGTCAAATCCAGTCTGGCTTTTCGGTTCCCCCCCCATCAATTAAACGTCTTCTGAAGCCAAAAACTGTGTGTTTGTGAGAAACAAATCCATCATTAAGACCACAAGTAATCCACAGCACTCCAGTCCATCAGTGAACATCTGGAGAAGACAAAAGCTGAAACAAATACAGCATTAAGACGTTTTAACTATAATACAATATGAGTCCTCTATCCATAATAACACTTCCTCCAGTGAAAGAAGTCCATCGCCTGTTGTCTCTCACATCAAAATCCAGCCACATATTTGTTTAGAGCTGTTTTGGATTGTAAACGGAGCTTGTTTTGTGCATATTTCTCTCCTGATTCACACCAGAACTCTGACTCACTGGAGGAAGAGTTATTATGGATTATGGACTCTATGTATTTGAGTTAAATATGTCTTAATGCTGGATGTGTTTCAGCTTTTGTCTTCTCCAGATGTTAACTGATGGACGAGTGCTGTGGATTATTGTGATGTTTTTATCAGCTCTCATTCTGACGGCACCCATTCACTGCAGAGCATCCATTGCTGAGACACTGATGCAGTGCTACATTTCTACAAACCTCTCTACAGGACACTAGTTGAGAAGTGGGTTAAAAACTGAAGCATGTTAGTAAGAGAACAGGAGGCGTTCTGAGCCGGACCGAGGGGAGCGACAGACTTTATTCGCTCCCACACCACAGCAGGAGCACGAGGAGGAAGGTTAGCAGACTGGAAAGAGTCCGAGAGGCTGAAATAATCAGGCCATGATGACAAATGAGACGAGGGATGCAGAGAGAGAGAGGAACACATAAAGAGGAAAACAGAGGGAGTACAACATTTCCTCAAAGCATTCGCAGTGTCCCAGATAGAACGGAGCGCTTGTCTGCAATCCACGAGTGACTCCTCAGAGTATTTCTCCTGAATGTCCCGCAGCACAACGCCTCACTGCTGGCCTCATTTCACAAGGTGCCTTCATAAGGAACATCCCGAATGAACTTCACAAGTTTCCTGAGCTGAGAAGTTAAGGAAAGTTGCAGCAGAGCGGAGATTTGGATCAAGTGTCTCCACGTAAAGAGATCAAGGAGAAAACATGAGCTTGAACATGAACTCGAAGGGAAGACAAGGAAGGAGTCATTCAACCAAAAATGTAACACAAAAGCAGATATTTTGAGAAATGCTTTTGTCCACAATGAAAGTCAATGGGGTCCAATGCTGTTTGGTTCCCAGCGGTCTTCAGAATATGTCCCACAGAAGGAAGACGACATGAAGGAGAGTAAATGATGAGAGAATAATCATTTTTGGGTGAACCGTCAGCTTTTACTGTGTTTTTACCATGCTTAAACGCTCACTACTGTCTCACTTTGTTACTTTAGCGTGTAGACAAACACAGTTAGAGCAGAAATGATACCAGTTCAACAGATACAGCACATGATATGAGCCTCATGCTGCTGCTGAAGATCATCACTGAACATCTTCCATCTATAAGGAGAATAGAATTAATTCTCATTATTAATTGCTCAAATGTTGCTCCTTCAGAGCTCAGGAGACTTGAGTTCTCAGATCTGTTTCATTGGAGTTTCAGCTTCATTTCAGATGTTTCACTAATATTTCCAGAGGAGAATTAAAGATGGATCAAATGCAGTTGTTGCTGAGGGAAGAAAGTTACTCATTAATTGCAATCCCATGTAGCCTACACATATTACAGTATTTGTTTGTCTTAATGAATGTGTATTTTATACATATTTATTTTATTTAATCTATTACTTTACATTTTTTATTCATTACTTATCACCTTATTTTAATACTATTTTTATTGTTATTTGCTATTGCTATACTGTATACTTCTATTTCTTTCTTTCATTACTTAAAAATAAATATCAACTGAAATAAAATATGGAAAACTCATTTATTTTATTGCAGCTAGTTGCCAACATTTCTCATTTTCATTTAACTTGAGTACAAATAAGTAACACTAAATCAAAAAATAAATAAATCAATAAGACTTTTAAAAAAACTAATAAAAGTGACAAAAAGTCTCAGGTTAGGTATGTAACCATGGTTCCCTGAGTAGGGAACGAGACACTGCGTCCTCTAGGGGTCGCTATGGGGAATGCCTCGTCGTGACCCGTGTCTGCAGCATACATTGAAAAAACACCAACTCTTTGACCGGCGAAAGCCATGACGTCACTACCGGTGCGACTATAGTATAAATCGGCGCCAGGAGCTACACATCATCCTCTTCTTCATCTGAAGCTTGCGTCCGAAGCATGGCAGGAAACCTAGAGGACACAGTGTCTCGTTCCCTACTCAGGGTACCATGGTTGCATACGTAACCTGAGACGTTCCCTTTCATGGAACTTCGAACTGCGTCCTCTAGGGGTCGCTATGGGGAACGGTATACCCACGCCACCATGCTGAGGGGAGTGCATGCCAGAAACCATGGCGAGCACTAAGTACCAACTTTACCATATTGCCATGGGAGTTGCCCCTTTGACGTTAGACGGCTGTCAGTGACATTTTTCCCTACGGCCAAAGGACTAGGCTACATACCCCAAAATATTTATCTGTTAGGGCCAGACTCCTGGGCCCAAGGTAGAGCTCAAGGCTTCGAAACAGGAATACATTTCTTTTTTAGGGAATACGACCAAGAGCCTAGAATCATACTAAGTCTTGGCCTGTCACACAGGGGCTACCGCATGCTCTGCATATGCTGAAGGAACTGTCTCAACAGACCCCTAGTAGCAACACCCTTTTAAAAGTAGGTATCCAGAGGATACATAGAAGGAGTGGTGCCCAAGGCGGAACCGGGTTTTTAAACCACTCAGAAAGAGCACGAAGCTGCTGCGCGTATCTCTTACCATACAGGATTTTTAGAAAAGAACGCAGAGTACTAGCTTGCGAACTTACCACAGTGTGGATTTTTAGAAAGTGTACAAAGACTTCACGTGTACACTTACCATAACATGGATTTAAAAAATAACGTTCTAAGGGATTCTTGTGGTACTCTGAAAGAGCAGCCCATATATGGAAATGGTGCATCCCAAAATGCTATGTTTGAGATAGCTCCCAGCTCTCAGCGAGAGGGGGGCTCGACCTACAGCGCGATTGTTAGAATCAGAAGGGTAAGTGTACTGCAAGCTAGCCAAACACTCAGCGCATCAGAGAGGCAGAGGAAGGGCCTAGTTCACCTGATGCAACTGGTTCCAGGTGCTCTGGGAAAACAAAGAACTCAACTCTCACGTGAGAGGAGAACTCCGAATTCAGAAAGTAGTAGCGTGCTCATAGGCAACCCTTTAATAAAAGGGGAGCACTGCTAAACACTACCACAAGAACATCCCACGGAGCGAGGAATCCAACTCCTCAGAAAGGATTAACACTCGAAAGAAAGCACCATACTCACAATAACCCTCAATGTGAGGGGAGCGATGCTTCCAGAGTGTGTCGACAGAGACACACTAGATGAGTGGAGCCCAAGGTACCGGGGTCTAAACCAACTCAGAGAAAGGGAACGAGGTCAATAACGCGTAACCCTTACCATACAGGATTTCAGAAAAGTGGGCAAAGCATAATGTGCACACTTACCACTTGTGTGGATTTGTAGAAAAGTGTGCAAAGTTTAACGTTTGCACTTACCATAGTATTTGGATTTTTAGAGTTTTCCAAGCATCTGCTCAAAGATACCCGGAATTACTGAGCCAAACGGGAGAGGCAAGCTCAAATACAACCCTCAAAGGTGAGGGGAGCACTGCCTGAGACAGCATTACACAAGAAGGTTCTCGCAAATGCCACCTATACTTCCCGCTCGATGCCTCAGCAAGAGGGGATATCCTGGTGATCGGGAGGCCCCTCAGGGAAACCCAGATACGGTAGACCAGTCAGGGAAGCATGAAAGCGTAAACCCCAGCCCGGACATCCAGGAATTTTTGCAGTGACACACTGGGGGCCTAATGATCACGAAGGCTCCCGCAGAAGCCTGTGACCTGGCTGCATAATCCAGGAAGTATGAAGCAGAAACCTGTCTTATCCGTACCGTCTGTATCATATAATACGACGAGTGAAAATAACATGCAAGTCGAAAGGACAGAAACACACAGGTCCCGGAAACACCGCAAAGAAAGCTAGCAGAAGGATTATACACAACCACCAGCGCATTAAATACACATACATATACATACAGGGCTGTACGTTAACTTTTTTTTTCACATAGCACTGGTGCTACAAAGGTTGAAAGTTTTGTAGCACAGGCCAAAAAGTTGTAGCACAAGTATAAAACATCTGTTATCATGTCTGAAAACAAACACAAGTAATGGAGTTCATCACTTAAACAAGCACTGATGTTCCATACAGAGCACAAAAAATACAAACCATCACAACTTGTTTTAGAACAAAGTGTCTTAATTTGCAAAAAGGAACACCTCTAACGCCTTAAAGTATAAAATAAAAAAAGAATGGCAGATCTTTAGGCCAAAGTGAGCAAAGATAAAAAAATCTTTGTCATTATTTACTCTTTGTTATTAAAATAATAATAATAAAGATAGACATTACAAATACACATAATATACAAAAAAAACAAACAGTGCTTTATTTTTCAGGTACAGTATTTAGCAGTAAGATTCAAGAAATTGAATGAACAAATATTAAAATAAAACACTATATACACTATATACATCAATTATACTTTTTTTTAAAGCAACTGACCGATAGTTCATCAGGCAAGAACAGTGATGATTTTTTTTCTGTGTTTGTTGTTTTATTAACGTTCAAAGATAGTTCACCAAAAAGTGAAAATTCTGTCATCATTCTTTCAATCTGTAAGTGTTTCATTTTTATTACCATCATTTCTCAAGTTTTTTAAAAACCTGAATTCTTTTATTTCTCCGTTGGAACACAAAGAAGATATTTTGAGAAGTGTGTAACCACGCATTTTTCTGGTATGTTTTCCTACTGTAAAAGTCAGTGTGGACCAGCTACTGTTTGGTTACTCACATTCTTCAAAATATCTTCTTTTGTGTCACACAAGAATAAATTAATACAGGTTTAGGACCAAATGTGAGTGAGTAAATAATGACAGAAATTAATTTTTTTGGGTGAACTATCCCTTTAATGACAAGTCTGCACATTTGTACTATTTCTCTTTACTTTCACTTTAGACATAACCAACTGTGTTTATATGTAAACTTGTGTGTTTTTGACAGTATTAGACGCGAAATCAATCAGACGCGAAAGACAACTTAGTCTAATAATCAGGTGCTTTTTGACAGGCTCTCAGTGTGAGCGTGCTTCTTGAGTACGCGCTCAGAAAAAGCGCATGCGGAACAG
>JADLZN010002658.1:270000-335000 GCA_018155175.1 Sinocyclocheilus anophthalmus | reverse complement strand
AAATGAAACACACGCCAAACGAGTGCTTTTCTGATGTGTGAACATATAGACGGCTTGGTCGGACGAGAGATGAAGTTTAATAGATAAAAATCAGATCAATCTCCACGTCTTCATATAACGCTCAAAAATGAGGCCTGTACTACTGAGAACACACACACACACGTTATCATAAAGCATTAACCTCACACACGCCACACGCCTGATCACATGTACAGGATGCACACGAGAAGGACAGGACGTGATGAAGTGTTTCTATGGAAACAGCCTTAAAGATGACCTGACCATATAAAGAGGAACATCTATTACTCATCCAGGCTTTCTGTCCTTCGATTACACAAACCTCAGGTCCTGTGACGTCAGACAATATGTGAGATTACTGGAATGATCTCGTTTCAGGTCGAGCTGCCACATTAAACCGATTAAGGTAGTTTAACAGTGTTTACAGGCGTCGTGTTGTGTGTTTTTCATTCATTTTTTCCCCCTGAGGTCACTAATGCAAACAGAACAGATGTCAGTTTTCCGGTGTTTCTCAGTAACTGCATCGATCCTACTTAAGGCAATAGTTCACCACACAATGAACGCGCTGAAAATGATGAGTTTGTTTCTTCATCAGGTTTGTAGAAATGTAGCACTGCATCAGTGTCTCAGCAATGGATGCTCTCCAGTGAATGGGTGCCGTCAGAATGAGAGCTGATAAAAACATCACAATAATCCACAAGTAATCCACAGCACTCCAGTCCATCAGTTAACATCTGAAGAAGACAAAAGCTGAAACTAATCCAGCATTAAGACATATTTAACTAAAATACCATAGAGTCTATAATCCATAATAACTCTTCCTCCGTGAGTCAGTGTTCTGGTGTGAATCAGGAGAGAAATCTGCACAGATCAAGCAGCGTTTAAACAGCTCTAACCTTGGACTGGAGTGCTGTGGATTATTGTGATGTTTTTATCAGCTGTTTGGACTCTCATTCTGACGGCACCCATTCACTGCGAGCACCCCATTGCTGAGACTGTGATGCAGTTTTTTTTTTTTTTTTTTTCTCTTTTGCTACATTTCTCCAAACCTGATGAAGAAACAAACTCATCCTGATCTCAGATGAGCACATTTTCAGCATTTTTGGGTGAACTATTCCTTGAAGTTGCACATATGTAAAAATGAAGATAAAAGAAATAATGTAAAGAACTGCACGAGAAACAAAACCCATCATCATCATGCACATGCAGAAGACACGAGAGAATCGGAGGAAGCACAGGATAGTCACCAGAGGTTTACTAAAAACACATGTTCGATCTCCTGAAGGATCTCAAGCTCTCTAAAGACGTTCCGGACCTCGTCCCGCTCGATGCACTGCTGCTTGTTCATGTACTTCATGGCGTACATCTTCTCCGTGTCCCGCTTCTGCACGATGCACACCTGAAACACACACAGATGAACACGCAATGAGAAAGACGGCACAGGCCACGCTAACGAGAACATATGCATCATCACAGACCCACGTCCTATTAATAACACACTCGCTTCGACCGGCACAAAATGTCACGGGTCAGAGGCGCTTCACGAGCACAGAATCTGCATTAAAAGCTCATTAAATGATAATCAAGATTGTGTGTGATGTGAGACAGAGATAAAGGTCAAAACACAGTCAGGACTCGGGCAGCAGACGGGTCACATGGACTTGCTAATATCTTATACCACTGCAAATGCATATGTCGATATATAGATATTTTTTCTAGAAATTCATAGACATAAATAATAAAAAAAACAGCATATATAATATTAAACAATTAATACATAATAGGTTAATTAATAAATAATAAAAAAGTCTCTGATCATTATGAGCATGCATGAGCAGATATCAAATGAATGAACAAAATTATAAAATAAAAGCTTTACAAAAACATGTCAAAACACTGAATGAGATTCACAATAACTACAGGACAGTTTATTAGCGTGGGATTTTACAGTGACTCTTCATGGAGGTTTCACCAGTAGGTGGCGCCAAGTGACTGTTTTAATAAGTGACTCATTTGAATCATTCATTCAGGCGACTCGTTTGAAAGAACCGATTTCTTCAGGAACAAAACAAGTGATTCATTAAATCGTTCATTCAAACGATTCGTTCAAGAACACTACTGTTTCATTCGGGAACAAAACAGCGAGTCAATGATTTGTTCATTCAACAAATTCGTTCAAGAACGCAGTTTTATTTAGGAACAAAACAAGTGAGTGGTTCAAAAAAACAGATTCGTTTAGAAGCAAGAGTGAGCCATCGAGTCATTCATTTAACCGATTCATTCAAAAGTACAGATTTGTTCAGGGACAAAACAAGTGAGTCATCGAATCATCAGTTCAACCGATTCGCTCAAAAACGCGGTTTAATTCGGGAATAAAACAGCGAGTCAATGATTCATTCATTCAACAAATTCGTTCAAGAACGCAGTTTTATTTAGGAACAAAACAAGTGAGTGGTTCAAGAGAACGGATTAATTTAGGAGCTAAACAAGTGAGCCATCGAATCATTAATTCAACCGATTCATTCAAAAGTACAGATTTGTTCAGGGACAAAACAAGTGAGTCGTCGAATCATTAGTTCAACCGATTCGTTCAAAACACGGATTCATTCTGGAACAGAACCATTGAATCAACGAATCATCCATTCAACACGGTTCACGGACAAAACAAGTTGTTGAATCATTCATTCAACCGAGTCATTCAAACACAAATTCGTTCACGGACTGAAACGTGATTCTAGAGTTCCGTCACCGTCTCGGTTAACAACAGACCTGATATAGCCCGGCTATGAGTAACCCACTTCTAGCTAAAAATAACTTTGAATTTGGTTTCATGTAGTTTTTGCCAAAATAACTTGCGAGATGTATGATATTCCAGTAAGCAAAGCCGAAAATTCTCCAGTGCTTTTCCCAAAACCCATCATTCACAGGCAGTATCGACCTTATTATCAATATAGACGGTCTGCCAATATTCAAGTCCAGTACAACCCATTTTTGGCCTATTCTTGCCAAATTTGATGATGCTGAGCCATTTCTGGCAATAGCAAGCCTGACCCTGTTCATGACTATCTTTGTGATTTAATAGAAGAATTGCAGGTGCTTATAAAAAACGATGTCCCACACAAAACCACAAAGTAACACTGCAAGCATTCGTTTGTGATGCTCCAGCAAGAGCATCTAGAAAACGCTCTGATTCTGTCAGACGGCTGCTGTGAGAGTCCAGAGGCAACAATCAAGTCATTTAGCCATCTAAATGAAACAAGCAAGCAAAATAATCTAGTTGAAATGGCCTTCTAAGCGTCCAGTATAAATGTTGTTTTCCTGATCTTTAGAAAAGCCTTTGAGCTCATAAGAGAACGGCAGCTTTTCACCCCACAGATCCAGACGGAAAACACTCTAAAACCTTCCCTAACTGCATCCGCTTTGATTCAGCAGACACCTCCAATACAAACCTGCGGGCGGGCAACGAGAACTCAGACAAACAGCCCAAATATCACCCTCCCAGATGAGACTGATAACAGCGTCCCCGACTGAGATCTAATCATCCGTTCCACTAAAACATAAGCACATTAACCAGCAGAAACCAGAAAAACAAGACCTTATTTCTGTCTTTACAATATTCTGTGAAAACATGCTCATCCTCAGGTCATCTGAGATCAGGATGAGTGTGTTTCTTCATCAGGTTTGTAGAAATGCAGCATTGCATCAGTGTCTCAGCAATGGATGCTCTGCAGTGAATGGGTGCCGTCAGAATGAGAGTCCAAACAGCTGATAAAAACATCCTGATCTTGGATGAACTGAGGATGAGGATATTATAATTTTTGGCTGAAGTATTGCTTTAACTCTCATTGTAAATATATGAGATCTGGTCTCTGTCACAACACAGAGTTCTATAAGAGGACAATCTAATTAACTTCACATTTATCTCCTCCAAGCGAGAGCATTAAACTCCTGCCGTGGTTAAATATTCATAATGAACTCCTGTGATTGTGCTTGAACACACATTAGACTGTGTGGTAAAGGTCAGCCGTGGGCTGTGCTGAAAGACCGCTTCCAGCTGTTCCGAGCTGATATTTCAGTCACTGCTCTGGGAAACATCATCACAATGCTGGCTGTCGTTCCACCTGCTCGCTTCGGTCAAAGGCTGTCGAGCGAGCGGATCGAGGCCTAACCGAGCTCTGACTGAGTCACGCTGAAGCTGTGAGATAAACCAGCACGCCAGGGAAAGAGCCGTATAAACCCAGCCCACCGGAGAACATTTCCACTCCACAGATCATTTCACGCTTATCGTCATCTGTTTACATGTTTAGAGAATCCCTGAGCAGATGCTTATGAGCGAGGAGCGTCCTGATGAGAAACAGCATGTGAAATCCTGCTGACCAGAGGAGCTTTATTATCATCAACGAAAACTAAAACCATAAAAACACATTTTCATTACTTAAAATGCATACTGGCATTTGCATACTTAAAATGCATACTTGCAATTGCATACTTAAATGCATACTTACTTGCATTTTTTTTTTTTTTTTTGCCCCCCCCCCCCCATACTTAAAATGCATACTTGCATTTGCATACTTAAAATGCATACTTGCATTTGCATACTTAAAATGCATACTGCCATTTGCATACTTAAAATGCATACTTAAAATATGCATCACCTGAAATAAGATGCAAAACTGAAAAAAGAATGAAAACTATATAGACATATTTAAAAAAAAAAAATTTAAATAATATTAAAACATTTTATTTAAAAAAATTTAAAAACACTGTATTAAATAAACTTCATTTTATTCAGCTAGAGGAGGAATGTGTTTTATTTAGCTTACTTAAGAACAAAAAACTCAATGAAATAACTAAATGAAAACGATAAAGCATTTTAACTACTTGAAATGAACATCAACTGAAATAAAATAAATATTAAAAAATTTATTTATTTAATTTCAGCTAGTTGCCAAGGCAACAATTAAATTTTTCAATTAGTCTAAGTACTTAAATAACTAAAAACAAAAAAACAAAACTTGATAAAAAGTATAGACATTAAAAAATTACCATAAAAAAAATACTAAACTAACTAAAATTAAAATGAAAAAATCAAAATATTAACAAAAACGATAATAAAACATTAACATAATTTGGAATTATTGTAATTAATATTATGCATTTTAGATTTTGAAGATTATTATTGACATCACAAAATTAACAGCATTTGGACGCATGTACAAGTCCAGACACAGAGCTGTTAAAGAGGTCATGACATGGATTTATTATTATTTTAATATGTTCCTTGAATACATTCGCAAAAACTATTATTGTTAACCCTCATTCTGTCAGTAAATGTTCACAATTTCAACAAAATAATAGCATTTAATAAATGTTAAATAAAAGCTCGTTTTGTACTGTTTTAAGATTCAAAACTTGAAGGATGTTTAAATGGTACAAAGAGCTCTTATACGCCAGACTTTAACAACTTTAAATTACATTTTATGTCAAAAATTCAACATCTTAGTCATTATGTTGTTCAAGAAGCAATTATAAATTCACTTCCATTCAGCGAAATACCGAACTTCCTCCATTAAATGACATATTATGACATAAATAAGATCAAATGTGATGCTTGCGAATGCATGAAGCTGCTCTTCAGAGAAGAGTTTTGATGCTTTGTTATGAAATCTGCAGAGAAAGAGATGAGAAAAGACAGAAGCACAAAGCACCTCTCTCTCTCGCTCACTTCAAGTCAGCGTTTATGGACTGAAAAGCTACATTTCATGAGACGAGATGATATTCAGTCGGCACAAACGCTGAGCTGAAATGACACCTTATTAAATGAATCACCGCAGCCTCGGCCAAAATCATTCAATTAAATGTGATCTGCTTCCTTTCGTTTCGGATGACAGCAGTGAGTGCAGTTACTATGGTACTTTGGTGGAGACTATGGTTACCATGGTTACCATTTTTTGTCAGAATCCTAATGAGGAAAAGCGACTTCTCTTTCTCAGACGCCGGTGTCGGTCCTTATAAAGCAACATTTAATCAGCAGCTGAATATCTCCTCAGCACCGTTACTAGAACTGAATCTGCAACATGTGCATGATGGCTGGGATTCAGGTACGACTTGAACCTGCGAGAGATACTAAAAACGATGCATTTTTACATTTTCATGTAAGGGAATGAAACTTTGCAAATGCTTTGAGACCCTCAAAATACACATCATTTTTTCCCAATTATGTTTTCAGAGATTAAAGAGGTTTTGTGTTCGGGTCATTTTTGACCCGGATATGTACGGAGTCCCATAGGTGTCAAAAACGGTTTTGTAAAATTATCTATAAAGTCATAATAGTGTCAAAAAAAATTATAAAATATATTTAGCCTTTTCCCCTTATCTCACACACTGAATTTTGTTGATAAACAAATATTTACCTCTATTGACGAACCGTTGAAAGTGAGCTGAAAGTGAAAGTTCATGCAAGTAAAATTAATTTTATCTGAAAACTTTTCAGAGTAATATTTGTGTTTTTTGTTAGACAGAGAGATGTAGGTTTCATAAATTTGGACTGTTTTTGAGCAATCATGAGTTTAAAATTCAAAGGAATTTAATTAAATTCAATTCACTCCAATGGAGTAAACACTGATAATTCTCAGATTATGCATTTTTATAAAATTCATACAATGATATATTCAAACAAGATTTCTCATCAATACTGAAAAAAATATATAGATATTTTGCATCATAGGTTTTTTTGTGTAGTTCACGTGTAATTTGAAATTTAAACAAATTTTTTCTTTTTTTTTAATAATAAAAAATGCAGTAATAACAGTAAAATAAAAAAATCACATTCCCCATTATGCGCTCATAAAGCGTGCTAGGTATGAGACGCAGGGTTTTATGTAAGGTTGCATAATGCGTCGGTCGCGTTTGCAGTGTCTTTACTTTTTAAGCTTCTTCTATTCCCACGACTCTGATATATTTAGCTGCTCGATCCATTGTTGTCACCATGCACAAGTGTGTGCTCTTCAATCTACAGGAGACTCCAATCAAAAGCGTTTGCTTTCTGGGTCACAGAACTGCTGAGTGGAGCAAGACGGCTTCAAGCTGAAGAGAAACCGAGAGCAGAGAGCCGATCCATCTGGCCACTATTCCAGTCTCACGCTCTTAAAATAACACCGCTTTACTGGCATCCGTGCTTCCAAGAGGAACCTTTAACATCCAGAAGCACTAAAGGTTCTTCAAATCCCAGAGAGGAAAAACGCTACTTAATTCTATTGCATCAGACTAAAACTTACTGACTTCGCTCACATAGTTAATTAAAAAAACACTCAAAAATGACCGGCCTACAAATGATTGTTTATTGATTTCTTGTTATGCAATATTATCACGAAATCTTGGCTTTAATCTTTCTGTCAGCTTATTTTCTTTAAATCAGCACAGGTTTTGTGTTTCTGTTAGGAACTGATTGATCGTAGGCCTCACTGATGTGAACATTGCCAAAATCGTGGAATCCAATCATAAAAATGGAATTTACTGTATAACATGGAATTTGAATTTTGGATGAATAAATCAAAAGTAGGGCTGAACACTTAAATTAGAAAAAAAGTTTGGTTTAACTCGAAATTATGACAGAAATATATTACTGCTCTACAGTGGAATGTCTGTCTCAATGTAACCATAATAAAAAAAATTACAGAAACTTTATTTTTAATAATCATAAATTTTTTCTTTTTAATTTTAACAATGTTTGCCAAAAAATGAAAGGGTTTGATTAATTTCCATTTACCGGTAATTCAAATAATAATTAAATTGTTGATGTTTTATGCCTTCATTTAATTAGCAGAAAAATTAAAATACACAGAATTTCTGAAAAACAAAATATATTCATCATATTATTGTGAAAACAAAAAAATTATAAATAAAGTGGTTTTATGGGTTAAATTAATTTGACATGCTTTTTGATTATTCAAATCTAATTAAACCATTAAATTGGAATCCATAAAAATTAAAACGAAACAAAACATATCTTTTGTTAAACTTTTAATATACTGTTGTTAAACTGTATCCATTAAAACAGAGTCCGGAAAAATGTAACCGGAAAAAATCAAATTCTGAAAAATTCAAATGTAAATAAAAAATAAAATGCATTTCATAATGCTTTTTCACTCAAAAACTGAGGTGCATAAACTCCGTCATGAGGCCTGCAATCAATCAGCTCCAAAAAGAAAAAAGTGCTGATTGAAAGAAAACAAGTTGATAAAAAGATTGAAGATTGAAGATTTGGTGATCATACAGGCCGGTCATTTTTGACTGGAAACACTGAATTATGTGAAGGATTTTCAGCAACACGGGTTAAAATGTTCTTCACACTTAGAATTATTCTATGAGGAACCCAACGGCTCTTCTACGGCATCACAGTAGAAACCACTTTATTTTTACGAGTGCATCTGAATCCAAGTGTCGGCGTAAAATCATCGGTGAGATCAACTGCAGTGGCTTCGATTCTATCGAAGCGGAACTAAACACCTCTGACTGGAACAAGCAAAAAGTATTGTTTCTCTGAATATCGATCACTCCACACACCCACCACTCACTCACATCTCGTCATCACTCCAAACAACATCACTACACCCCTCACAAACTCTCCACAAACACACACACACTCACAACCACTCTCAACAAACACACAACCTCACAGTCACCTCTCTCACAAACACACAAACACACTCACTTCACAATCACAAACGCCTCACACACACACACAATCACTCACTCAAACACACACACACACCCACTCACAAACTCTCTCACAAACACACACACACACACAACACCCACCACTCCTCTCCTCACAAACACACACACACACACACACTCACTCACAAACTCTCTTCACACACACACACACTCACTCACTCACGTCACAAACACAAACACACACTCACACTCTCTCACAAACACACACACACTCACAAACACACTCTCACAAACACACACACACACTCCCGCTCACACACACACACACACACATCACTTCACCATCACAAACTCTCTCACACACCCTCACTCACTCACTCACACACACACACACACACTACTCACTCACAAACGCTCCACACACACACACTCACGAAACTCACCAACTCTCATCACCACACACACAAACACACACTCACTTCACGTCACAAACACACACACACACCACTCCACAACTCTCCTCACAACACCACACACTCACGACCTTGATGCATATACACACACACTCTCACAAACACACACCCACACACTCACTCTCTCAAAACACCACCGCCACACACACTCACTTCACAAACTCTCCTCTCCTCACACACACACTCTCTCAAACTCTCACACACACCACACACTCAACCACCTCACCACACACACCTCTCCACAAACTCTCTCACACACACACACACACACACGCCCTCGCTCACAAACTCTCTCTCACTCACACACACACCCACACACACCACACACACAAACACACACGCTCACTCACAAACACACTCTCACAAACTCTCTCACACACACACACCACTCACTCCCACAAACTCCTCACCCCCACACACACACACAACAAACTCACGAGGTCGTCACGGCACTGTCACTCACAAAACCACAACCCACGCACACTCACTCACTCACATTCACTCACATTCACTCACTCACTCACTCACAAACTCTCTCACACACACACACACACACTCACTCACTCACAAACACACACACACACTCTCTCTCTTTCTCTCTCACACACACAAACACACACGCTCACTCACAAACACACTCTCACAAACACACACACACACTCCTCTCCCTCTCTCCCACCCTACACTCGCTCACAAACTCTCACCACACACCACACCCACACCCATCGCTCATCACACACACACACTCTCACAAACCTCTCACAACCCCCCCCCCCAACACATCACACACACACTCACGTCGCGTCACAAACTCTCTCTCTCTCACACCACACACACACACACACTTTCTCACAAACTCTCTCACACACACACCCTCACAACTCTCTCACAAAACACACACACACACTCAACTCACTCACACACTCTCTCACACACCACACACACACACCCACACTCACTTCACTCACTCACAACCACACCCACAAACACTCACTCCCTCACAAAACCCACACACACTCACTCACAATCACCAAACTCTCTCACACACACACACACACACATCACTCCCCTCACAACACCCCACACCACTCACTCCAAACTCTCCTCCCAAACACACACACACTCACAACACACTCTCACAAACCACCACACACTCCTCTCTCTCTCACACACACACACGCTCACATCAACTCTCACACACACACACACACACACTCACTCACTCACTCACTCACTCACTCACTTACTCACTCTCTCACACACACACACAACACACTCTCGCTCACACTCTCTCTCCACACACACACAAACACCCACCCTCCAGCCAAACTCTCTCACACACACACCTCACAAACTCTCCTCACAACCAACACACACTCACATCAAGCTCATCAAACTCTCTCAACACACACCACCACTCAACTCACCTCTCTCACACACACTCACAAACACACACACTCCCACAAACACACACACACACACTCACTCACTCACAAACACACACACACACTCACTCACTCACAAACACACACACACACACACTCACAAACTCGCTCACAACACACACACACATCACAAACAACTCTCCAAACACAGTCTCCGTCACACACACAGTCACACACAGTCACACACTCTAACCCACACACACTGACTCACTCACTCACTCAAACTCACACACACTCACTCACTCATTCACACAGTCACACACACAGACACACACACACACCAACACACACACACACACACACACACACTCACACTCTCACACAGTGAGTCGCGGCGTTTCCAAACAGCCCTGATGAGTCTATCAGTGACAAAGAGAAATCACTTCCTCTCGTGTAAATGTGTTTTCTCTTCAGTCTTCAGTGACGCAGCGCAGGAAATGAAAGCACACTTACAACCCCAATAACAAAACACATCATTCATCCAGCGTCTGAACATCTGAACATCTCATCCACACGCACACCGAGAGACCTGGAACCGGCCGAAAATTTATAATTAAAGAGCTGGAAACAGATGAGCAGAGAGAGAGGAAGACCAGATGAGACAAAGACTGAGAGAAGACCACCGAAGGCTTAATTTGCTCTAGAAACACAAGCATCTGAGAGAGAGAAGCGCTACGGCTCACACACCACAACCAAACAATTACAGAAAAGCCTTGTGGGCTGAAGCATTCATTCAGACCAGCTCATGTGACCGAAGAACTCAATTAATCACTAACGGTTTCATAAACACAGAAGAACGAGCGAACGAACGAACGAACATGCTGTAACGCTGAACACAATTAATATGAGCTTCATTTATGATCACATACACGCATATCTCGAATGACGACACGTGAATGTAAATGAGGGCAATGCTTTCAAAACTCAGAGATGCGTGAAGCTTCAAAACATTTACGAATCTTTTGTTTCGAATCAATTTTAAAATTCAGAGTGTTGCTCAAATGTGTCGAATGGTTGAAATGATCCAGGGTCAGTTTTATAATGTAGGCTAATATTGAATTCATTTAATGACTCTTAATAGTTATGCATGTATAATACAATATAAAATTATATTTAATCGCTTCTTGCAATTCAGCATATTATACTGATTTCTGAAGATCATGTGACACTGAAGACTGGAGTAATGATGCTGAAAATACAGCTGCACATCACAGAAATACATTACAGTTTAACAGAGATTCACACAGAAAACAGCTGTTTTAAATTCTAATAATATTTCAACTTTTTTACTGTATTTGTGATCAAATAAATGCCACCCTGGTGATGCAGAAAGTCTTACCAATCCCATATTTTTGAACGGTGTTATTTTTTCTTATTTGTCTACAATAGAAACAACAAAATATTACTTAAAAACATCAATTATATCTTAATAAATTGTGACGCTTCTAAAAAGGTTTGATTAGTGACCAGTTGTCTGATGACACACAGAAAGTTTTGAAGGGCATTTTGGGCTGAAGTTAAGCTCATAATCAACATGCTTTCTAAACTTTTCGCCAGTTTTCATGCCTGCTTTTCCATTTCTATTAAAATCCCATTCCGCTATACATGTCAGATTGTGCAGTCGTACAGGGAATAACTGGTAACATTAGGTCTTAAAGCTAGTTATTTAATATTATGCAGCGGTGTTTCATTTAACTGTAAAACTAC
The DNA here is from genome assembly GCA_018155175.1 of Sinocyclocheilus anophthalmus. Taxonomy (NCBI): domain Eukaryota; kingdom Metazoa; phylum Chordata; class Actinopteri; order Cypriniformes; family Cyprinidae; genus Sinocyclocheilus; species Sinocyclocheilus anophthalmus. The sequence continues at coordinate 322,678 of JADLZN010002658.1, read as the reverse complement.
GGTCTTTTCTGCACTTTTTCCTCACTCGTACACATATGTACACGTTATTTTTATCCATCTCTGGGTGTTCTTATCAATAAATTAATTTCATCTTTTGAATATTACTGTTGCCTGTGTTGTTGCTGTAATTATTCTGCATGCATTAAAGCAATTTGAATTTCCAACCCATTTTGGGTTCGTTGTAATCCAGCGTTAAAGTAATTTATAAAATATAGTCAAGTTAAAAAAAAGGCCAGCATGTTTTTGGTCAAAAACACTTCACGCCCCAAAAACATATTAAAGCCGATCTTAATTTCTAAGTCATATTTTGTTTTAAAACATTTTTTTTTTTGTTTGTATTTTTGTTGCATTGAAACGTAAAAAAAACAATGTGAATTTGATTAAAAAATAATTTTAATATTTTAAAAACTACTAAAAATGACAGAAGACAACAAAATTACAACTAAAATTAAAATTAAAACAGAAAATATAAAAATACAAATGCATAACTTGATGTACCAAAATAACAAACTATAATAAAAATTATTACAAACCATAGATAACTCACACGATAAGAAACACCACACCACATATAATCTGTACTCCATACATGCGAAAAAATTAAATAAAATAAAATAAAAATCATCTATATTATATATATTATAATATCTATAGAATATATATAAAAAGTTAAAGTACAGAACATAACTAAAGCTGAACAGAATTACATTGAAAACGAAATCTACAAATAAAAAATATTAACTAAAAACTATATTATATCTCTAAAACTCAGGACCCTAAATAATAAATAACACTGTCTAGAGCAGAGATGCCAAAACATTTTAATATAAAGGGCCAAAAATCAAACTTGTTGAAATTGAGGGTCGTGGGCCCAAAAGTATGATGCATTATAGCCAACTATATATTATATAAACATTTATTACACAAAATAAACAAAGTAATTAATTATTTTTATTTTACATTTGATAAAAATTAAACGTTTATGTTTTAATATAATACAGTTGGATATAATGCAACATTTAGTTTTGGTCCACGGTCCTCAATCAAGTTTGGTTTTTGGCCCTTCATATTAAAAACTTTGGGCACCTCTGGTCTAGCTCAAATTTAACGGCTAGTTGCTAAGCAACCAAGCGTCCCATTAATCCTCAAATAGCACAAAATGCAATTAGCCACATACCCTTCATGCATATAAAGTTTGCTGGTAATATAAAGTTCTAGCTGTTCAAATAGGCATTAATAATGACAGAAGCAATGGGAAGTTAACGGATAAAAACGCTCTTGAATTCAATGCACAGCATGTTACGTGTCACGCTCTGACATAGAGCGTATCTGGAAAACTACAGTTTTAAAGCACATGCGAGCGATCCTGCCGCCTCTCACAGATTAATGATGTTTCGAGGCTTTTCCCGGCGTCGCTACAAGCGTGTAATATAATATATTCAGCCCTGCTGCACAGATACTGACAGCTAAACTGCACAGAGGTAAACTAAAGCAGGTGCTCGTCCTCGCTTCTGCTCTGCTGAAGTGTGTAAAGCGTCTGCCAAACCCAGCCATTTCTCATATTGTTATGTGTACTGCTAACCTAACCTCTTCATCACCATCAGTCCCGTCTGATGTTACTGAAAACACTCTGATATGCACACTTCAGCTGCTAATATCTGTGAAAAACACTCATTCAGGGGTAAATAAGACTGACCTCCTCAGTTACAGCTTTTGTACTTTTTTCTGAGTGTATAATATCTTCCATTAATAACAAACATTATTTCATCATGCTAAACTAGTGCTGCTCTAGTTTCTCAATTAACTGACCCAGCTGTACATCCCTCATCAGATTCATCAGGCCAGGGTTTACATAATTAACTAAAACATTAAAGAAAACCATTTTCGTTGCTTGAAATAAAATGTAAAAAACAAAATAAAAAAATGAAATATATATACATAACTTTTTATTTCAGCGAGTTGCCAAGACAACATTTCTCATTTACATTTAGCTTAACCTGATGTACCAAAATAAGTAAAATAAAAAACTCTCTCGCTATATATATATATCAAACAACACATAATAAAAATGACAAAAACACAAAATGACAAACTTTAAGTAAAACTTTGTTTTTAATTATTCAAAGTATTAATAAAACTATATTAGTATAACTATTATAGTCTCTCAGTGAGATTTTTAAAATATTATTATGTTTTACATTTCACTGCAAAAATAAAAATAATTTAAATAAACAAAATGTAAAAGTTTTTTTAATAAATAAAATTCACTTAAATTGTTTTTTACATTTCACTGCAAAAAAATACAAATTTTAATTACATTTTTTTTTTTTTATAAATCAAATTCACTTATACAGTTTTTTTAATTGAAATGCAAAAATAAAACAAACAAACAAAAAGGCTTTTGTTGCGTCTCTGCGCTGTAGAATTAACCAAGATTCTTTTGACTGTACATTTTAAGCAAAGCCAGAGATTATTTCAGAGACATTTGTAAAGATGTTTAAAGAGCCCACACAGTTCCTCCACAGAGCTCCAGGAGTCACAGACCGAGCGATTATTAAAGCTCATTCTGCTTCACACTGGACATCACATACTGATCCAACACAGCTCCAACATGCTTTATGGTCAATAAAAAGCTCCTTAAAATCATGTAATGAAATGTGTTCATATTCTCAGCAGAAGTCTCTGTTTGCTCTCCTTGAATCTCCTCGCTGTCGGAGAGATTCTGTCGTTCTCGTGTCACGCACAGGACGAGTCTTAAATTAATTAACTGCTATGGTCCAGATTAATGGAGAAATTAAATTGTAATTACTTAAGGCCTACTTAAGCGGTAAATCTCAGCCTCGTTTCAGATAACGGGAGCGCAGGGTAATTAGAGTCTCTCTCTGTACTCTTACTGTACTTACATGTGACACCGCAATCTTTCATCATCCATTTATTTGTACAAGCTCCACTCGTTCTGGAGGAACTCTTCTTTTACAGTAAGTACAGTAGTAAGTACAGAACTGGTCGCCTTACCTTCCCGAAGCTCCCTTTCCCGATGGCCCGCAGAATCTGGAAGTGATCGAAGTTCACTACAAAAGAGAATAAGGGACAGAGTAGATTAATAAAAGGCAATGCAAGAAGATTCAAATGTTACTTCACTAAAAAAGTGAATTCTGTCATCATTTACCCGCCATCATGTGAATATAAACCCGAATAACTATCATATTCCACAAAGATCATACGCAGTCATATGACAACAATGCATAAATATATATATATATATATAGTGCTGGGGAAAGTTACTTTTAAAAATAATGCGTTATAATTTTGCGTTACTCCATAAACAAAGTAACTAATTATGTTACTTAGTTACTTTTTATGGAAAGTAATGCGTTACGTTACTTTTGAGTTACTTTAAATCTGGACAGGGCTTGCTTGTTTGTTTTTAAAATAAAAAAGTTATATTTTTGGCAAATATAAAAGAAACTTTAACACCAAAAGTGAAATGAATAATCCTCAGGCTAAAGGGAAAGTACAGTATAAACGCAGAAGAAGACTTTCACCAACACTTCATGCACTAAACAAGACACACAGATGTTCGTCTGAGAGTAATTTTGATTATTAGTAAACGCTTGAACTAACGCATCATCGAAAAGCCTCAGACCTAATAGAATGGGATTAAATACATAAAGCATATTTGTGTTGTTTAACATTTAATTATTGCAGGTTTGCGTCATATTCTGAGTTGCATTATTTTTATTCATTTTGAGGAATACTGAATCTGTTTTTGTGAGAGAGATGAATTAATGCATATTCATATTTATTTTAGAACTACAGTAACATCTTCTGATTTCTGTCACCATGGCACCACCACTAGGTGTCAGTGAATAAATGGGAAAACAAAGTAACTGGCATTATTTTTTTGAAAAAGTAACTCCGATATTTCCCTTGTAAATGAAAAAGTAATGCGCTACTTTACTAGTTACTTGAAAAAAAGTAATCTGATTACGTAACTCGCGTTACTTGTAATGCGTTACCAACAGCACTGACTATTATATAAATTCAGAATTCTGAGCTTATATCTCACAAGTCCATGATCTACGGTTTGAGCTGCATTTAAAAATCTGCAAAATCATCAGGTGTTTTTCTATGGTCTGTCAGCATCAGGACCGGCTCAGCTTCTAAAACACACTTCACACAGCGGCGCATTAGAAATAACCACCGTTTCTGTCAGAAGCAGCGCTCATAGAGCAGCACAGAGCTGCTGCGTCTGTTCGTCTGAAGCCAGCAGTGCCAATCAATGCTTCACAACAGAGAAACTCCAGCGTGTGTGAAGTCATGAGAAAACAGAGCTCATCGATTCAACCTTTATCCAGCTGAGATCAGCAGAAAAACCTCAAACAACAGCACGTTATTATTATGATACTGCCTTTATATCTGTGTCTTACTTAGTATATGTGTCCCTGCAGCACAAAAGCAGTGTTAAGTCGCTGGGGTATATTTGTAGCAATAGCCAAAAATACATTGAATGGGTAAAAAATATAGATTTTTCTTTTATGCCAAAAAAACATTAGGATATTAAGTAAAGATCAAGTTACAAGAAGATATTTTGTAAATTTCCTACCTTAAATATATCAAAACGTAATTTTTTAATTTTTGATTAGTAATATGCATTTTTAAGAACTTAATTTGAACAACTTTAAAGATGATTTTCTCAATATTTAGATTTTTTTGCACCCTCAGATTCCAGATTTTCAGATATTGTGCTATCCTAAGAAATCATACATCAATGTTAAGCTTATTTATTCAGCTTTCAGATGATGCATAAATCTCAATTTCACAAAATTGACCCTTATGACTGGTTTAGTGCTCCAGGGTCACATATGCGTCTTGTTTTCCAGCACAGATTCTTAAATCAAGATACAATTACGTGTTGTTTAATAAGAAAAATGAATTTTTTTTGCTGAAATCAGGGACAAATATCTGCCAATGGGGTCTGGAAAATATTCTTGTTTTCCCTTTTTTCTGACCCCATTGGCAGATATTGTTTTATTTTAATCGTATGATTAACAATTTTAATCATAAATTGATAATTTTTTTTTCTTTCAGAAAACAAGTCATTTTGCATCTCAAGTCAATGAAATAAACAAGACAAAAATGCCAAGTAAGAAATCATTTTTGCAGTGCATTAGGAAACAAATATGACGGCTCATCGTTTCATTTAATGCTCGATTGCTTTTGAAGCGTGTACTGAATATTAGTCAATAGTATGCGGCACCAAGTGAAGCGTTTATATTCAATATATTCATGCATCAGATATCAGGGCTCCTGCGTTTTGATCTCATGAGATATGTATTTAGCGATTTGCTGAGGCATTTGTGCTCCAGAAGCCTTATTTTCTGTTTGAAAGCTTGTGTGTTCATGATGTGGATGTGAGCAGATGAAGCCGACTGAAGCTTCCTTCCACTAATGCTTTCTGCTGCGCTTTTAACCGCAGTGAACCCCTAACACACACACACCGACAGAAACACACACTCATGAGGACGCGGGTCACCTCGGGTCACCTCTAAACACTCCCAGCATCTCTTAAGAATCTCATTCTGCAGTCGCTTCTTGAACTTTTCATGCGAGCCGTTTCTCTGAAGCCTGGCCTGATCCCATACAAGTCAAGCACATTTACTTCTATAGCACTTTAGACGCTTCAGAGCATTTCAAAGCAACTTTAGAGTAATAAACGGGAAAAGAACATTTCATATTAACACGATTACTGTTGTGAAGTTCTGTGAAGTAGCTCTACTGAAGACAATATTCAGATCAGTTCAGGTTTTGATCTCATCCAACACTGCGGCCAAATCCATAAAATTATTGAATTTATTACAGCAAACTAAAACATATTTTTACTTGAAATAAAATAAAACTTTTTTTATTTTAGCTAGTTTCCAAGGCAACATTTTTTCCAAGGCATATTTTAGTTCAATTTGATGCACTAAAATAACAAACTAAAAATGAATAAATGATCTACACCTTTTTTTTTTTTAAACTACAAACTGCCAAAAACACACAACAGAATTACTCAAACTTATGCAAGCAGAATATGAATAAAACTAATCAAAATATTAACAAAACTATAACAGTAATCGCCACAACTTAATTACATTAATGATATTTTTTCATGTTATGTTTAAATATGCAAATGAGCCATCATCTAATTAAATATGCACTCATTTGCATATATTTCCAGAACATAAATCTGATCACTGGATAAAGTCAGGTTCATAACTCTATTTGATTAAAAATGTGTATATTCTATTTTAATTCTACTTTATCGATATTTATCTTTTTATATTTAAAAGAAACTCTTCTTGGATAAAAGCGTCTGCTAAATGGCTAAATGTAAATGTAATTCTTCTTTGATTTTGTTGACGCATGAAAAGTTTTGGATTTTTGATTTCTCTTTTTATCGCTCCATAAATCAGAAAGTGCTGTCAACAGACAGAAAACGAACACTCTTTCACCGTGTTTTCAGGATGTTAAAATGCTGTAGACATCAGTGTGAATGAACTATGAACAAACCTTCAGAATATAGAGAGGAATAAACCTGTAAAGCTTGCTGTTTGAAAGAGAAAAAACTCTTTAAAGCTTGAAATAGATCAAGAGCAATAAAACAAACACTTCAGTGGATTGTCTGAAAGAACAAAACAAAAGCTCTGGTTTTGCCTTTAGTGTCTTGCAGAATCAGTCCCAACAAGAAAACACGAGAAAACTAGGATTATAAACATAATTCGATCAATAGTTATATGCAACTTTAAATGTCTTATTTTCCCAATATTGCACATGCTGTTCAGAATCAGGTTGATGTTCCCTAAGTAGTGAGCTGCACCTGATGGGAAATGGTTTTGTGCTGCGTTTAGCGGTTCTTGGCAATGCTTTACACTCATGAACCGGAGTCTGTGGGCATTTAATACACCGTCGTTCTGAAGGCCAAACCAGATGACTAACGTTTAGCCATTTGTTTGCTGGAACGGCGTGTGGACTCTCGTATTCCCAGAATGCAATAAAGCATTACTCGGAGAGCTCTGATTCGACTAATACTGAGAGTCAACCGTCATGCACCCGTGACGGTGACATTAAACACACAACCGACTCTTCTGTCTCTCATATATATATATATATATAAAAAACTGCAAACACTCATGCATTGTGCTTTAATTTGATAACCCCTCGAATTTCACATGAATGCACAACAAACCTCCCCACATTCCTCACATCTCGTTCCAGACCGTTAAAATGTCCTGCTTAGGTCATTACAATATTTGTTATTAGTAATCTCTTCCATCATATTATCACTCAATCGTCCAATTACTCAACAGTTTCGATTACGACACTGTAATATTACTACACATCCATAATAATCAATCTTTTGGGGTTAATCGTGGTCGGTTCCAGTAATTTGTTAACACTTTTACACTTTTGAGTGCCCTCATGAATACTGATGCTGCAACTGCCTCTGTGCTCACAAGCTCGACTGTATTATCAGCCAGAGATATAAACGATCCGCATTGTTCATGCACTCATGTTCTCTCAACCGCTTGATTGCTTGTATTGCTGCAAAATGTAACTGTTATTGTCCAGCTCTACTCTGATAAATGCAACTATAAAGATATTATAAACATTATGATTTTCTGTAAAGCTGCTTTGTGCATTGTGAATAATACGCAAAACACATTACCAAAAAATGCAAAGCAACTATTATGAGAGTCCATGAAGCTAATTTTAATTTCCTGTTGACTGGGAGTATCTGTATGCATTGGTTTCGTTATGAAGCATCCGGCTGAAGGCGTTTTCGAGATGACTGACAGTGGTTCGGCGCTCGTGGGCAGAAAACCCACACAGAGGAAGTCATTAGTGTCTCTTCCTGTCTGCGGTCCATCTTGTGCCACACAGCACTCAAGCTAATGATAATGCCCTGCACACAGCCTCAGATGAGCCCAGCCTTCAGACTTCACTCGGACTGTAATACCAGAAAAAGTTTGGGAATGGTGAGGTGTTTCTAAAAAAAAAAAAAAGAAGAAGTCTCTTCTGCTCAGCAAGGGTGCATTTATTTAATCAAAAATACTGTTAAAATTGTAATATATTAGAATGTACAACGCTGTTTTCCGTGGGTGAAATATGTTTAAACGGTAATGTCTTTCTGTGGTGTGCACTGTATTTTCCAGCAGCATTCCTCCTCTCAGTTCACATGACTTCAGAATCAGTATAATAGCTGCAATCTGCTTGCGCAAGACACATTTCTGAATTATTATCAATGCTGAACACAGTTTAGTGCTGCCCATATTTTCTGGAAACTGTGATGCACTACCATTCAAACGTTTTCTTTTTTTAAAGAAAGTAACACTTTTATTCATCAAGGACACATTCAACTGATCAAAAGTGACAATAAAAACATTATAACTGTCCAATATGTCTGTTTCAATAAATGCGTTCTTTGGACTTTGTTCTCTGTGATCCTAAAAATAAAATGTACACCCGTTTCCACAAAACAAAGATTAATGTTTTTCAACATTGATAAATAATCCGGAATTTGTTTCTTGAAATAATTAACAGTTTCACAGATATTTAACTAGAAACATTATTTTTAATGAAAAAATATTCCCTTTTTTTTTTGGATCAAATAAATGTATGCTTGGTGAACAGAAGAGACTTCTTTGTAATATATATATATATATAAAATATAGGCAGCTTGGTAATGAAATCTCTTAAATAGTTTTTTGCTGGTGTCTTCAGCAGATTCCCCGTGAGGATATAAGAACAATAAATAAATAAAATCTCATTAGCCTTTTTTGCTCTGCTCTACTCGTTTTGTTTCCTCTAGCTTTCTACATCTAAATACTACATTATTTCAGCTTAGTTGCCAAGACACCATTTCCATTTATATTTATATCTATATATATTACACACACACCAGTGGTGTGAAAAAGTGTTGGCCCCCGTCCTGATCTCTTTTTTTTTTGCATGTTTGTCACAATTTAATATTTCAGATCATCAAACAAATTTAAATATTAATCAAAGATAACACAGTGAACAACATGCCGTTTTAAAACAAAATCCAAAACTACATGGTCCTGTGTGAAGAAGTGTTTGCCCCCCGTTAAAACTGTGGTTTATCACACCTGAGTTCAATTTTTCTAGCCACACCCAGGCCTGATTACTGTCACACCTGTTTGCAATCAAGAAATTTCTTAAATAGGACCTGCCTGACAAAGTTAAGTAGACCAAAATATCCTCAAAAGCTAGACATCATGCCGTGATCCAAAGAAATTCAGAAACAAATGATAAAGAAAGTAACTGAGATCTATCAGTCTGGAAAAGGTTAAAAAGCCATTTCTAAAGCTTTGGGACTCCAGCGAACCACAGTGAAGCCATTATTCACAAATGGCAAAAACTTGGAATAGTGGAGAACCTTCCCAGGAGTGGCCTGCCGACCAAAATTACCCCAAGAGCACCGCGACGACTCATCCAAGAGGTCACAAACGACCCCACAACAACATCCAAAGAACTGGCCTCACTTGCCTCAGTTAAGGTAAGTGCTCATGACTCCACCATAAGAAAGAGACAAAAATGGTCTGCATGGCAGAGTTCAAAGACAAAAACCGCTGCTGAGCAAAAATAACAAAAGCTTGTCTCAGTTTTGCCAGAAACCATCTTGATGATCCCCAAGACTTTTGAAAAAATACTCTGTGGACTGACGAGACAAAAGTTGAACTTCGTGGAAGGTGTGTGTTCCCGTTACTTGTGGCGAAGAGTAACACTGTAAAAAAACATTTCAGAAAAAGAACATCATACAACAGTAAAATATGGTGGTGGTAGTGTGATTGTCTGGGGCTGCTTTGCAGCTTCAGGGCCTGGATGACTTGCTATAATTGATGGAACCTTGAATTCTGCTCTCTATCAGAAAATCTTGAAGGAGAATGTCTGGCCATCAGTCTGTGACCTCAAGCTCAAGCTCACTGGGTTTATGCAGCAGGACTATGATCCAAAACACACCAGCAAGTTCACCTCTTAATGGCTGAAGAAAAACAAAATGAAGTCTTTGGAGTGGCCTAGTCAAAGTCCTTACCTGAATCCTATTGAGATGCTGTGGCATGACCTTAAAAAGCTGGTTCATGCTCGAAAACCCTCCAATGTGGCTGAACTACAACAATTCAGCATAGATGAGTGGACCAACATTCCTCCACAGCGCTGTAACAGACTCAGTGCAAGTTATCGCAAACGCTTGATTGCAGTTGTTGCTGCTAAGGGTGGCCCAACCAGTTATTAGGTTTAGGGGGCAAACACTTTTTCACACCACTGTACGCTATAAAAGTATCATAATGATCATCTCAAATCATCACTCGTCCTTGCTCAGCATTTCAAAACTCACTCAGCTCTCTTGTTTGGAGATGCTGACCATTAATTATGCAAAAAGAGATTATGCAATTTTCATAAGCTTTTCCTTATTAATCACAACCAAGGGCACGAACGGCTGGCGGGCACAAACAGAGCCGTGCTGAGCATGATGGGTAATGTGCTGAGAGATAATGCGAGACCTGCGTGAGAAACACACCTTGTAAATGCATTAATGAAGAGCATTTCATTACAGGACGTCAAAACGCTCTGTAGCGCAGCCGACACTCAAACACTGACAAAACACATTTATTTATTTATACAGCGCTTTATACAAATATAATACAGACTCATTCGAAGCAGCTTCACAGGAAAATAACAGTGCTAATATTGTACAATTCGATTATTTTTATTATAATTTATTTTTATATTTGTATATCATCATTTGAATTATGAACCTATTTCATTCCAGCTTTAAGCGGCTCTACCGAATTAATTAGATCATTTCTGTTTACTTTCATTCAGTGTCAGGTTGCAGTTAAACATGAGAGAAAAAAAGTTGTATTACTTGAAATAAACTAAACATTAACTGAATCATTCTAAATATATATTTAAAAAAATTAATGGCAGCATTTCTCATTTTTGTTTGAGTTTAAGCTTAAGTACTTAAAAAAATTCAAACCATTAAAACAGACCCTAGGACTTATTTTTATTAATAAACCCCCAAACACTTTAAAATATAGAATAGAATAGAATATTGTCATTATAAATGGTTATCATTAACTAAACGACCATAAATCATTCAAACTTAAAATAAAATATTACTTAAATAAAAAATACAAATATTTTTAGAAGTATCAAAAATAAATTTTATTTTAGCGTAGATGCCCGGGCAACATTTATTCATTGGTTACGTACTAATCACTAACGCAGCGTAATACAGCCCTGACTGCTTTTCATTAAAAATCCCCAAATAATATCGAAGATATCGAATATAAATAGAACTATTGACAAATAAATGTTTACTCATCGTAAACTAAAACCATAAAACCCTTCCCTTTCATGGACTTGCGGAACTGAGTCCTCTAGGGGTCGCTATGGTGAATGCCTCGTCGTGACCTGTGTCTGAAGCCTACATTGAAAAATCACCAACTTGTTTGGCCGGCGACAGCTATGACGTCACTACCGGTGCGACTACATTATAAATCGGTGCCGGGAGCTACACATCTTTCTCTTCTTCGTCTTCATGGACTGTTTTGTTTGAAGCGTGCATTTTTCGGAAAAAAGAAGAGGCTTCTATTTATTCTGGCGAGCCACTAGTAAGAGGCCTTTGAAGTAGATCGTGCATCCGTGTCAGCGGTTTCTGACACCCGATGATTCACACGATCTATGCTTTGTTTGTTTGGGCGAGGAGCACGCACGTGATGTCCTCGAGGGGGCAATCTGTGTGCACTGTGAGAGCTTTTCGCTGAAAAGCTCCGTTCTTGTTTGTCTCTCTTTTCAAGTAAAGAGGGACAGCCATCTGCTTCCCGCGGTTCGGGAACCTCCGCTGCTGAGGCACGGAGGAGAATAAACTCGTGGTATCTCAGGTGACCTGCCCGTGAGTTTAGAGCGGACTTTCCTTCCGGCTCATCGGCGGGGGTCGAGAGACGCCGCCTGGAGGATGATGTTCTCTCTTTACCTCACGATCCAGGGGCCAGTGCGCTGCTGTGTTCACCCAGGAGACAGAAATGGATGATGAAGCGAAGACGCTGAGGCTGAGCCCTTCTCATCCTCCTCCTGCCCTGCTTAGGATGACATCCTTATAGGTTTATGGCTCGCAGCCACCAAGACTTTTACGTACACTGGACGTACTAAGGAAGTGCGTCGCGGGTCGTCTCGACGACCTATCTTTCCGGGCCAACCCTCACAGCTCAGGGGAGTCTTCCTTTCCTTCCTGCGATCTCCATACTGATATCGAGAAAGGATGGAAGAAGCCGTTTTCCTCACGCAACCATCGGTTTCAGCATACCAGTTATGCAAACATAGAGGCGATGTGCGAAAACGGCTATGAGAAGAATCCCCTAAAGAGAACGCTAGCTAGCTCTCTTCTATGGGAAAGACATCATCCTCAAACTCCCTCCGGTGCCATCCATGCCTCTTCAAAGCTACTCTAAAATGAGGGCAAGGCTCCGCGCAGCAGAAATAACATAGACTGTTGCTTCACTGCCACGATGGGCGGTGCTCCAGCTACCAGGACTGATCTGCTGAAAGACCTGGTAAAGGCGAGGGCGCTTTCTTCTGATTAGATGGCTGAGTTCGCCTCACCACGGATCTTCTCTTCGTGCTAACAAGCGGCTGCCTGTGCCATGGGCAGATCTATGGCGGCGATGGTAGTAACGGAGAAGCAGCTGTGTGTAAACCTGGCAGACATCGGGAAGAAAAAAAGGGGCTTTCTTCTCGATGCCAAAAACTACACCGTTTTCGGGGCCCCTGAACTTTTGTACTCCGTTGAACGGTCGTCGAAAGTTCAGGGGGCGAAGGCATGCGACACCCTTCACACCTTCATTCCCTAGGTCCCTGGCTGAGCCCGACAACCCATGGTCCTGGCCGTCTCCGTATTGATGTCAGAAGACTCTCCAGAACTATTGTCGGCGACTCAGCGCAAAGTCCTCCCCTCCGCCTGCGGGTAGGGGTAGGTAGTATCGTGGGTCGAAGGGAGGTAGGCAGGACCTAAGGGATGTGATCCAGACGAGGCTTTAGTGCTTTCGTCCGGATCAGAGTTATACTTGAGTATCTACTCATTTCCTTTGGGGGTGTCACATCTGCCCTTTTTCTTCCACTTCCTAATTCCCCTGTAACCACCATATCTCTGCATACAGTCCCTTCGGACCTTAATTTTTATGGTTGTTCTATGGTTAATCTAGTAACCCCTTCTGAGTCCCGGTCTAGAGGCTTTTTCCCGGCTCCACCGGGTCCGTGGTGGTGATTACATCCATGTCTAAATATAGGTATAATAATATATGTATGTGCTTGAACTGGTGGTGTTGTTACCCTTCTGCAGTTCTTTGTCAGTGTTTTTCCCGTGACTGGGTTCAGAAAAGGGTTGCTCGATTTGCAGTGTTTATCTTCCTCGCGGATATGTCCAAAGGTAGTTAAAGGTTTCTGGGTTTCATACTTTCCTGGATCAGGCTCCATACACATAGCTTACTGACGGAGGAGTTTTTTGTTGATTTCGGCCCCCGGTGTCCACGCAAAAATCCGGACGTCACGGGCTGGGGTTTACCGCTTTCATGCTACCCACTGGTCTACCTTATCCGGGTCGCCCTGGAGGTGTTTTTTCCGAGACCAGGATATCCGCTTGAGAGTCTCACCCCCCCTCACACGATTGAGGTTTATGGTGATTGATGTTCTCTTTACGTCGTAATCGCCGTCTGATGGTTATTCCTCGTCCATGGGCTTCCTAGTTGGTCGAGTGGACAATGCTCCCCTTTTATAAAGGAGTTACTATGACGAGTCTGGACTAACCGTATGCTTACCCCTCTGATTTTTCAATCATGCCGCAGGTCGAGCCCCCGCTCGTTGAGAGATGGGTTTGTGCTCCCTCAGCCAAGGTAAAATACTGCTAGCCGTTCCAGCATTGGAAAATGCTGTAGGTAAAAACAAACGAGCCCCCTTCTCGACTGGAACTAGGTGTGTTCCCCCACAGCTACGTAACTTTGCTAGCTGTTCCTAGTTTTGGAACGGCTGCAGGTCGTGCCCCGCTCGGGTTTGAGAACTGATGTACAAATAGCCTCCCTCAGTTAAAACTTGCTAGCTGTTCACAAACACAAAACTAAAAAATGGCATGCTGTTGTTGAGCCACCTCAATACCATGAGAGCTGGATGTTCCTCCCCCCGCACCATTACTACCTGCTAGCCACTCCAGCCTATCCTTAGATATACCGTCTTGGGATGCCTATTTTTCTATAGCTGCCCTTTTCAGGGTGCCACGGACCCTAGAACGGTATGCAAGTGTCTGGCAAGTGATGTTTTGCCCACTTTTCTAAAATCCACATTGCTGGTAAGTGCGCACGTTATGCTTTTCCCACTTTTCTAAAATCCACATAAGTGGTATGTGCACGTTATGCTTTGCCCCCTTTTCTAAAATCCTGTATGGTAAGAGCTACGCGCAAGACTTCGTGCTCTTTTTGAGTGGTTTAAACCCCGGTTCTCTGCCTTGGGCACCACTCCTCCTCTATTATCCTCTGATACCTTACTTACAGGGTGCGACTAGGATCGTTGAACCGTTTCCTTCACCCACAATGCAGATACAAACGTGCTGTAGCCCCTGTGTGACAGGCCAAGACTTTTCTAGGCTCTTGGTCGTATTCCCTTGAAGGAATCTGTTTCTGATTCCAAGCCTTGAGCTCTACCCCGGGCCCAGGTGTCTGGCCCTAACAGGTAAGTATTTTGGGGTATGTAGCCTAGGCCTTTGGCCGTAGTGAATAACGTCACTGACAGCCGTCTAAGCGTCCCAGGGGCAACTCCCATAGCAATATGGTAGATTTGGTTCTTAGTGCTCGCCATGGTTCTGGCTTTCACTCCCCTCAGCATGGTGGCGTGGGTATACCGTTCCCCATAGCGACCCCTAGAGGATGCAGTTCGAAGTTCCCATGAAAGGGAACGTCTCAGGTTACTTATGTAACCATGGTTCCCTGAGTAGGGAACTAGACACTGCGTCCTCTAGGTTTCTTGCCTTGCTGCGGTCGCAAGCTTCAGATGAAGAAGTGAATTATGTGTAGCTCCCGGCTCCGATTTATACTGTAGTTGCACTGGTAGTGACGTCATGGCTGTCGTCGGCCAACGTGTTGTTGGTATTTTTTTCAATGTATGCTCAGACACGGGTCACGACGAGGCGTTCCCCATAGCGCCCCTAGAGGACGCAGTGTCTCGTTCCCTACTCAGGGAACCATGGTTACATAGGTAACCTGAGACGTTTCACACACACACACAAAAAAAAAATGCAAAAAGCTTAAACTTATTTCAGCTAGTTGCAAAGGGAACATTTCTCATTTTCGTTTAGTTTAAATGAATTTTGATTCAGTTCCGTTTAATAACCATGTCAGTGTTGTGAAGTTAGTGTCATTATTCAGATCAATTCCCTTCATGTTTTGTTCTCATCTGTTAGTATCAGTGCAGGTAAACTGAATATTAAGCAACTTTTAAACCCCAACTGAGCAAGTTAAAGGCTTGCAATGATGCAAAGCAAAATGTTGGTGGATTGGCGATATTTCAAGATTAACTGCCAACATCCAGCTTCTCCTGGACTCAGAATCTCGCTATGATTTAGAGGAAAGCTGCTGTACATTCACACTTCTGCACACACTGCTAGAAATATAAACGACTAACGCACATGATCTGACTCCAGTGTTTGATTTCTCTTACCAAACACATCATTATCTTTCAAAGAGGACTAGAGAAAGAGCCGATTATATTGTGAGATATAAGCAGTTCTTCACAGACCAGTAACTGCGCCGGAACTGAACTTCTTATCTTTTCTGATTTTCTCTGGAGATTTCTTATCATGTGTCTGTTATTATTACACTTGGAACATTTATATTGAGAAAGTCTTTGGTTTGGCCAGCAGCAGGACTTCATGACAGAAAAGTAATATGTGCATGAAGAAGCGAAGAACAGCACAACATGTTCCTCCGTAAATCAAACGACAAGAGTCAGACGACAATGTCTGGCCTGAAACATCTCCGCGTCCCTGGAGCTAAAAACCCACGTGCTTCAGGAATCTCATGATAATCAATACGCCGTCTGAGGAAACCAGCGCTTTCTCCACAGACGGACGGGACGCTCAAGGGCAGCAAGCACACCAAACACCATCAACACAAGCTAATGCAAGACAACTGCACAACACCCAACACAAATAACAAACTTCATACAGACCGCTATGACGGAGTAAAAACAACAACAACACCAACAACTCTGAAATAGAAGAGAAATATTGCCAATTGACCAGTGTTTTTGTTGTTAATAGAATAGAATATTACCAATTGAGCAGGTTATTGTCATTAGAATAAAATAGAGTAGAATAGAAAATAAATATTGTCAGTTGACTGGGGGTTTTTGTCGTTAAATTAGAATAGAATAGAATATTGCCAATTGTCCAGGGTTTTGTCATTATAGAATAGAACTTATTAGAAAAGAATAGAAATATTGCCAATTGTCCATGCTTATTGTCATTATAGAATAGAATATTGCCAGTTGAGCAGGTTATTGTCATTAGAATAAAATAGAGTTGAATAGAATAGAAATATTGTCAATTGACGGGAGGTTTTGTTGTTAGAATAAAATTGAATTGAACTGAATAGAATATTGCCAATTGACCAGGGTTTTGTCATTATAGAATAGAACGTATTAGAATAGAATAGAAATATTGCCAAATGACAATGCTTATTGTCATTATAGAATAGAATATTGCCAGTTGAGCAGGTTATTGTCATTAGAATAAATAGAGTTGAATGGAATAGAAATATTGCCAATTGACTGGGGGTTTTGTCGTTAGAAGAATAGAATAAAATATTGCCAACTGAGCAGGTTATTGTTATTAGAATAAAATAGAGTACAATAGAATAGAAATACTGTCATTTAACTGGGGTTTGTCATTAGAATAGAATAGCATACTGCCAATTGACCAGGGTTTTGTCATTATAGAATAGAACATATTAGAAAAGAATAGAAATATTGCCAGTTGACCAGTTTTTTGTCATTATAGAATAGAATATTGCCAGTTGAGCAGGTTATTGTCATTAGAATAAAATAGAGTAGAATAGAAAATAAATATTGTCAGTTGACTGGGGGTTTTTGTCGTTAAATTAGAATAGAATAGAATATTGCCAATTGACCAGGGTTTTGTCATTATAGAATAGAATGTATTAGAAAAGAATAGAAATATTGCCAATTTACCATGGTTATTGTCATTATAGAATAGAATAGAAGTATTGCCAATTGACCAGGGTTAATATCATTAACTGAAACTATGAAAATAATAAAAAAGATGAAAAAATTGTAATTACTTAACATAAAATAAAATTAATTGGATTTTTTTATTTCAGCTAGTTGCTATGGCAACATTTCTCATTTTCATTTAGTTTCCCGATACGACAGTACTACATAGCAAACTTAATACAAATAGGCCATACTGATTTACATTGTATTAAATTCTAAAATAGAATAAATTAAAATAAAAAGCATAACCTTATTTCAACTAGTTACAATAGCAACATTTCTCATTTAATTTAATTTCAAATATCAAAATAACTAGAAATTAATTTTAAAAAATAGACAAAAAACAAACTAATAAAACTAACAAAAACGAAATTACATAAGCTTTAAAGTAAAAATTAAAACAAAATATACAAATAAAAACCGATTCATAAAATCAACAAAAACTATAATATCTAAATACTAAACTAATCCTGCAAATTGCAGTATTCATAAGGTGAAAAATGAAATCTGATAAACACTTCACTATCACAATGATGGAAACATCAATATGACAAAACACAAAAAAACAATTACATCTATCAATAATCATAAACAATGATTACGCCAAGTAATATAGTCCATTTGCCAAATATAGGCTGTTTACAATTGCCAACACATCAGCTTAACTTAAAATTAATCTGATCATAGGTGCACAAATATCGTCTGTATTACAGATGAGAATGAAGCTCATCCAATCAGATTACAGAACACTGTGGAAGGATCCATGTTAATGTGCTTTAATTCACTTATCAAGCTGTGCTTTGGGTCCAGTAATTACCCCACACACACATCTTCCTCTCACACAGACAGTAAAGTGAGAAGAGGAATCACAGAGCCACGAGCCCTTAAGCTGCTGTTTCATCTTCTATAAGGATTACAGAAGAACACACACTATTGATCTTCAAAGCTAATGCATGACCACGTGTGTCTCTGAAAACACCACCACTATATTACCGTCAGAGATGAGAGGCGTCTCCATTAAGAATAGCTTCGCTCAGTCTCAAAGAAAACTCCTGAGACAAGCACATTCACACTATATGACATCTGCAGTATTCAGTACTTGGCAGCGAACACACCGAACCCTTTATCCACACACGGCCATATACTACAGCAAAGCACGCTGCTTTCAACGCACTAGAGATCTGCAGCGCGACCGTGAAACTTGATGGATTTCACAGCTACAATGATGGAAGTGTTCATCTGAAAATGTGCTCACTCTCAGGCCATGTGAGATCAGGATGAGTGTGTTTCTTCATCAGATTGATAGATGTGGCATTGCATCAGTGTCTCAGCAATGGATCTCCAGATGTTAACTGATGGACTGGAGTGCTGTGGATTATTGTGATGTTTTTATCAGCTCTCATTATCTGACGGCACCCATTCACTGCAGAGCATCCATTGCTGAGACACTGATGCAGTGCTACATTTCTCCAAACCTGATGAAGACACACACTCATCCTGATCTCTGATGACCTGAGAGTGAGGATATTTTCAGCACATTTACATACAGACACAAATCAGCAGAACAACGATTAAATCAATACGCTCATATCTCCACTGTCGGCATCTCAGATTTTTACCAGATATAAATCTATAAGTCTGAGTCTTTGTTTACTCAAATTACTATCATTAATAGAGCAGCTCTCATTGTTTTCTGGTCGTGCGCTGAAGGACTAATACAGTTTAATGGGTGCTTTCAAAACACTCGCTGCTGAATATGGATGAGAACTCACGAGTCCACTGCAAACGTGGCAATTCTCTCTCTGCATTTATAAAGATGTGCTAAGAATTAAAATGTCACGAAGAACACAGGGAGCGCTGGATTTGTGTACCATTAAGTAAAACACTCGGTCTATGTTTAGCTTTAACCTCTCATTTAACACTTCTGGGCCAAAGCCTGTGTCGAGTCTCTTCACGGCGCTTTCATTGTCTTGGCTTTGATTACCTGATCATTCACGCTCAAAGGCGAAGTGTCAGAGTGAAGCAAAACAAACAAGAAACTGTCTCTTAGCATGCTGTCAAAAAGAGCCTTGCATCAATGACTTGCATTGCATTATGACACATTAAGGAAAGCGATGAAGCATTCACTGGACTGCAGCTTTTTCTTGGCTGTAGTCTGATTGCATTAGAATGGAGTGCTGTTGTAAATATCAGGGTTCGGATCGATAAAGGGCAGCAGATGGCCTCGTCTTTGAAGTGCCTCCATCCACTCACTTCACGAGAGCCGCATGCTTCGGCGCATTGATTTTCCTGCCTGTTTACTTTAGCCTCCATGTCGTTATTGTGCAGCGTTATTCTCTCTGAGACTCTTCTGGACAGAAACCAGACTCCCAAATTAACAATTATCAAGTGATTTCACCATTTACAAAGTTTCAGTGTGCAGAACTCTCCCACTTGATAAGACAGCCCACTACAAGAATTCGCCCGGATTCCACTCATTGACCATACTTTGTTTTATTTTATTTTATCACATTTTTTGATGCAGTGATCAATCAGCCAGTCACTTAGTCAAGCAGGTGAAAAACCTTTAGACAAATACAAACACCACTGTAACAGCACAAATAAACACAATCAAAAATACAAAGCAGAGCTTACAAAGTGTGCTTTTTAAATTAGCATAAACAATATCTTGTAAGTAGACAACAGATATTGAAACATTGAAATACTTTCATACACTAAATACTAGGAATCGGAATTTTCGAATCTTGCTGATAGTCGAATCATATGTTTTGGGAGTGGGGCAAAATACATTAACATAGTTAATAGTTAACAATTAACATTAAACGTCAGCGAAACCCTAAGATTTCACAACATTTTTTACAGCAGTGCTCTCAGTATAACGTTATGTATATGAGTAGTTATTAATGTTCTGCATTTTTGTTTTGAGCTGCGCACGCTGAAGATGACCAGTAGAATGAAGCAGCAGGTTTTTAATCAATGGGATTTAACTCATCATTTATCTCATATAGAATATACTTTGTTATTTATACAACATAACGTTAATATTAGGACTTATAGGCTATCTGCACAAAATGCCCCGAATGCACAAACGTGTCTGCGCGGCTCTTAATGAATTCCTTTTGTGGACGCGTTCTTCACACAACAACGTACAGAAACACAGCAACTAAACTCTAAAAAAAGCGTTTTATTGTAATAGTGTTCTCATTATAATTTTATGTGTATACCGTCCGCAGTCATTAGTTATCTAATATTCTGGCAATTGTTGTTTGTGCCTGCTTGCGGTCGTGGCGCTGAAGAATAATTACTGTAGTATCTACATGAACACGTTACGTGCAACCGGCAACTCAATGATGCCAAATGGGCATCTTTATGAGATAAATCATATGTGGCACGATATATCATGTAGTATGGCAGGAAAGTATCACCCGCCCTTTAAATTTTTCACTATTTGTTATATTGTAGCCATTTGCTAAAATCATTTCAGTTCTTTTTTTTTCCTCATTAATGTACACACAGCACCCCATATTGACAGTAAAACACAGAATTGTTGACATTTTTTTCAAAAAGAAAAACTGAAATATCACATGTCCTAAGTATTCAGACACTTTGCTCAGTATTTAGTAGAAAGCCCCGTTTTGATCTAATACATCCATGAGTCTTTTTGGGAAAGATGCAACAAGTTTTTCACCTGGATTTGGGGATCCTCTGCCATTCCTCCTTGCAAATTCTCTCCAGTTCTGTCAGGTTGGATGGTATACGTTGGTGGACAGCCATTTTTAGGTCTATCCAGAGATGCTCAATTGGGTTTAAGTTAGGGCTCTGGCTGGGTCATTCAAGAACGGTCACAGAGTTGTTGTGAAGCCACTTTTTCGTTATTT
Source organism: Sinocyclocheilus anophthalmus (assembly GCA_018155175.1). NCBI lineage: Eukaryota > Metazoa > Chordata > Actinopteri > Cypriniformes > Cyprinidae > Sinocyclocheilus > Sinocyclocheilus anophthalmus. Next base: position 301,457 of record JADLZN010002658.1, on the reverse strand, counting down.
TAGCTGTGTGCTTAGGGGTCATTGTCTTGTTGGAAGGTAAACCTTCGGCCCAGTCTGAGTTCCTGAGCACTCTGGAGAAGGTTTTCGTCCAGGCTATCCCTGTACTTGGCCACATTCATCCTTCCCTCGATTGCAACCAGTAGTCCTGTCCCTGCAGCTGAAAAACACACCCCACAGCATGATGCTGCCACCACCAAACTTCACTGTTGGGACTGTATTGGACAGGTGATGAGCATGCCTGGTTTTCTCCACACATACCGCTTAGAATTAGGCCAAAAAGTTCTATCTTGGTCTCAACAGACCAGAGAATCTTATTTCTCACCATCCCACCACCATCTTGGAGTCCTCCATGCGGGCTTTAATGTGTCTTGCACTGAGGAGAGGCTTCTGTAGGGCCACTCTGCCATAAAGCCCCTACTGGTGGAGGGCTGCAGTGATGATTTACTTTCTACAACTTTCTCCCATCTCCCCGACTGAACGGCCTCTCTGGAGCTCGGGCCACAGTGATCTTTGGGTTCCTCTTTACCTCTCTCACCAAGGCTCTTCTCCCCCTATTGCTCAGTTTGGCCGGACGGCCAGCTCGAGGAAGGGTTCTGGTCGTCCCAAACGTCTCCATTTAAGGATTATGGAGGCCACTGTGCTCTTAGGAACCTTAAGTGCAGCAGAATTTTTTTGGTAACCTTGGCCAGATCTGTGCCTTGCCACAATTCTGTCTCTGTGCTCTTCAGGCAGTTCCTTTGACCTCATACTTCTCATTTGCTCTGACAGCACTGTGATCTGTAAGGTCTTATATAGACAGGTGTGGCTTTCCTAATCAAGTCCAATAATCAAACACAGCTGGACTCAAATAAATGTGTAGAACCATCTCAAGGATGATCAAAAGAAATGGACAGCACCTGAGTTAAATATATGAGTGTCACAGCTAAGGTTCTGAATACTTAGGACCATGTGATATTCAGTTTTTCTTTTTTAATAAATCTGCAAAAATGTCAACAATTCTGTGTTTTTCTGTCAATATGGGGTGCTGTGTGTACATTAATGAGGAAAAAAACTTAACTTGAAAGATTTTAGCAAATGGGTGCAATATTGTTAAGAGTGAAAATTTTAAGGGGGTCTGAATACTTTCCGTACCCACTGTATATAAACCGGCTGAAATGTTTTGAAATCACTTGTACACTACCTGATCGAAAAAATTCAGTCTTTCACTCTGCCTGTGTCAATTTGAGTCTTGTTAAAGTTTTAAATCCCTGCCGCTAAGATGCTTGCCACTGCTACTCTACATGGAGTCTGTTCTGCCCTGCTAATTAATAGATTAACTTCACCTAGTGTTCTCTCACTGGTTAATTCTAGTGCACTCTGGCTAGTGCACTCTAGTTAGGAGGGGCGGAGCAAGAGCAACCAACAGTTTGCCACAAAAATAATTATGAGTGGCAGTACAAATAAAACTCTGACTGCAGCGGGTGAGTAAACTTTTCATTACTTGAAATAAGATAAACGTTAACCGAAATATAGTAAAATGTAAAATAGTAAAAATAAGATTAAATAAAAACTACACAGACATATTTAAAAAATTAAAAAAAAAATGAAAATATAAAAATGAATGTATGAATTTCATTCTGACCGTCTGCTGTTTTTGTTTGGTGCAGATGTCTGATTTAGCATAATTTCACAAATCTTCACAAAGTCAGACCATTATGTTTTTGCTTTAAATCTTGAAATTATACAATCTAATTCAAATCAAAAACAACTGCTCATGATACATGTGTGTAGCACTACTGTCTGTTCAAAATAAATGTAAAAATAAATTTCCTGTTGTACCGAACTCGTATCGAACCGTGATGTCTGTATACCAATAAACCCCTAAGTATAAGTGTTATGTTTTATAACTATAGTTACAATAATTAATGCTAATAATTAATTAATCATATAATGCATTATAATGGTGCAGTACAAGACATAATTAACTGCTTTTATAATGAATTATATACAAATTCTTATAGTAAAGTGTTACCATTCATTTTAATATATATAAAAAAAAGCAAAATATAGTTTCATGGATGGTGCATTTTCTAATTTGACCTGGCTTGTTCATTTTGGACAGTTTCATTCAGACGTGCAGTTCTGTGTTTCACTTTCTCACCATCAGAAATCAGACATATTAGATCCATGCATGTGAGTAAAATAAAACACTTGCTCTCTGGATCATCAAACTCTAAAATAACAACAACAAAAAAAGCATGATAAAGTAGTCCATATGAGCATGCATTATAGAACTATTTGTGTTCTATATTCCCTTCCAGCACACAAAAGCAGGAAATAACACATGAAATATAGCACACTAGAGTTATCAAATATGTTTACAGTGCATTTCACAATACACATTGTTTCAAAGCAGCTTTACAGAAAATCAAGAAGTCGATGTTTATAATATCTTAGTTGTGTTTAGCAGATTAGAGCTGGACTATAATAGAGTTACATTTTGTGATTACATAAACAATCAAGCAGTTGAGATTTGCTATAAAGTATATATTGCTTTACGTATGCAGATAAAGTTGGATAAAATGTTGCTTTTTGTCATTTTTTTTAGTTCAACAGTATCATTACCCATCAGTGCTGGGATAAGTGATGGAAGATATGTGTTTTAGTCGTTTCTTGAAGATGGTTAAGGAATCAGCTGCTCTGATTGATTTGGGCAGGTCATTCCACAAGGAGGGAACATTTAATTTAAAATTCCGTAAAAGTGATTTTGTGCTTCTTTGAGATGAACAATAATGCGTCGTTCACTTGCAGAACGCAAGCCTGGACAGCCTGGACAGAACAAGAGCTTGAACAAGGAGTTGTGTTGCATGTTCTGAAAGAAAGGGCCTGATCCTCCTAATGTTGTATGAAGCAAATCTGCAGGACCGGACAGTTTTAGCAATGTGGTCTGAGAAAGTCAGCTTATCATCAATCAACTCCAAGGTTTCTAGCTGTTTTTTTTTTGAAGGAGTTATGGTTGATGTGACTAACTGGATGGTGAAATTGTGAGGAAACGATGGGTTTGATGGAACCACAAGCAGTTCTGTCTTGGCTAGTTTGAGTTGAAGGTGATGGTCCGTCATCCAGCAAGAAATGTCTGTTAGACAAGCTGAGAAGCGAGCAGCTATCGTCGGATCATTAGGATGGAATGAGAGGTAGAGTTGAGTGTCATCAGCATAGCAGTGATATGAAAAGCCATGTTTCTGAATGACAGAACCTAGTGATGCCAAGTAGACAGAGAAGAGAAGTGGTCCAAGTACTGAGCCCTGAGGCACCCCAGTAGCTAGATGTTGAGACTCTGACACCTCACCCCTCCAAGATACCTTTAAGGTCCTATCTGAGAGGTAAGACTCAAACCTCTGGAGTGTGGTTCCTGAGATGCCCTCTGCCAATAGGGTTGACAGGAGAATCTGGCGGTTCACCATATCAAAAGCAGCAGACAGATCCAGCAAGATAAGTATTGAAGATTTGGAATCTGCTCTCCGAGAGCAAGGCAGTCTCGGTTGAATGTCCACTTCCCTCAACACTGTTACTCGTTATTGTATGGAGAAACATCTCATTTAGTGCTTTACAGCAGAAAGAGCGTCATACGGGTTTGGAACGCCATGAGGGTGAGTAAATTATATAATATTCCTTTAACAAGCAGGGGACGATTATTCACAGCAGTTTCACCTTGACTTTACGAGACATACAGAGAAACAGAGCGAAATACAGCACGATGAGAGCTGTGTGTGTGTGTGTGTGTGTCATAAGACTCCTGGCTGATTGAATTAGTCAGTAAAGCGGATTTGCTGAAGCAGTGGGACGCGTGTCGGCTCACAAACACATGGACCACACGCGCCGCTGAAATCACACACACCTCCAGCCGTCACAGCTCACATGTGTGAACATCAGCACATCATTCATTCATGGTGTTTGCATTCATCCATTAAACACGCGGTTCGGACGGGTTCCTGACGGAGACTGATCAGGTACACTGAGACACAGAGACATTACTGTTCTCTCACCACCATCCCTCCAGCGTTTTTACAGTTAACTAACACTGAAACCATAAAAAACATTCCTTACTTGAAATAAAATGAACTCAACTGAAATAAATATATAAAAAAAAACAAAAATTATATTACTATAATATATATATACTATAATATATATATTTTCCTTTCTGCTAGTGCCAAAGCAAACGTTTCTCCCAATTTTTTCCATTTGTTACTTGCAAAAATGCTTTAACTGCAATAATATAAATATAATTTGTTTTTATTTTTTTTCCGCTATTGACACGGCAATATTTTTCATTTTTCATTGAGTTTAACTTGCTATAGTTATAACTAAATAATAAAGTAAATAAAAATTATAGACCCATTTTTTTAAATAATAGATAAGAATAAAATGACACAACACCATAATAACATTGTTAAAACTGTAAAATGAAATAAAAACAATAGAAGGAAAGAATAAAGATTTTAAAAAACTCTGATCCCTTATTGGTTTGATGTGGGTTTAACTCTCTGGCCCTCTTCAGTCATTTTTGAACGAAAAATTTTATATTTTGAATTTTTAACATCTTAGCTTCAAGCTTCATCGAATAGATGACATTGGTGACTTTTGTCACATTAGCAACGGAACACCCATGATCGGATATTTAAAGTCACACAAAATAGTCACTCTTGACTTCTTCTCGGTCAAAAATGACCGCATAGAATAAATGGGAAATTAAATGAAAAATTTTTAATTTCTGTTCTGAAGTTTTATTAACATTTATTGAATTACATTGAATAAAATATCAATTAATTACTAAATGTTTGTATAAAGTGTTTTGAATTATCACTATCCATTCTTTATTTTGTTAGATTTTTTAATTATCATATACTGAGTAACAAAAATGCTTTCTATGTGTTCCCTTTCTAACAAGATTTTAATGTTTGACTGTAATCATGATGTAAAACCTGATACTTATCTAACCAAAAATATCTAAACCTTGACAAAAATTAGTCTTTTAGAATGTCTAGATATATATCTAAATGCAAAACCTAAAAAAATGAAGAAATTATGTCTAAAAAACAACGGGAATCGAAAATGACCTCTGTATATAGTATATATATATATATATATATATATTCTATACTATATATAATATATATATATAATATACAGGTGCTAAACAAAGTTTCCGCAAATTCACAAGGTTTTATTTTTTTCAATGCCCCAGATGTCCAATACTCACTTCAAATTTGATTTGCAATGCCTTCCCGCTATATTTTTAATTGCTTATTAAAAAAATAGAAATGACTACAAAATTTAAAAATATATATTAATTATAATGGAGAACATAGCTCATTAAAATTGTATAAATATTGCACTGTATCATAAAATCATAAATAATAATGAAAAAATATTATTGAACAAATAGTTACCTGGAATTTCCCCTGACAAAAAAAAAAAGGTCACGTTTGACCGCGAAGGAGGCAAGCGTGACTCTTAAACGAAGAGGGCCAGAGGGTTACAAAAAACATACTATAATATAAAGAAATATAATTGATTTAATTGCACGGACACTATCAGATGAGAACAAAAGCTGAACTGAATTGATCTGAATAAAGACTTGTAGAGCTGCTTTACAGCTGAAAGTGAATTTGCCTCATGTTTGATGAAGTTTGCATCCTTGATTCTGGTATTTTCCTGTGTATCTCTGTGAAGCTGCTCTATAAAGCACTACAGAAACAAAAGTGACTTGAAAACTATCTCAAAGTAAATCCTACAGCATGTTTTATTCAGTGCATCATGTTTATCTCAATCTAAACACAACCTCCAATTTTCAGCACATGGAACCCAAAAAAACAAAAAAAAAAAAAAAAAAAAACAAAAAAAAAAAAAAACCTAACAGAAACTCTTCTAAATGCCCATATAACAACATGAGACTCTAACAACGTCTTCCTAAAAACAGATGAAATAACACTTGATTTCAACATGTAATCTAACAATCCAGTCGCACGCAAAGCACGCTGGGAGAAATGCAACAGATAGTTAGTTATTCATGCAGTCTGATTCCGTCCAAAAGCATAATTATTGACTATTTCACAGACATCACCTCAAACAGAGCTCAGTATTTCTCACAGATGCTCGGGGAGCAGGATCCTCCTTCTAACCTCACTAACATGCTTTCAAGCGAAATATTATGAAAAGCAGCACTACTGCTCTTCTTCCTTGCCAAGTCTCTGTGCTGTGGGTTTCTCAATTGCGTAACGTTCTGCTCAAGTTCACTCAGATCAGAGGTCGCTGTCGACCAAATCACAAACCGTCAATGAAAATGAATGACTGAAATGAGATCAGACTCACAAAACTTCCTCTGCGGCTCATTCAATATCAAAAACATAGAGTGAAAAAGCTCTGTTTGATTTAAAGTGAGCATTACATTGATTGGGACGCTCCCTTAGACGGCAGCTCACTAGGAACTAAGATTAAAGTGGAATATGAGTCAATAAAGTATAGAAATGACTCTTTTAACCGTGTTCCAGTCATCTGGAGAAGATTTTCTTTTTCCTGAAAATGCATTGGATTAAAACTTCCAGGCTTTGCTCACACGGGCTAGAGCAACTTTCCCAAAAAGGTGATCATTTTTGTTCTTTTACACTCAGAAATGAACAGACTACAAAAAAACTGCTTGTAAATCTCTCATTATTCTATATTATCACCAAATCTTGGGTTCAAATGTTTTTTTTTTGTCATCTTATTTTTTCTTTCAATTAGCACAGATATTTGTGTTTCCTTTTGGGAAGGGATTGATCTGAGCTCATGCACATCAGTTTTTGAGTGAACATTGCCAAAATTATCCACAAATAATGTTTTTCCCTCAAAAACTGAGGTGCATGAGATCACAACCCTGTGGCTATTGAAAGAAAACAAGTTGACAACAAATTTGATCAAATAATATAGCAAAATGAGAGATTTACATGCTACTTTTGAAAGGCCATTCATGAAAACAAAATGAGGTAAAGGATTCTCAGCAGCACAAAAACGCCTAATAAACCTGACACTGACACTCATCTGCACAAATCAATTACAAGCATCTGAAAAACAAGAAAGCGGAAAAGCCGCAGGACACTGAGAGTCTCACAGCCGCTGTGAATGATGACGCTCTCCAATCAGCCTCTCTGAAGAGCACATCATTAAAATACAGTAATTACATGTATTCAGTGCTCGCTCAATCAGCCAGAGACGCCTAATGAGAGCCGAGCGATACAACAATTAATGAGCGAACGCTAAAGCTCTCTGTGAGAACTCTCCTGCCGATCCGCTGAAGGTGAGGAAGGACACGTGGAGAAATGGCCCATATACCACACGCAGAGCAGAGAAAACACACACACACACACTCACACTGACACTCGCACACTCACTCACACACACACACACACCTACACCACACACCAACACACACACACACACACACTCTCTCCCCCTCACACACACACACACACACACACACTCACACTCACACACACACACACGCACACACACACACACACACACACACACTCATACTCCACACATCCCCTCACACATACAACCCGCACACTCTCACTCACGACACACAACACACACACACACACACACACTCACACTCAACACACACACACACACTGCACAACTCACGACTCCCACTCACACTCACTCAACACACGCTCTCTCACACACACACCCACACACAAACACTCACACACACACACCACACACACTCACACTCACACTCTCAAACAAACACACACACACACACAACACACACTAACACTCACTCACACACACACACACAAAAAACACACACACACACACACACCCACACACACACACACACACACTCACACTCACACTCACTCACACACACACTCACTCACACACACACACACACACAACACTCACACACACTCACACTCACACTCACTCACACAGACACACTCCACTCACACACACACACCACACACACCCTCACACACACACACTCACACACACAAAAAAACACACACACAAAAACACACAAAAACACACACACACACACACACCCTCACACCACACACACACACACACACACACACCTCACAACGGCACACTCACTCACACACCACACACACACACTTCACACTCACACTCACACACACCCACACACACTCACACACCCACACCACTCACACTCACACTCCCACTCACACTCACACCCACACACACACTCACACTCACACTCACACACACACACACACACTCACATCACACTCACACTCACACACACACACACACACACAACACTCACACACCCACACTCACACTCACACACACACACACACACCCACACCACACTCCCTCACACTCACACTCACACTCACCTCACACACACACACACACTCACACTCACACTCACACACACACACACACACTCACACTCACACTCACTCACACACACACTTTCACTCACACACACACACACACACAACACACACACACACTCTCTCTCACTCACACACACACAAACACTCACTGTCACACACACTCACTCACACACTCACACACACACACACTCACACTCACACTCACTCACACACACACTCACTCACACACACACACACGCACACACAACACCACACGACTCACACTCCACTCACTCACCACAACACACTCCTCTCCACACACACACACACCACACTCACTTCACAAAACAGCTCAGTTTGCAGCACACTGGTAATTTTCTATAGTAATATTGTGTTTTATGTGAGCAGAAATAACAAACCGGCAAAAGCTAATTGAGTTTAAACGAACTGCAATAACATGCTTTAGTTTACACGCTCACTGACCGCTGATGATCAAACTGCAGAACTGAAGCGTGATTACATTCATTAAACTCACTCAGGTGAGCAGCCTCTGCAACCTGCCAATCACACGCCGGCTCCAGGTCCTCATTTTAATACATGCCAAAGGGAGCCAATGGCGCTCAGGGTGGGCGGGGCTTTTAAAGTGTCAATTGGAGTGAAATGATGCACAGTTTCATGAATGTCAGTCAGTCCACTGCCATTATTACACTACAGTACAATACACCCGAATGGAGAAACCGCCTACTGATGCCAATCCCACCCAGAGCGATTATTTTCTTATGATCATATTTATTAACCTCATGACAACAGTGCAACGCTGTCAAGTCGATTAGTCGCGATTTGTGTAAATAGTGTGTGTGAAAAGTTTTTGTTTACATAACATATGTGTGTGTACTGTGTATATTTATTATGTATATATAAAATACACACACATGCATGTGTATATTTAAGAAAAATATGTTATGTTTAAATTTTAAATATCTTTATATATAATATAAATTATATGAATTTAAATATAAACGTAAATATTTTCAAAATATACACTGTATGTGTGTGTATTTATATACACATAATAAATATACAAAGTACACACACATATACAGTGGGGAAAAAAAAGTATTTAGTCACCACCAATTGTGCAAGTTCTCCCACTTTAAAAGATGAGAGAGGCCTGTAATTTTCATCATAGGTACTGTATACCTCAATTATGAGAGACAAAATTAGAAAAAAAAAATCAGGAAATCACATTGTAGGATTTTTAAAGAATTTATTTGCAAATTATGGTGGGAAATAAGTATTTGGTCAATAACAAAATTTCATCTCAATACTTTGTTTTATACCCTTTGTTGGCAATGACAGAGTTCAAACGTTTTCTGTAAGTCTTCACAGGTTTTCACACACTGTTGCTGGTATTTTGGCAGATTCCTCCTTGCAGATCTCCTCTAGAGCAGTAATGGTTTGGGGCTGTCGCTGGGCAACACGGATTTTCAACTCCATCCAAAGATTTTCTTTGGGGTTGAGATCTGGAGACTGGCTAGGTCACTCCAGGACCTTGAAATGCTTCTTACGAAGCGATTCCTTCGTTGCCCGGGCGGTGTGTTTTGGGATCATTGTCATGCTGAAAGACCCAACCATGTTTCATCTTCAATGCCCTTGCTGATTGAAGGAGGTTTTCACTCAAAATCTCACGATACATGGCCCCATTCATTCTTTTGTTTACACGGATCAGTCGTCCTGGTCCCTTGCAGAAAAACAGCCCCAAAGCATGAAGTTTCCACCCCCATGCTTCACAGTAGGTATGGTGTTCTTGGATGCAACTCAGCATTCTTTCTCCTCCAAACACGAGTTGAGTTTTTACCAAAAAGTTCTATTTGGTTTCATCTGACCATATGACATTCTCCCAATCTTTTTCTGGATCATCCAAATGCTCTCTAGCATACTTCAGATGGGCCTGGACATGTACTTGCTTAAGCAGGGGGACACGTCTGGCACTGCAGGATTTGAGTCCCTGGCGGCGCAGTGTGTTACTGATGGTAGCCTTTGTTACTTTGGTCCAAGCTCTCTGCAGGTCATTCACTAGGTCCCCCTGTGTGTTCTGGGATTTTTGCTCACAGTTCTTGTTATCATTTTGACCCCACGGGGTGAGATATTGCGTGGAGCCCCAGATCGAGGGAGATTTTCAGTGGTCTTGTATGTCTTCCATTTTATAATAATTGCTTCCACAGTTGATTTCTTCACACCAAGCCGCTTACCTATTGCAGATTCAGTCTTCCCATCCTGGTGCAGGTCTACAATTTTGTTTCTGGTGTCCTTTGACAGCTCTTTGTTCTTGGCCATGGTTTAGTTTGGAGTGTGACTGTTTGAGGTTGTGGACAGATGTCTTTTATACTGATAACGAGTTCAAACAGATGCCATTAATACAGGTAACGAGTGTAGGACAGAGGAGCCTCTTAAAGAAGTAAGTTACAGGTCTGTGAGAGCCAGAATCTTGCTTGTTTGTAGGTGACCAAATACTTATTTTACCGAGGAATTTACCATTTAATTCTTTAAAAATCCTACAATGTTTTTTTCTGGATTTTTTTTTCTCATTTTTGTCTCTCATAGTTGAGGTATACCTATGATGAAATTACAGGCCTCTCTCATCTTTTTAGTGGGAGAACTTGCACAATTGTTGGCTGACTAAATACTTTTTTGCCCCACTGTATATTATGTAAACACAAACTTTTTATGGATGCAATTAATTGCGATTAATCTTTTGACAGCCAATATAAATATACATACATATTTAAAAGTTAAAGTACGGAAAGTATCTCATTTTATTTTCTATATTTTAAAATAAAACTGTATTATAAAAAATAATATAGTACCTTTTTCATATTTTTAAATGTCATATATTGTCGTTATATATGAAAACATTATATTGTGTTGTTTATATTAATAAAATTGACATATAATTTTTTTTAAGGTTTACAGTAGCCATGACAGTACGAATATATTTATATATTATAAAAAAAATGCTTTAGTCTTCTTCCTTCATATGAACACCCGAATACAGGCTCCTCGCTGCATCTTCAGTGAAGAACACTCTCTGAATCACACTGAATAATTGATGCCAGCCAAGAGAGCAAGTTGGAATTAGTGGCAAAGCAGTCAGACTGAAGCAGCTGAAAGAACAGCCAAAGATGACAGAGAAGAGAGAGAACGAGACTCTGTGGTGCTTTTTTTTATAAGTGTTTCTCACAGCTCAGTCTTTACCTACTTCATTAAGCGCCACATACAGATATATGCGCACACACACACACACCCCACACCACACACACACACACACTGTTATCAATTACAAATGACTGTCAGTATGCATGTGAAATGTTTATTCTCAGCTCATGCATATTTGATTTCAATAACACGTGTGATGCGTTTCACCCTGTGGCGTGTCATTTGGCTCGTCATCAAGGTCAGCGTCAGGCTGTTCAACCAACATACTCTGATACGTCATCCATAATTGTTGCACATGCATGCACAAATACCACATCAATCTCAGTTTTGTCCATTTAAAATTTATTTAAAGGAAAAATTCTCCCAAAAATGTAAATTCTGTCATCATCTCTTTCTTCCGTGCAACACAAACAGAGAAAACCTTTAATTGCTCATTTAAATAGATAATTGTTTTATGTAAAAGACTAGCATGAGGATTTCAACAAATTAACATTTGAAAAATCTAAAATACCATCATACAGAAGAACATTAGATGTTAGACGATAATTAACGAATTCTTACGATATTAATTAACGATAATTCATTCCTGAATTCATTCCTGAGTCAATGATTCAATGATTCATTCAAAAAGACAGTCATTTGCTTCCTTTGTAAATGAATCAGCTGTTTTGAACGAATCATTTGAGTGAATGATTCAATGAATCACTCATTAAGACAGGGACTTGCCGCCACCTGCTGGAGGTTTGTGTCTCTTATTTATTTATCCATGACAGGCTTAAACCAAACAAGGTACAGCACAAATACACTCTCGCTGAATACAGTTTATGTATTATCGTCTAAGAGTATCGAAATATAATTTGTTGTCAATATCACACACCCCTGTGTGTGTCATATCACTGCACAGGTATTTCCAACTTCTTTTTACTTCTAAGTGAAAAATGAAAGAGAACTTTGCTGTGAGTATCACGTTCACGTTCAGTCTCTTGTACCGATAGTTGTGCATGAGCGGCCGAGCAAAAAAGTATCTCGGTTGCAGTCATTAACGGCGAGCGACAGAGACTGGTTGTTTTGGTCGCTAATAACAAGGGGTTTCTGAATTTACATATAGACCCTTTAAGGGCACAGGCGACAAAACTGCAGTGCGCTTATCATAAACAGAACATATCAAACAGAACGTGTGGATGCTAATATAGTTATCTTTATTGTATCGCTCTATTAGTGCTACTGGATCTTAACGCTGCATTCGACACTATCGACCACAACATTCTCTTGCATAGACTAGAAAACTCTGTTAGCATTAATGGAAGTGCATTAGCATGGATCAAATCATACTTATATGACTGCCATCAATTCGTAGCAGTGAATAAAGAGGTATCATATCGATCACAAGTGCAGCATTGAGTACCTCAAGGCTCAGTACTAGGGACGTTACTCTTCACGCTTTACATGTTACCCCTGGGAGATACCATCAGGAAACACGGTGTTAGCTTTCACTGTTATGCTGATGATACTCAGCTCTATATTTCTTCGCAGCCCGGTGAAAAATACCAATTTGAAAAACTAGCGGAATGCATACTCGATATTAAAAACTGGATGACAAATAATTTCTTACTAAATTCTGAAAAAAACAGAGGTTTTAATTATTGGACCTAAAACCTCTGCATGTAATAACCAAGAACACTGTCTAAGACTCGATGGCTGCTCTGTCAATTTTTCGTCAATCGTAGGAACCCAGGTGTGCTATTTGATAGCAATCTTTCTGTCAGGGTCTGGCGTCTGATGTTCTCCTTCTCACCACCAGGCTATATATACGCCTTCCCCACGCCTCTCTGGGCGGATTATTAATTGTTGTTACCTGGACTGATGCAAGCACTAAGTTGCCGATTTTGTGTCATATCCCTGTTTGTGTTCTGAGCCTGTTTTCAGATTCTTATATCTGTTTGTGTTTCCGTTTTGGTGTTTACTTTGTTTTTCCCTGCGTTTAATAAAGACCTGCATTTGGACCCAGACCCCTGTTTACACAGTGTGTTTTCCTAACTGCGCCGTGACGGAATAATCCGCCAAGCATGGGTGCAGCAGGAAGGTTCCTCAATGTCCGCCAGGGAGACTGGTGCATTGAGGATTATGCCAGGGACTTAGTGGGAGTGGCTCGCCAGTCAGCGACGGAGAGGACCTGCTCAATGGTCTGTTTCTGGGGTGGCCTAGCCGAGCCGTTCAAATCCCTTATGCCATTCTGGCACCCCGAGGAGGCGCTGGAGGTCTACGTCAACCTGGCTCTGCAGTTGAGCGGCTCAGCCATCAGGATGGAGTTGGCTGCAGAGCCTGCTCAAAGTTCTCCCGAGGCGGCCATCGCTCTCAGTTTCCAAAGAGGAGGAGGGCACTAGCCTCTCAGTTTCCCCAGACGGGTGGAGGGTCCCGATTACAGTCTCCACCACGGCTCGGGTGGCGGTTTAAGCTCGTCCGCTCACAGTTCTCCCGAGCGGGCGGCGGCGTCGCTCACGATACTACCGAGACGGAGGAGCCCAATTCACGATGTCTCTCGAAGCGGCGGGGCACGCTAACGATGCTTGCGAAGATGGCGGTGCCTCCCGGCTCCAAGGCTCCCGAAGCGGTAGGTGTCCGCTCACAGTGCCCCGAAGGCGGTGGTCGTCCGCTCACAGTTGCAACCAGGCGGTGGTGTACGCTCACAGTGCCACCCAGGCGGCGGTGTCGTCACAGTGCCCCACAGGCGGGGTGTCGCTCGCAGTGCCCCCCATGCAGCGGTGTCAGCCTCCAGTTCCCTCGAGGCGGCAGGCCCCGACTAATGATGTTCCGAAGTGGCGGTGTCAGCTCGAGTTCCCCCGAGGCGGCGGTGTACCCGCGCCGCAGGTCCCCGAGGCGGCGGTGAACCAATCCAATGCTCCAGAGGCGGCGGCGGCGGGTCGCTCATGATGTCTAGAAGCGGTGCCGCTCGCAGTTTTCCCCCGAGGCGGTTGTGGACTCGGCCTCCGTTTTTTCAGGCGGCAGACCCAAACACAGCTGCGGTGGCCGCTGGTTCTGCGCATTGGTTCCCATCACACGGTCTGCCCCATCCCCAGGTCCCCCGTACCCACGTGACTGGCCCCCATCCCCCCCCTACTTCCATCCCCGCTCTGCCGGTCCCTGGTTGGGCGCTCTGCGAACGTCTGGAAGCCGTTCTAGAGGTAGGGGTCCTTGTCAGGGTATGGCGTATAAGTGTTCTCACTCTCAAACGAGGTCGACCAATCCATCCTCTGGATCCGTAACCTGACTCCACCACACCGGTGCCCCACTCACAAAACAGCTGTTGAAAATCAGAGGGCTATTTCTACGACCCTTCCCACGCCTCTCGGGCGGTATTCTTATTAGTTGTACCTGGACTGATGCAAGCAATAAGTTGCCGATTTTGTTCATATCCATGTTTGTGTTTCTGAGCCTGTTTCAGTTCTTATAAGGTTGTGTTGTTTTGGTGTTAATTTGTTGTTTCACTGCGTTTATAAAAACCTGCATTTGGACCCACAACCCGGTTTACACGGTGTTTTCCGAACCATGCCGTGACCTTTCCTTAGGAAGCCGCATTTGAAAAACTGCATTTTTCCATCTCAAAAATATATCTAATTTACGATCTATGGTTGATTATTGTAATGCTTTATTGGGTGGTTGTTCTGCAGCCTTAATAAACAAACTCCAGCTGGTCCAAAAATGCAGCAGCTAATGCAGAGTTCTTACTAGAACCAGGAAGTATGACCATATTAGCCCGGTTCTGTTGACACAGCACTGACTCCCTATTAAACATCGTATAGATTTTAAATCTTGCTTATTACTTATAAAGCCCTGAAGGGTTTAGCACCTCAGTACTTGAGCAATCTCTTATCGTATTATAGTCCTCCACGTCCACTGCATCCTCAAAACTCTGGCAATTTGATAATACCTAGAATATCAAAATCAAATGCAGGCGGCAGATCCTTTGCCTGTTTTTTAGTGCCAAACTCTGGAACAATCTACCTAACTTTGTTCGGGAGGCAGACACAGTCTGTCATTTTAAATCTAGATTAAAGACCCATCTCTTGAACCTGGCTTACACATAACACACTAACACATTTCTAATATTCAAATCCGTTTAAGGATTTTTAGGCTGCATTAATTAGGTCAACCGGAACGGGAACATTTCCCATAACACTACTTGCTACAGCGTTAGAAGAATGGCATCTACGCTAAAGTCTGTTTCTCTCTTATTCCGAGGTCACCGTAGCCACCAGATCCAGTCTGTTTCCAGATCAGATGGCCACTGCAGTCACCCGGATCCAGTACGTATCCAGCCCATATTGTGGATCAGCACCTAGAGAGGACCTCCACAGCCCTGAAAGACAGAGGAGACCAGGACAACTAGATGAGCCACAAAGACAAATCCCCAGTGAGGACCTTGTCTCCTATACGGCCACCGGGACAAGACCACAGGAACCAGATGAGTCCTCTGCACAATCTGACTCTGCTGCAGCCTGGAACTGAACTGCTGGTTTCGTCTGGTCAGAGGAGAACTGGCCCCCGACTGAGCCTGGTTTCTCCCAAGTTTTTTACTTGAATATTATGTCACTGATGGAGTTTTGGTTCCTTTGGCTTGCTTAGTTGGGGACACCATTTCCAGCGATATCGTTGACATGACTGCAAAGATACTATTTAAACTGAACTGAGATGGATGTTGACATCACTGATTCAATGATGAACTGTCTTTAACTGAATAAAATTTGTGTTTACTATTGTCATTTTGTATTATTGACACTATTTTCCTATTTAATGCTGTAAAGCTGCTTTGACAATCTGTATTGTTAAAAGTGCTATATAAATAAAGGTGACTTGACTTTACTATTGTAATCATTTTGGTGTCAACAGGCCTTAAATTATGACAAAACTGTTTTTGTTCACATTATATTGAACATTATGTATAAAAACAGGGTCTGAGTCCATAGCTGAAAAAAAGCTGAAACTAGTCCAGCATTAAGACGTTTTTAACTAAAATACGAGTCCATATTCCTTCCTCCAGTGAAAAAGTGTTCTGGTGTGAATCAGGAGCGAAATCTGCACAGATCAAGCAGCGTTTAAACAGCTCTAAACACATATGTGGCTGGATTTTGATGAGAGACAACAGCAGATGCACTTTTTCACTGGAGGAAGAGTTATTATGGATTAAAAAACGTCTTAATGCTGGATTAGTTTCAGCTTTTGTCTTCTCCAGATGTTAACTGATGGACTGGATTGCGTGGTGATTGTGATGTTTTTATCAGCTCTCATTCTGACGGCACCCATTCACTGCAGAGCATCCATTGCTGAGACACTGATGCAGTGCTACATTTCTACAAACCTGATGAAGAAACAAACTCATCCTGATCTTGGATGAGCACATTTTCAGCACATTTTCATTTTTGGGTGAACTATTCCTTTAACAGAATGTCCTTCCATCAGCTCTCTCTTTCTTGTCTGAATGTACAGCCAACATAACCTTAAAATGTCAAGGATGTCAAGCAAAAGGCTTTGTGAGTCCAACATTTTTAACATTTCTCTCCTTTGTACGTCCATCTGAAGCAGTGTTCATCAATAAAACCCGTCAGACTGACACAGAACAACCCATGCAGCGCTCAGTCCCGTCCTGAACTCAACTCATTATCCTGCACATAATTGTAATTATTTTCACATTCATTAGTGCAGTGATTTTTGCGCAGCATCGAGTCCATACTGTATCTAAATGGGTCATTACGCATCCCCCTCCAGTCACATCAAATGATTACAGAACTGACCTCATTTCTCACTTTTCTGACCTATGACTACAGGTTTCATCTTTAAATGTGACATAACTCACTCAGCAAACACATGTTCAGTCACCATTCAACTGCCTGTTCTGATAAAGCAGTGTAATTTCCCTGGATTTCCATAATCCTCACTAATTATCCAATTAAACAGCAAATGATTTAATTGGCAGGTTTTGCTCCAACAGTCTGCGTTCCAGCTGATCTCTTCAGTCACATTGTAATGTAATACGCCTTAAAGAGGCAGAAAACAAAAAGTGGAACATTTGCATTGCTTACCCATACGACAAAATATAGTTTAAATATATGTTGTAAACAGTGAAGCTCAATGAAATACATTTTCAACCTTCATATACCAAAATACATTTCCAATCTTACAGCAGCCTACATTTAGGCTGAATGCAAATGTGAATAGCCTACTAGAGATCAAAAATAGATTTATAATGATTGAAAAATGTTTGTATTGCATTTTTTGGCTTTATTTTGAAATATATTCAAAAGTATATCTGAAAAGATACATCTTTTTTTTGCTATATGGAAATTTTGCCTTTAATTTTGAGAAAGACATGGGCTATATTCACAATCATGAGCTCAGTTTCTTCTGTATTTCTAGCATACTACATTTTTAAACATACGGTATTCTGATGATGCGAGTAAAAGTGAACTTAATTGAAGAATAATGCATGTTTTACTGTCAAAGACCACTAACAAAACCACCTGGAAATATCATTTGCACATAACTGAGGAGGAAACTAGGAAATAAATAATTCTGAACTGTATAAATCTGCCTTCATCGTTTTTATAAACCCAAGCATTCACCAGTTCCTCTAGAAAAGCTCATCTAAATGCACTGATATCCTACACATCAGATTCACTGTGTAACATCATGTGGTGAAGGCACTGTCTGGTGTCAGGAGTTTGTGAAGTAAACTGCTGTCTGATGTTGATGTGCAGTGTGATCCTCACCATCCTCTTTGTCGTCGAACACTGGTCTCTTGGATGAACTGTTCGCTGCTCCCATCCTCTTCTTCCACTTGCCCCAGTGAAACATTGATGCTCTGCTCTCATTCCTTTCAGCGCGACGGAAACTGATGCTGGATGCCTCTAAAACACGAGCATCTCTGACAAACGCCTGCGATCCGCGCTCCCGAAACAACAAACCAAGAGACTCACACACGCACCCAAACCACGAGCTGCTCTCTCCAGCAGCAGCAGCAGCAGCGACTATATGAACCTCCCTCGCTCGCGCACTCTAGCGACTGTCGGATCACTCACCGGTGCGCTTCAGGTGTGACAACGGCTTCATCCGAGTGAAAAATATATTTAATATTAGTCTCCTTTAGTGTGCTATGCGACATCAAAATCAATAAAAGATAGAAAACAGGTTATTATCTTTATTATTATTATTATTATTACGATCCCACCTACCTCCCCAGATAGCACACATACAAGATCGCTTCAGCTGGAAAGCATCTGCTGTGTACAAACCTCTGAGAGACGTCTAAAAGATGTCAGTTTTCAACCCGATCTCATGAAAGGGCCAATGAAAACTGGTGGTATTGATACGCAAAAATGGTCTTTGGCGTGAATATGCTATGCAATGGGTAGGTTTAGGGTTGAGGGGTAGATGCGTATCATATGCACGCCAACAAATTTCGTATCATATGCACGTGGAAAATTGCTTATCATATGCACGCCAACAAATTTCGTATCATATGCACGCGAAAATTGCGTATCATAAGCACAATTTCGTATCATATGCACGCGAAAAACTGCGTATCATATGCACACCAACAAATTTCGTATCATATGCACGCCAACTAATTTCGTATCATATGCACACGAAAACTGCTTATCATATACACGCCAACAAATTTCGTATCATATGCACGCCAACTAATTTCGTATCATATGCACACGAAAACTGCGTATCATATGCACGCCAACAAATTTCTTTTCATATGTACGCGAAAACTGCGTATCATATGTATGCCAACAAATTTCGTATCATATGCACTCGAAAACGGCGTATCATATAAACGCCAACAAATTTCGTATCATAGGCACGCCAACAAATTTCATATCATATGCAAGCAAAAACTGTGTATCTTATGAACGCGAAAACTGCGTATCATATGCACACAAAAACTACATATCATATGCACGCCAACAAATTTCGTATCATATGCACGCGAAAACTGCGTATCATATGCACGCCAACAAATTTCGTATCATATGCACGCGAAAACTGCGTATCATATGCACACAAAAACTACGTATCATATGCACGCCAACAAATTTCGTATCAAATGCACGCGAAAACTGCGTATCATATACACGCCAACAAATTGAGTATACATAGGACGACAACAAATTGCGTATCATATACACGCGAAAAAATGCGTACATATGCACGAAACAAATTTCGCTCATATGCAGTGAAAAATGCGTATTTATATAGGCACGCCAACAAATTTCGTATCATATACACGCGAAAACTGCGTATAATATGCACGCCAACAAATTCCGTATCATATGCACGCGAAAACTGCGTATCATATACACGCCAATAAATTGCGTATCATATGCACGCCAAACTAATTGCGTATCATATGCACACGAAAATGCTTATCATACCACACCAACAAAATTTGTATTCATATGCACGCCAACTAATTTTGTATCTATGGGCACGAAAAACTGCGGTATCATATGCAGCCAACAAATTTCGTTATCAATGCACGTGGAAAACTGCATATCATATGCACGGAACAAATTTCGTATATATGCACGGCGGAAAACTGCGTTCATATGACGCCAACAAATTTCGTATCATAGAGAACGACAACAAAGTCGTATAAATGAACGCAACAATCGTCTCATATGCACGCAACAAATTTCGTATCATATGTACTCGAAAACTGCGTATCATATGCAAGCCAACAAATTTCGTATCATATGCACACGAAAACTGCGTATCATATGCAAGCCAACAAATTTCGTATCATATGCACGCGAAAAATGCGTATTATATGCACGCCAACAAATTTTGTATCATAGGCACGCCAACAAATTTCGTATCATATGCACGCGAAAACTGCGCATCATATGCACACCAAACACGTGCGTATCATATGCACGCCAAAGTAAATTTCTGCGTATAAATAACACCGCGGAAACACTGCGTATCATATGCACGCCAACAAATTTCGTATCATATGCACGGCAACAAATTTCGTATCATATGCATGCCAACAAATTTCGTGTCATATGCACGAGAAAACTGCGTATCATATGCACGCCAAAAAATTTCGTATCATATGCACGCGAAAACTGCGTATCATATGCAGGCCAACTAATTTCGTATCATATGCACGCGAAAAGTGCGTATTATATGCACGCCAACTAATTTGTACTCATATGAACGTGGAAAAACGGCTTTCATCTGCACGCCAACACATTTAGTAGCATAGCACGCGAAACATTGAGTATCATATAGAAAAAAATAATTCGATAATCATGAACGCGAAGGTGGGGGAAAACTGCTATAATATTAAACGCCAACAAATTTCGTTCATATGGCACGCCACAACATTTGTATCCTTTGCACCGCGGAGAAGGGAAAACTGCCTATATATGCCACGCCAACAAATTTTGTATCCATAGCACGTCCCAACAAATTCGTATCATATGCACGGGAACAAATTTCGTATCATATGCACGCCAACAAATTCGGTACCATATGCACGCGAAAAATGAGATCATAGGGCACGCCAACGAATTTCGTAATTCATATGCACGCGGGGGGAAAATGAGTATATAGGCACGCCCAAAAATGTCGGATCTATGCACGCGAAAACTGCGTTCATAGGACGCCAACAAATTTCGTTATCAATTGCACGCGGGAGAAAAAAGCGTATCATATACACGCCAACAAAATTTCTTATCATTGCACGCCAACATTTCGTATATATGCACATGGACAAAACTGCGTAATCATA
Source organism: Sinocyclocheilus anophthalmus (assembly GCA_018155175.1). Classification (NCBI taxonomy): domain Eukaryota; kingdom Metazoa; phylum Chordata; class Actinopteri; order Cypriniformes; family Cyprinidae; genus Sinocyclocheilus; species Sinocyclocheilus anophthalmus. The sequence goes on along the minus strand of JADLZN010002658.1, from coordinate 280,070 downwards.
TGCACGCCAACAATTGTATCAAAGGCCGTGGGTGAAAACGGCGTATATATGCACGGGAACACATTTGTATAATATGACGCGGAAAAAAACTGCGTATCATAGGCACGCCAACTAATTTCGTATCATATGCACGTGAAAACTGCGTATCATATGCACGCCAACAAATTTCGTATCATATGCACGCGAAAACTGCGTATCATATGCACCGCCAAACCTAATTTCGTTATAAATGCCGTGGAATGCGTATCATATGCACGCCAAAAAATTTCGTATCATATGCACGCCAACAAATTCCGTATCATATGCACGCCAACAAATTTCGTATCATATGTACGCGAAAACTGCGTATCATATGTACGCGAAAACTGCTTATCATATGCACGCCAACAAATTTCGTATCATATGCACGCGAAAACTGCGTATCATATGCACGCCAACAAATTTCGTATCATATGCACGCGAAAACTGTGTATCATATGCACGGCAACAAATTTCGTATCATATGCACGCGAAAACTGCGTATCATATGCACGCGAAAACTGTGTATCATATGCACGCCAACAAATTTTGTATCATATGCACGTGAAAACTGCGTATCATAGGCACGCCAACTAATTTCGTATCATATGCACGCGAAAACTGCACGCGAAAACTGCGTATCATATGAACGCCAACAAATTTCGTATCATATGCCCGTGAAAACTGAGTATTATATGCACGCCAACAAATTTGTATTTCATAGGCAGCGTTGGCCAAACTAATTTCGTATCAGATGCACATGAAAACGGCGTATCATAGCAACGCCAAACAAATTAGTATCAAAATGCCTGTGAAAAACTGCGTATATATGCACGGGAACAAAATTTGTATCAATGCACGCGGGAAAACTGCGTACTAGGCACGCAACTAATTTCGTATCATACGCACAGCGAAAACTGCTTATAAGCACGCCAACAAATTTGTATTCATATGCACGCCAAAAAATTTCCGTATCATATGAATTGCGAGGAAAACTCGAGTTCATAGGCACGCCAAATAATTTCGTCATCTATGCACGCGGAAAATGCGTTCATAGGCCACGCAACTAATTTCTACATATGCACACGAAAAACGGCGTATCATATGAACCGCAAACAAAACTGCGTATTATATGTACGCTAACAAATTTCGTATCATATGCACAAAAAACTGCATATTATATGCATGGCAACAAATTTCGTATTATATGCACGCGAAAACTGCGTATCATTTGCACGCCAACAAATTTCGTATCATATGCACGCGAAAACTGCGTATCATATGCACGCCAACTAATTTCGTATCATATGCACGCAAAAACTGGGTATCATATGCACGCCAACAAATTTCAAATCATATGCACGCGAAAACTGCGCATCATATGCACACCAACAAATTTTGTATCATATGCACGCGAAAACTGCGTATCATAGGCACGCCAACAAATTACGTATCATATGCACGCGAAAACTTCGTATCATATGCACGCCAACAAATCTCGTATCATATGCACGCGAAAACTGCGTATAATATACCGCCGGGGGAAAACTGGGTATCATATGCACGCCAACAAATTTCGTATCATATGCACGCGAAAACTGCGTATCATATGCAGGCCAACTAATTTCGTATCATATGCACGCGAAAACTGCGTATCATATGCACACCAACAAATTTCGTATCATATGCACGAGAAAACTGCGTATCATATGAAGGCCAAACAACTATTTCGTACATATGAACGCGAGGAGGGGAAAAACTGCGTATTTTATGCACGCCAAACACATGCGTATCATATGTGCGTCAACAAATTTCATATCATATGTATGCAAAAACTGCGTATCATATGCACGCCAACAAATTTCGTATCATAGGCACGCCAACAAATTTCGTATCATATGCACTCGAAAACGGCGTATCATATAAACGCCAACAAATTTCGTATCATAGGCACGCCAACAAATTTCGTATCATATACACGCGAAAACTGCGTATCATATGCACGCCAACAATTTTCGTATCATATGCACGCGGCGAGGAAAAATGCCGTATCATAGGCACGCAACTAATTGTATCACTATGCACGCAAAAAAAAAAAAAAAACAAACTGCGTATCATATGCCGCCACCTAATTTCGTATCCTATGCAGCAAAAAAAAACTACGAATCATATGCACGCCAACAAATTTCGTATCATATGCACGCCAACAAATTTCGTTTCATATGCACGCGAAAACTGTGTATCATGTGCACGCCAACAAATTTCGAATCATATGCACGCGAAAACTGCTTATCATATACACGCCAACTAATTTCGTATCATATGCACACGAAAACTGCATATTATATGCACGCCAAACACATTTCGCTATCATAAGGCACGCAAACAAATTTCGTATCATCTACCGCGGGGGGGAAAACTGCGTATATATGCACGCCAACTAATTTCGTATCCTCTGCAGCAAAAACCAAAAACTGTTCATATGCACGCAAACTCAATTCGTATCATATGCACGCGGAAAACTGAGCATCATAGGCACGCACAACAAATTTCGTATCATAGGCACAGCCAAACAAATTTGTTCCTATGCAGTGCCGAAATACTGCATCTCATATACACGGCCAACAAATTTCGTATTACTAGGCAATGCCGAAACTGGTATCATATGCCGCAACAAATTTCCTCATATGCAGCGGGGAAAACTGTATCATATGCCTGCCAACTAATTTCGTCTCTATGCATGCGGGAAAATGCGTATCATATGCACGCAACACAATGTCGTATCATATGCACGTGAAAACTGCCGTTCACAGGCACGCCAATAATTTGTTCATCTTGCAAGTAAAACTGCGTATCTAGGCCAAGCCAACTAATTTTCGTATCATATGACCACGCGGATAAATGCGTATCCTATGACAAGCCAACTAATTTCGTAGTATATGCACAGCGGGGAAAACTGCGTAGCATATGCACGCAACAAATTTAGTATCATAGGCACGCCAAACTCATGTGTATCATATGCGTGGAACACTGCGTATCATATGCACCAAACAAATTTCGGTACATATTGCACGCGAAAACTTCGTATCCTATGCATGCCCAAAAATTTCGATATATGACACGCGAAAATGGTATCAAGCATGCCAACAAATTCGTATCCATATGCCCGTGGGAAAAAATCTGCTTATTATATGCACGCCAACAAATTTCGTATTATATGCACGGCAAAAAATTTCGTATCATATGCACGCCAACAAATTTCGGATCATATGCACGCTGGGGGGGGGAAACTGCGTATAATATGCATGCCAACAAATTTGGATCATATACACGCGGAAAATGCGTATCCTATGCACGCCCTAATTTTCGTATATAGGAACGCCAACAAATTTACGTATCATATGCACGCGGAAAACAATATTCATACTCACGCCAACAAATTTTGTATTCATATACACGAGGGAAAAATGGTCATCATATACAAGCCACAAATTTCGTTTATCATATGCACGCGGGCGCAAAACTGCAATATATGCCCGCCAAACACATTTCGTTATATAGGCACGCCAAAAAATTTCCGTATCTCTGCACGCGGAAACTGCATATCTATGCACGACAACAAATGTTCGTTTCATATACAGCCGGGTGAAAATGCGTATCTATACACGGCAACAATTTACGTACATATACGCGGGGAAAAAGTGCGTATCATATGACGCCAACAAATTTCGTATCCTAGGCATGCGGAAAATGCGTAATATGCACGCCAACAAATTATTTCGTATCATATGCACGCGGGAAAAACTGCGTATTCCTATGCCCGCAACAAATTTGTATCATACTGACGCGAAGGGGAAAAACGCGTATCATATGCACGCAACTCAGTTGATATATACACGGAAAACTGAGTTCATAGGCCGCCAACAATTCCGTATCATATGCACGCGAAAAAACTGGTCTCATCTGCATGCAACAAAATTCGTATCATATGCACGCGAAAACTGCGTATCATAGGCACGCCAACAAATTTCATATCATATGCAAGCAAAAACTGTGTATCTTATGCAGCCAACACATTTCATATCATATGCCGCGGGGGGGGGGAAAAACTGCGTATCATATGCCTGCCAACAAAGTTCGTATCATATGCCCGCGGGAAACTGCGTATCCTATGCATGTGCCAACAAATTCGTATCATATGCACGTGAAAAACTGGTATCATGCACGCCAACTAATTCGTATCATATGCACGCGGAAAACTGCGTTCATATGCACGCCAACAAAATTTCGTATATAGGCACGCCACAACAAAATGTCGTATCATATGCACAGCGGGGGAAATATGCGTATCTATACACGCAAACAAATTTCGTATATATACACGCGGGGGAGGGAAAACCACCCCACTGCCCGTCCACCCCTCCTATGCCACGAAAATTTCGTATCATAGGCACGCCAACAAATTTTGTACCTCACATATGCACCCGCGAAAACTGGTAATCATAGCATGCCGACAAATTTCGATCATATGCAGCTGCGAGGGGGGCGAAAATGAGTCATATCACAACGCCAAACAATTTCGTATCATATGCACGCGGAAATGGTTCATAGGAACGCCAAACTAATTTCGTATATCTGCACGCGAAAATGCGTACATATGCACGCCAAACTAATTCGTAGCTATGCACGGGGGAAAAATGTTCAGAACCCACCACACGCCACAACAAATTTCGTATCATATGCACACAGCCAGACCACTGACACCCCCCCAGTCCGCCCCCCCCCCCATAGGAACGCCAACTAATTCGTTTCATAGGCACGTGAAAACTGTTATCTATACAAGCCAACAAAATTTGCGTACTATGCACGCGGGGGACAACTGCCTATAATATACCCGCCAACTAATTTCGTTCATATGCACGTGAAAACATGCTTATCGATACCGCCACCCACCACACAATCACAACAAGCATCCATGCAACCCGTGCCGAAGACCCACTCCTCTGCACGCCAACAAATTCGTATATATGCACGCGGCAAATGCTTCTCCAATACACGCCAAATCATTTCGTATCTATGCACTGGGAATGAAAACTGAGGATCATATGCAAGCCAACTAATTTCGTTTAGATATTTGCACGCGGAAAACTGCGTATATATACACGCAAACAGTTCGTATCATTACACGCGGGGGAAAAACTGGTTCATATGCACGCAACAAATTCGTATCATATGCACGCCAACAAATTTCGTTTCATATGCACGCGAAAACTGCGTATCACATGCACGCCAACAAATTTCGTATCATACGCACGCGAAAAAAAAAAAAACATTTCGTATAATATGCCGTGAAAAGGGTATCATATGCACGACCAAAACAAATTTGTATATATGCACGCCAACCAAAAGTTCGGATAATATGCACGTGAAAACTGCGATATATGCAGCCAAAAAATTTGTATATAGCACGCCAACAAAGTTGATCATATGCACGTACAACTGCTATCATATGACGCCAAACAAATTTCGTATTATGACCGCCAACAAAGTCGTTTCATATGAAGTGAAGAAAAGATGCGTATCTAGCACGCCAAAACAAATTCTGTATAAGGCATGCCAACAAATTTTGTATCATATGCACGTGAAAACTGGTATCATATGCACGCCAACAAATTTCAAATCATATGCACGCGAAAACTGCGCATCATATGCACACCAAACACGTGCGTATCATATGCACGCGGACACACTGAGTATCGATATTGAAGCCAAACAAATTTCGTTCAGAGGCACGCCAATAATTTCGTATCATATGCAAGCGAGAAAACTGCGTATCATATTGCACGGCCAAACTAATTTCGTATCATATGCAATTGAAACGCGATCCTATGCACGCAAATAATGTCGTATCCTTACACGCGGGGGGAAAACTCGTTCTATGCACGCCAACAAATGCTGTATTCATAGTACACGCGGGGGGGGAGGCGGGATACTGCGTATCATATGCACGCCAACAAATTTCGTATCATATGCACGCGAAAACTGCGTATCATATGCACGCCAACAAATTTCGTATCATAGCGCCGCCAAGAATTTCGACTCATATGCAACGCGGACAAAATGGTATATATGCACGCCAACTAATAGTATCATAGCACGCCAACTAATTCTCGTATCATAGGCACGTGGAAAATGCGTTCATAGGCACGACCACTCATTCGTATATAGGCACGCCAACTAATTTCGTTCATATGCACGCGGAAAAATGGTAATCACTATTTGACGCCAACTAATTTTCGTATCATATGCACGTGGTGAAAACTGCGTCTTCATATGCACGCCAATATTTCGTACTTCATACGCACGCGGGGGAAAAATGCGATCATTGCACGCCAACTAATTCGGAATCATATGCACGCGGGGAAACATTGGTATTCATATGCAGCAAAACTAATTTTGTACATATGCCCGCGGGAAAAACTGGTATCGATAGGCACGCCAACATAATTTCGTATCATATGCACGCGAAAACTGCGTATCATATGCACGCCAACTAATTTCGTATCATATGCACGCGAAAACTGCGTATCATATGCACGCCAACAAATTTCGTATCATATGCACCCGAAAACTGCGTATCATATGCACGCCAAAAAATTTCGTATCATATGCACGCCAACAAATCTCGTATCATATGCACGCAAAAACTGTGTATCATATGCACGCCAACAAATTTCGTATCATATGCACGCGAAAACTGCGTATCATAGGCACGCCAACAAATTTCGTATCATATGCACGCGAAAACTGCGTATCATATGCACGCCAACTAATTTCGTATCATATGCACGTGAAAACTGCGTATCATATGCACGGCAACAAATTTTGTATCATATGCAAGTGAAAACTGCGTATCATATGCACGCCAACAAATTTCGATTCATATGCACGCGAAAACTGCGTATCACATGCACGCCAACAAATTTCGTATCATACGCACGCGAAAACTGCATATCATATGCACGCCAACAAATTTCGTATCATATGCACGCCAACAAATTTCGTATCATATGCACGCGAAAACTGCGTATCATATGCACGCCAACAAATTTCGTATCATATGCACGCGAAAACTGCGTATCATATGCACGCCAACAAATTTCGTATCATATGCACGCGAAAACTGCGTATCATATGCACGCCAACTAATTTCGTATCATATGCACGTGAAAACTGCGTATCATATGCAAGCCAACAAATTTCGTATCATATGCACAAAAAACTGCATATCATATGCACGCCAACAAATTCCGTATCATATGCACGCGAAAACTGCGTATCATATGCACGCCAACTAATTTCGTATCATATGCACGCCAAAAACATGCGTATCATATGCACGCCAACAAATTTCGTATCATATGCACGCGAAAACTGCGTATCATATGCACGCCAACTAATTTCGTATCATAGGCAGTGAAAACTGCGTATATATGCCGCCAATAATTTCGTAGAATATGCAAGTGAAAACTGCGTTCAATGCACGCCAACAAATGTCGTAGTACATATGCACGTGAAAACGCGTCTCATCTACACGCAACAATTCGTATCATATGCACGTGAAAACGGGTCATCATATGCCGCCAACAAATTTCGTATCTATGCACCCGGGGAAACAGTGTGTATCATAAGCACGCCAACTAAGTTGTAATATAGGACAGCCAACTAATTAGTATCTCGCTCCCCCCCCCTTAATCCCTTCTCTTCGCCAATTCATATGCACCGGGGGGGCGAGAAAAAAAAACTGCGTACATATGCACGCCAATTAATTTCGATCGATGCACCCGGGAAAACTGGGTATCATTATTCACGCCAACTAATTTTCGTTTCATAGGCAGCACTAATTCGTATCATAGCACGCGAGGAAGAAACTGGATATCATATGCACGCCAACTATTTGTCTACATAGCACGCGGGGGGGGGGGAAACTGCAGTTCATAGGCACGCCAAACCTAATGTAGGCTCATATGCACGCGGGGGAAAACTGAGTTAATATGCAACGCAAACTAATTCGTATTCATATGCAAGTGGAAAACTGGTATCATATGCCGCCAATAATTTTGACCATATGCCCGTGGAAAACTGGTATCCTATGCCGACAACAAATTTCGTTTCATAGGCAAGTGATGAAAACTGGTATCTAGGCCGGCCAATAATTTCTTTTTGTTATCATAGTGCACGCGGGGAGGGGGGGGATAAACCTGCGTATCATATACACGCCACAAATTTCGTTCATATGCCGCCGGCGGGGAAAATGCGATCATAGGCACGACCAACTAATTTCGTATATATGCCACGCGAAAAAAACTGCGTATCATATAACGCCAACAAATTTCGTATCATCTGAACGTGGAGTGAAAACTGCGGATCATAGGCACGCAACTAATTTCGTATTATATGCACGCGGGAAAACTGTGTAATTTATGCCGCACCAAATTGCGTATCATATGCACGCAGACCAGAAGAAAACTGAGTATCATAGGCACGCCAACTAATTTCGTATCATATGCACCCGAAAACTGTGTATCATATGCACGCCAACTAATTTCGTATCATATACACGTGAAAACTGCGTATCATATGCAAGCCAACAAATTTCGTATCATATGCACGCCAACAAATTTCGTATCATATGCACGCAAAAACTGTGTATCATATGCACGCCAACAAATTTCGTATCATATTCACGCGAAAACTGCGTATCATATGCAGGCCAACTAATTTCGTATCATATGCACCCGAAAACTGTGTATCATATGCACGCCAACTAATTTCTTATATAGGCACGCCAACAAATTTCGTATCATATACACGCGAAAACTGCGTATAATATGCACGCCAACTCAGGTTCGGGATCATATGCACGCGAAAACTGGTATCTAGGCACGCAATAATGTCGTATAATAGGCCCGCGGGAAAACTGCGTATCATAGCACGCCCAACTTAATTTCGTATCATATGCACGCGGGGGGAAAAAACTGTGTACATATGCACGCCAACTAATTCGTATCATATGCCGCCGGGAAAGGGTGGGGGAAAACTGGCGTTCCTAGGCACGCAAATAAATTTGTATCATATGCAGCGAAAATGCGTACAGAGGCACGCCAACTAATTTAGTATTCATATGCACGCGGGGGAAAACTGCGTATCAATGCAAGCCAACTAATTTCGTCCATCTGCACGCGGGGGAAAATTTCGTATCATATTCACGCGAAAACTGCGTATCATATGCAGGCCAACTAATTTCGTATCATATGCACGCGAAAACTGTGTATTATATGCACGCCAACAAATTTCGTATCATAGGCACGCGAAAACTGCGTATCATATGCACGCCAACAAATTTCGTATTATATGCACGCCAAACACATGCGTATCATATGCACGGCAACGAATTTCGTATCATATGCACGCGAAAACTGCGTATCATATGCAGGCCAACTAATTTCGTATCATATGCACGTGAAAAATGCGTATTATATGCACGCCAACAAATTGCGTATCATATGCACGCGAAAACTGCGTGCATTGATAAGCATCAAAAATAAAGCATCAAACATCTGATAGACGTCTTTAAGATGTCAGTGTTACATATAAGTAATAAACATCTTAAAGACATTTTTTCCTTTTATTGTGTATCCAACTGGCTTGAAAATATTACAGAGCTCTGATGTTGTTATCAGATGAAGCGATCTTTAACAGACATCTCGCAGACGTACGTGTGCTACTAAGCGACATAGGCTATAAAAACAAACAACTTTATTAAGAGGTTAATCATGTTTTCTTTCGGGCTTATAATGTCGGCAGTTCGTCAAGTTGCCTGTAAAATAACAAAAATAAGCAATAAATAAATAAGTTAGACTAAAAAGTCTATTTAAAGTCCTGATCAGGTAGAAATAATTCTGTTTTCGTCCTTTAATATATATATATAGGCCTACGTGTTTTTATAAGTCTTTTTAGAACATTGCACAAAAACAATTGGTCAACTGTGC